>JAYGXS010000005.1:49932919-49971058 GCA_036362985.1 Ligula intestinalis
CAGAGACCTGACTTAAAATTTAAGGAAATTCTGACGTCACAACAGAGACACCACTTCAGTTCCAGACCACGTTAAGGCATGGAAGGGAAAATTCTACAGTTCAGGGCGGACACAAAACTGACAACTGCCCGAAACTAGATCAAACATCCTCCACGACCGATGCCCTGGTAAGGTTAATTGATTTTCGGATTGAAACATCTACCTCAAAATAAAGATACCTCTTAGCGGTCGACCTACTTATAACGATAATTTCGCCCGACAAGCGGAACAAGCGTCGTTGCACAATGAAAGAGTGCGACTGCGCGAATGGCAGAGGTGGAAAAGGTTTCGTTGGAGTTCAGGAGAAGGACCCTATTTTTAAACGCACCATTTCATTTCGAAAAGAACCATATATTCACACCAGGCATTAATTACTGGGAAGCGAGAGAAATGTACTTTATTGCTAAAGGTTATACTTCACATCGACCAAATGACAGAATGATTCCGTTTCCACCAAGATGGTCACTATAAAATTGTTAAGGTACGCGTGTTTCTCAAAAGATCATTAGCTTAAATGGGCCGATTCCTGAAAACACAACATTTGAGACGGCAAAGTTATCTGCAAGATTATGTACAAAGTGCGTATAAAAAGTGAGTCAGCAAAAAGGGAGCACACATATAGTCTTTAGCCTAGCTGCCTCAGCGTGCGTCCCCTACCGCTGACGAGCGGGAAGGCATACTGATTAGCCGGCGTCACACGCTAGCAACACAGACTGCACTCGGGAAGCCTGAGGATATCTAATTGTTTGTTGCCGAAGTCGGACGCACGTCGCAGCTGTCTTACGGGTTATAAATGATAAAGGTCAAGGAGTAGACCGAACATCCCCGAGCGTACAAACTGCGGGAATCATCCGGTGAGTGAGGGAGTGATGGTGTGTCTGTCTCGTTGGACTAAAAGAGGTCACATCACAAAAAGTTAAAAGGCCCCTGCCTACTCGCGCCAGAGTTACACTACTAAAGTGCGCAGTGTGCATTCGTTTTGCTATCGGGGGCATCTCAGAATCGGCGAAATTAAATAGTTGTTGTTATACCAATAAGCAGAGAATCGGTTATAAGGTCGGAGATCCACTTAAATTGACGTAAATCATTTTTGCTAAGTTCTTCTATATTGAGGAACGACAATTATAAAACCAGTTAAAGCGCAGATGACGAACACGTACTAGCCAAAAAAATCCTATTTTGTTTCTTCAACCCACACGTCAGCCTAGTAAAAACATCCTTGCATATTGAGATAAAATACATGTCTGTACAGTTCAGTTTATCTAAGAACAACCCACACAAGCACGCTTGCGTATCTTATTCGCAACAAAAAAGTGCAGTTTGCACAAAAACTATGTACAATACCAGAGTTCTTAAGGGACTATCAAATATGGCGATTTATAATAATAATAATAATATGTTTATTATGCCAGTTTACAGGCAATTGTAAAGAGTTGGTAATGCACCTCTTGGGCGCCTTCCAACATCTCGAAGACTGGAAAAAAACTAAAACAAACTCCCTATGTTGCAGCCAGCATTCGTTTTGTTTCAGGTTTTGTGTTTTGTCAATACTTGGCGAGATAGGGAGTTCGTTTCAAGCGAAAAAAACCTGCTTTCAAAGGTATTATACAAACGGAATAAATGTACAGTTGTAAGCTGAGTTGACTTATCAGCAGGAAAACTGTTTCATATCTTTTAAAAACATTAGTTCCAGATGGAGAGGGTTGGCACAAGAACACAGTGTTATCAGTCTTCCTTCAATGGTTGTCGGCAAAAGTTGCGCGCTATCGGCTGAAGGGTTAGCAGATTGCGGGCTGCTGCTTCAGCAGCATTATCTTCAGCAGGAAGCCTGGCGGGGTTCAAAGTCTACGAACGTTATAAGAGTGAAAGAGAGATTCCACCGAGTCAGCACACAAACTTCGTGAAAGTTGTCCTGAATGTAGAAAACTAGCTATAGCTCTCTTAAACATAGGATAGCTTTGCTGGGTTTTAATAATTTTGGGCAGCTTATTTCAGATTGTTATGGTGTTTACTGAAAAGAATTGCTGGTACTTAACTGTACGTGCCATAGGAAGAAATAAAAATACGTCTTGATGACTGGCGCGTCGAGAGTGCTCAAGCTGCCTTATTGTACAAAGAGGATTAAAGGTTTGACCATTCAAAAGTTTAAACAGTAAAAAAATACCCTTCTGCAATCGTCGAAGCCATAGAGGATCCAGCTTTATAAGTTCGCACCTTTGTTGGTAGGCTAAGTTACGGTGTTCTGTAGTGAAAACTCAAGGGCGAAAGACGTCTTCCCTTAATAAAGTGACTTAGTGAAGAAGTGCTGCACTGATTCTATTTTCTTCCGTTCACTAGTGCGCAGAAGACTGAATAAGGGCGAGCAGTATTCAAGACTAGGTCTCACGTACATATTATAAAGGCTAGTTCTAACCTTGATAGTCTTAAATTTCTAAGGATAAATCCGGTGGTTCGGCGTGCTTTCGAGACTATCAGGGCACAGTGCTCTGACAAATTGACACTATTAGAGTAGGATATGCCGAAATCCTTGATAATTCTTGGGAAATTGAATTCGTGGCAATCAATACTTAATTCTGGTTGGTGATCATCGCCAACAACCATAACGGAACATTTGTGTCATGAAAGGGTGAGGCGCCATGTGCAATAGTACTGGGCGAAGGCCTGAAGACCCTTTTGTATCAGCTCGAGCACGATGTTGTGATCTGCCGGTTAATATCGATAAGCGACTTTTAAATCATCAGCGTACAGGAAGGGTCTACCTTATTGAAAACAATCTGAAACGTCGTTGACAAAAAGCCAAAATAGGAGCGGACCCCGTACACTATCCTGTATAACTCCACTCCTCACATGCGCGGGGTTGGAGATAGCATTGGAAATTTTTTTCGTTATGTGCGAGCATCCAAATAGGAAGATATGAAGTTCAGGGCTTCCTACCTATGCCAAAGGAGAACAGTTTCGGAAGAAGGAGGTTATGATTGACCCAATCAAAGGCCTTAGTAAAATCAAAATTGACGCACTAAATGGCAAAACCGCTGTCTCTAGATTACAGCACATAATCAAAGAAAGAGAGCTGGCAAGTGTCACAAGATAGTTTCTCGAAGAAGCCATGTTGAGCTGTATTGAACAGGTTGTTCTCTGTCAAGTGACGCATCATCTTTTCTTTGATCAAGGTCTCCAAGTTCTTTGAGGCTGTATGAAGTGTATTTATTGGCCTAAAGTTGTCGAATGACGTCGATCGGCCATGCTTGCGAATAGGCATTATGTGCGATTCCTTCCACAACGAAGGAAAGGTTTCGCTCTCAAGGGCAAGATTAAATACCTTACAAAGAATAAGCGGGAAGATATCATTCGCTTTAGCTTTTAGAAAGCTAACTGGCATGCCATCTGGTCCTGGACTATAGGATTGACGATAACGATGAATGGCTACAGTCACGTCCCAGAGGGTACAACTTGTGGTTTCGAGTATGGGACCCGTCCAAGCCCGGATAGCCAGAGGTGCAGTGAACGAGCTTTCACTAAACTTTTTGGATAGGAACGCATTGAAGCTATCGGCGGTCAACTTAGCGTCAGCTATGGGGTTTCGTAAGGCGTCTTGAAGTTTGGGCTGTTGCGTTTTCCTCTGCGCTTTTGCTGTACGTGAAAACAGTTTCGCAACATTAAGGGAAGGGTTTTCAGCTAAATGGGCCAATCGGTTATCTGCTTTTTCTTCAGAGAGCTTCTTAGCCTGCTCAAAAATCAGTGTGATCAAGGGCATCTGTCGATGCAAACGACGAGAGAGTTTACGCAGCCTACGACGGAAAGATAGAGGAAGATACATTTCATCCTTGACATGTATTACTTTATTACGGGGGACACAGTGGAGGATGTGTGGATCCAGCACTTTTTACAGTGCATCGGTACAAATATAAACATCCAAACATTGGAAAAATTCAGACCGGTCGAGAGCGTTTAGATGTGCCCGTATGTCCGCCGTGTTTGCTGATCGGAAGTCATGATAAAGACTATACTTTTTGGAAAATTTTTCATCCGCCTCCAGTTCTAGTTCACTAACAACTGTAAGATGGTCTGAACTCCCAAGTGCATCTAAGGATGACACTGAAAGTGGTTCGCATCCCCTACAAAAAATTAGGTCGTGTATGCTTGCTCCTCGAGTGGGAAAATCGACTACCTGATCCCACATGCCGATATCTATTGACTCAAGTAAGTTCTCGAACTTTGAATGACCAGATGGTGGAAACCATTGCACGTCAGAAAAGTTAACATCGCCTGCAATCAAGCAATACTCAAGATTCAAGTCAGCTGTGGCATGAAATGCCTGCGAGAGACAAAGATCGTAGTCCAGATTGGCATTAGGTGAGCGATAAACACAACCAACAAGTAAAGAGTATTTGTTTTTTAGAACCACTCGTAGCCAGCAGCTCTCCTCTACCGCTGTGAATTGTGGATAGTCCAACGGGAGAAATGCAAGTGGCTGCTTTGTATAGATGCATTTTCCTCCTTCAAGGCCATTGTTTCGATCGTTCAGAACGCATGCATAGCCTAGAACAGAGAGTTCAGAGTCCGCTACACAGGCCAATGCCCATTTCTCGGTTACCATAACCAGAGTCTGGAGCAGAGGCATTTTATTAATCAGTGATCTGGCATTTAAAATGACCAATTTAAGAGGGCATGTCTTAGGTTTCGGTGGCGGGACAGCTAGGCCGTCACTGTTACCAGCTTCGACCAGAGAGATGTCCTTTTGACTTGAACTATTTGTATTTATAGGCAACTCCGCGGGGACCTCATACAAACCTACCGTATTGTAAGAGGCCAAGACTGCACCCTAGAATTTGATTATTTCTTCGAGTTGGCTCGGACAGACTATCTGCGTGGTCATCCATTTAAACTACAGAGGAAACCGGCCTGTATCGACGTTCGAAGAAAACGCCTTCTCTCAGAGGGTCATTGGAGCATGGAACGGACTCCCGGAAGATGTGGTCCTCTCAGATACTGTTGACATTTTTAACACAAACTTGATTCTCCTTTGCTGAGAAACTATGGCAGACGCAAGTTCACGTCCCTCTGGATCAGGGACAATGATAATTTCACCCGAAACCTCACCCACAATCCTTAGTCCTGGCTCGAGTGAAGTTCCGTCACCTTCCGAGCGAACCTCGCCTGCTAAAGAAGCTAAACCTTATAGACCTAAACGTGCTCCCCGTAAATCGAAGCCGATTGCAAAAGCAGTAATTAACCTAATTATGGGAACCATACGTACATTTCAGCATCTACACCAGATGTAAACACTCACGTTTTTACTTTTCCAATCCCCAAAATGGCCCACAATACACAATTAATTCACTCTCATAATACTGTGAATAGCTTCTCGCAACCTTCTATGCCATTTTCAAATGCCTGTCTTCCGACAAATTATGCTTGCACTTCAGCATCTTTAGCAGATGTAAGTACTCGCGTTAGTTATTTTCCAAACACGCAAATTGCCCAAAATCATCATATAATTAAATCTAATGATTATTATCATAGTCTTCCATACCCATTTAGGTCATTTTCAAACGTGCGTTTTCCGAAAAATTATGCTAACTCTTATCATAATTTTTTTTACGACCGCCTCCTACTTTTCTTACTTCACAAAACGGGCACCCTTTCCTCAATTTTCAAGTAAATCTGCCGCCATACAATAATCCTAATATATTTAACAATTATATTTCAGCTAATTGTAGACCACAGCAATCTTGCTTTCCGCCTTTTGTTTTTCCCATGCCGGTTCCCTTTCCGCCACAAAGTTTTCCTTTTAAATAAATACTGATGAGCGTAACATGCATCTCAGGGATAAGCTCAGTATAGTTTCGCTGAATGCGAGATCAGTTGTAAATAAAATGACAGAGCTCAGAACAGTAGCTTTTGAGCTTGATCCAGATGTTATTTGTATCACTGAATCTTGGGCTCACTCTCTTATCTATGACTCAACGCTCGCTATCGATAATTTTAGTTTGTACCGACAAGACTGCATTGAAAAACGTGGCGGTGGTTGCCTTCTTTATATAAAATCTTCTTTTGTACATTTTCCGTTTAATCTGAGCATTTCATCGTTTTCGGGAGATGTTTGCTTTATTTCAGTCATCCTCCCGCACAATAAAAGCTGTAATTGGCTGTGTCTATAATCCCCCATGTTATTCTGGTAATGCAAGTGCGCTCTGCGAACTGTTTGCAAAAGTTGCAGAAGCTGAAGTTGATGTCAAAATAATCATAGGTGATTTTAATCTGCCAGATGTTGACTGGGAGGCAAATACTTGTCCGCCGAAATTTCAAAAATTCGTAGAAACTATTAACTTTGCAAACATGTCACAACTGGTCATTTCAGCGACTAGAAATGAGAGCATATTAGATTTAATTTTTACAAATGACGTCTACCCTCGCTTCATGAATTTTCATCGTGATCTCTTCACAAGTGACCACGCATTAATTCAGTGTTGTTTTCCAGTCTCTCTTTCTAAAAAGCCTGAGGTAAAATGTAATAACCTCTATTTTGCTAACGCAAACCTTGAACTCATAAATGACTTCGTAAGTACTCTAGATTGGCATACTAATTTTTCAACTAATGATCCAATCTTTTTCAATGAACTTTTACAAAACCTCACAAAAAAATTCAGACTTTTATCCCATTGAAGCCTATTAAATCAAATTCAGCTTCCTCTATCGTTCCACATTTTCTCCCAAATAGACTTAAAAAATTACGGAAGCTACTTAAGCATCTGTCTAATAGCTCTTTGTCGGTGCACTTAAGGATAGCGCAAATATTTGAATTAGCGCTAAAAATAAGGCTTGCACGAGATAAGCGTAGAGAGTCCCTGGCACTCAATGATGCTAACTCTTCCAAATCCGTTGCTCAAGTCTTCCGTTTTCGGTCATCCGCTAAGCTTCAGAAAGTCATTCCACCTTTACTCGATAGTAGTAATCATTTTGTTATAGAGGATTTGGCCGAAGCAGAAATGTTAAATTCCTTCTTCGCCAAGTTCTTAACAATTGCGACTTGTCGAAAACACGAAATACCTCTGATGTGTAATGCAAATATTACTTCAATTGATTTCTCACCTACGAGTATTCATAAAGAAATAGCTCGTCTCAACAATTCACATTCAGTCGGGACGGATAACATTCCAAACTCATTTATTAAGCAATTAAGAGATTTTCGTCCTTTACTTAGCAAATTATTTACAATATTTATATATTATTTTTATTATATGATGAGCAAAGTGTCAGTAGCAGCACCTTGCAACTGGCTCACACTATTCGCTGATGTTAAGCCTTCATTTGTATTATGTACTATTATTACGGTGGACCTATTATGCGATTTTGGTTATGAATAGGGAGCTCAAGGGTGAAAGCCTTCTTCCCTTAAAAAAGTGACTGAAGTGACTTCTCTCTTATTATGAGATTTGTCTCGCCATTGGTTCTCCGTTCCTTCAGCGCTTTTATTAGCTGTTTCATCTTTCTCCGCTCTTTTAACTCGTACTCCGGCTGAACAAAAACTTGCGAATGCAGACTCCGTAAGGATGTTTTGCGCTCTAGCAAGAGTTTCGCCTGTGCTTCAGTTTCTCAAATAAATTTTAGAGGTCATGTCCAAGAAATTGATTCTGGAGCTGTCGGAGCCTTCCCTGTTCGAAATGCCTTAAGAATGCGGAATGACTCGCCTGGTTTTAGCAACGGTTTGGCGTAAACTCGCATAAGACTCACGTCATGGTCAATTCGTTCTTGTGCAATTGACGACTCTGACTCTGGGGACCCTTTTACAACTTTTTTCTGCTTGCGACTCAATGGGTCATTTGTTGCGAGCTCACGTGTTTTGGCCGAGGGAGCACTTGTATACGGTACACTCGGTTCTGATGTACTGGCTATTTGGTAAGCTGAGTGCAAACCCGTGAACCATTTGGCTTTCTTAGGCTTAAGCCTCTTTTGAGTTATGATCTTGTCAACCTCTTGGTCATCGCATTCTTGTGCAGAGTCAATCAACGATGTGGTGCTAGGATGCAAATCCCGATAATTGCTAGTGTCGCTTAAGCCGAGTGACGATGGTGTAGCCCGTGGGCTTGACACATGATCCGATATGCAGGTTTCTGGTGTGTCGTCAGACATGTCCAAATCCAACTCCATATCAGCGTCAACTCGTTCTTTTGTTATTGTTGAGGCTATCTCTTGTGCATCTATTGCGAGCTCACGAGTTACGACCAAGCGGGCATCTGCATCTGGTACTTTAGGTTCGATTGGTCCCGATGTGCCGGTTTTTGGGTTAGCTGACTGCACACCCCTGGCCCGTTTAGACTTTCGAGCCTTTCTAGCCCTATGCGTTTTGGCTTAATGATCTTATCGACCTCTGTATCATCGCTTTCTAGTGCAGCATTGAGCAACGATGTGACGCTAGGACGCAAATCCAGATCATTGCTAGTGCTGCCTGAGCCGAGTAACGATAGCGTAGACTGTGGATATATTTTTCTTTGCAATCGACTGGGACGCCCGCTGGGTTACTTGGTTCGGCAGATGATATGCGAGTTTCAGGTTTAACGGCCGAGGCTATCTGAGCATATGTACTTTTATTTACCCCCGGTTTTTGACCGACAAGGACGAGTTTTACAGATGAAGTTTAAACCCTCTTCGCGGAACACTTTTGAATATAAAGTGGTGAAGGTTTCTCTTAAACCATTCCGGTTAGTGTGGAAAAGAAGGTAAAATCGTACACATTTACGCTGGCCCGCCGAACAGGCAATTTGGATGGGTGAAGTTGAAACTACAAAACTACAATTGGAAGAGATTCTTAAATGGGTATCGCGTTTATGTGCTTGGCTCTATTGCATTAGGAATCCTTACTGAAACTTGTCTGGGAGAAATTCCAACTTCAACACACACGTAAAACCCAGAAACCATTACTTCGCTCTAATGTAGTACATCCAAGATAAATAATCTGTATACTTAATCAAAGAGATCCTGTAGCTTTGTGTGGTTCCTATTGCGCTTTTGATTGGCCGGCGTCAAGTGCCATATGCTTGTTCACCGGTAGCATATTTCGCAAATCCGCCCACTTTGACGCGTGTTTGTCCGCCTCTGTCGAAAATGGCTTATGCGAGCTGTCTATCCTATGCTCCGTATCAGCTGTTTCAGACAGACTGGCTGACATTAAAAATGTTTGCCTACTTCCACGCTGACCCCCCATGCGGCCTCGGTCACATGAACCACTATCTCCCCACCCCGCTGCTGATGCAGCATGGACTTAGTCCATTGAACACTTAAGTGTCTACGACCTGAATTTACAGTGACGGTTTGTTTTGCGGCTTGTATCAAGAGACAATGACGATCATTGGGAAAATACGATTGCTGTCGCTGTTATTACTAACACTACAAACCAATACGGCGCCTTCTTGCTTTGTTCCAATTTCCAGCCTTTGAACATTTTAGCGTCCTCTTTGAAAATGGCCCACGGATTAACTTTACGGAGGAATCCTTGGCGGATCAACTTCAGAATCCCAGCAACACGACCTTAACTGCTTTCTTCAAATAGTGCCAGCAAGATTTATTTGCCTGGACGATTTTTTTTATTTTGATGTCCCCTCCTACTACACTTGGATAAAACACACGTGGGACCGGCAAAAGAAAGGAATGGCGTTTGAAGGACATTCAAGAAACAAATGCGATTTTAAACTGGGTCGGAGCCTGCATGATGCGTGGTTTACCTGAAAATGACAATCATGGGGAGAAAACCATTGCTGTAGCTGTTATTACTAACACTCCACACCAACTAAGGCGCCTCCTAGCTTTGTTGATTTGGAGTTGTGAGTTGGCCTACCCTTGCAGCCTGTGTTTAAAGTTGAGAAATTATATGTCTGAAGACTAATGGTTTCAGCAGTTGCAAAATGGCGATGCTCACATCGAATTTAATTCCTCTATATTCAACATGGCCCTAATTTCCATTTAGAACATCTTGGTTGGCATGGGTGATGAGTAACTTCATACAAACGGATTCCTCCTGCTAGGCAGGAGCGTTGGATATCAGCTCCCCACTGAACTGCAGCGTGAGCTTTGCTACAATGTTACCGATCTGGCAGCCTACGTTGCTCTGAACAAACCAACGTTGCTGGTCGACCTACTGCACACATTCAAAACCCTTCTCAAGAGTGTCCGTTGTCGCAGTAAGGGTGATTACGTTTTCTTTTTGGATGCTCCTGGTGGAACTGGCAAAACTTTTGTCCTGAAGTTGCTCCTTGCCGAACTGCACAAAGACGGCAAAATTGTTTCAGCTGTTGCATCGGCTGGTGTTGTAGCGGCGTTGCCTCCTGGCGGCAGAATTGCTCACAGTACCTTCAAGCTTCCTCTAAGGATAGCCGACGATGGTACCGCGACATGCCAAATAAGCAGAGGCAGTGGTTCAGCTGAATTACTGAACCAATGCTCAGCAATAATTTGGAATGAGTGCACAATGGCAAACAGGATGGCACTGGAAGCGCTCGAAAGAGTTCTGCGTGATATCACAGACAAGACCGCTCCGTTTAGTGGCATCACAATGGTTTTATCTGGCGATTTCCGTCAGACTCTACCTGTGATTCAAAGGAGCACCAGAGGTGATCAGGTAAAGTACTGCCTAAAATATTCACTTTTATGGTCTTCTGCAAAGCCATTGGATGTCACAACCAATAAAAGAGCTCATCTCAATGCCGACCATGAGTTTGGCGAGTTCTCCACTAACATCCTGAAGATTGGTGAAGGTAAAATCGAAACCGATGCAACCGGACGAATCCCCTTTCCTTTTGTTGCCAATTTAGTGAGAAGTCCTGAATACCTTAGGAAAGAAGTTTTCCGTAGCTAAAAAACCAATTTATCCGACGCTGAGTGGCTCTGCGAACGTGGAATTCTAGCCCCCACAAACAAATTTGTCAATGTCCTTACCGAAAAACTAACCCACGTTCTGTCAGGTGTGGAAAAACTGTACACATTCTACGGTACAACAGTTGATCTCACAGTTTGCGCTAATTAACTAATTGAATTCCTGAAAAGTTTGGAAATATCTGCCTTCCCTTCCCATAAACTGATTCTGAAAGTTGGCATGCCTATTACGCCTTTGAGAAATCTGGACGCACCAAGGCTATGCAATGGTACGTGGTTGACTGTCCAACGTCTGATGAGCTACCTGATAGAGGCCACAATTATCAAGGGTTGTGCGCAATGGTTCATTGTTTACATTCCTCGCATTCCCATCACCCCGTCCAATTCCGCCTTAAATTTTCAGTAACTGCCGTTTCCGTGAAGGATTGTTTTGCTATGTCCATCAACAAGTCACGAGGTCAAACCCTCATGGTGACTGGAATTAACCTTGAAGAATCGTGTTTTTCCCATGGCCAACTCTACGTTGTCATATCTCGAGTTAGTTCAAAACAGAATTTATACGTTTGGGCACCTAACGGGATTTAGAAGAATGTTGTTAACCATGAAGCGTTGGTCTGACGGTTACATCTTCCACTTCCTTAGCGTTCCTATTACTACCCTACTTATGACTGTCCCTCCTGCAATTCTTTAGTCGTTTAAAATTCGGCTCTGTTTTGTTCTACTCTTGCCCTTTTACCCTTTCTTCGTATTTCCCATTATTACTTTTACGTGTGTCCTCCTTACTGTTCCCTTTCACACCTACCACGTTTTCCCTCAATGGTTATTTACGTCACTCCATCCAGTGCAACAATTCCAGTTCTCTGTCTTTCAATACTGTTCTATATTACTCTTTGCTTATTTCTCGTACGTATTAATTGTTTCAAAAGGTTTTACTGCAGAGGACACTTGCCTTTTTCCTTCGTAAAAGGACATCAACGGTGAGGAAGCCAAGGCGAAGCCGGGCGTCCACGCTAGTGAATAAATAAATTGCATATTTAAGGCCCAAGGGGCCTTTTCATTACAAAATTATTGCTATCGTGAAAATAAGAAAAGGTAATCACAGCTGCGCGCAATCAGCTGGGTGACATCAGGAATTAGTATTCCATTTGTATCGTACCTTTGAAGTCAGTTTTTTTCTCTTGAAACAAACCTTCTATCTCATCTAGTATTGACAAAACACAAAATTTAAACAAAACCAATACTGGCTGCAAAAGAGGGAGTTTGTTTTAGGTTTTTTCCTGTCTTCGAGGATTTGGAAGACACTATATATATATATATAGATATATATATCTATATATATATATATATATATATATATTCATGTATGTTCATATATGTTCATCGAACTCTATGGTCTGACCCTTAAAAGTCATGTCCCATCCACCTACTTCCATGTCATGCACCTAATAATTTAGAGATTATTTCCTTGATATATATATATATATATATATAGTACAGGGTGTCCACAAAGTCTGGGTTCATAGCAATTTTAATATTCTATTCATCAATGTTATTTTTCTTGGGAAGGCAGAGTCCCATGATGAGACTTATCTGAACATGTTGAGAGACAAATTAATGCCTCAAATTGAGCGCCTAGGCGAGGGACTTCCGGATTGGTTGCAGCAGGATGGAGACCCTGCCCATTTTGCTACAAATGTTACAGATTGGCTGAATGGCACTTTTCCTCACTGGATTGGAAGAAGAGGTCATGTGGAGTGGTCCCCTCGTTCACCAGACCTTTCTTCCCTTGATTTCTTTTTCTGGGGTATCTTAAGAAAGAAAGTTTACTCAATGAAGATTGCAAATCTAAACCACTTGAGAGAACGGATTATCCGTCAGTGGGCTGAAATCGACGGCAATGTACACCTATTCAATTGAGTTCACCAGAATTCAGCAAGGCGCATTGAATTATGCATTGCAAATAATGGAAATCATATTGAAACTATAAATGTTTAACATAATAATTCAATAAAATTGTTTTGTTCTTTTCAGTTTATTTCAGTTTATTTGGTGAGGATAATAGGCAGTGCCTTTGAAAACCCTATTTAGGACGTGTAAAAGCACCTATAAAAATTTAACACTACTAACGTAGCATTGGAAAACAGTGAGTGGCATTGTTGTTTACAATATATGTCTGGTTTTTAGAGGTCAGACTTGGAGGGAGGAGAGTAGCATTGTTTTTTTCAATCTATGTCTGTTTTTAGAGTTCAGAGTTGGAAATAGGAGAGGGGACGCATGTAATTATCCAAGCGTTGTTTGTACATCTAAAGGGAAGTGGCCTCCACGACTGACTGTGGAAAGTTGTTCCATTGTTGTATGACACGTTGCGTGAAGAATTCAGAGCGGAGGTTTAGCTTGGACATTTACGTGCGCAGCTTAATTGTGTGCCCACGGAGATGAGGAGAGAGGTGCCACTGAAACATGTCTTCAAAGCGTAATCCTTTCTCAAGACCCTTTATTATCTTGTAAACTAGGATAAGATCCCCTCTTTCTTGTCTGTAATGCAGAGGGAATAAATTTAGGCATGCCAGTCTATTCATGTAAGTGTGGTTCTTTAGACCTCCTACTAGCTTTGTTGCCCGACACTGCACTTTCTCCAGACATGCTGTGTCCTTTGCTAGCCATGGCCGCCACGCCTGTATGCCATACTCTAGGTGTGGCGAACGAATGTGCCGTGCACTCTGCCAAAGAGGTCTTAATCGAAGGCAAGAATCGCCCGTTTGATAGCGTTCAGCACTCCTGTGGCTTTATTTGCAGCTTTGACAGATTGTAATGAGGGCTTCAGATTACTCTGTATCCAAATGCCGAGGTCTTTTTGCGTAGATGCTACGGGAATTCGGATGTTTTTCAAGTGATATGTCCTGCTGCTCTGGGGGGTAGTGTAGTTTGTTGGACGCAAGTGGAGGACGGCACACCTTTGCACATTGAAATCCAGCAGCCATCTCTCGGACCACGTCTGAAGTTTGCAAAGATTATTTTGCAGAGCATCTCGGTCGCTTGTGCACTTAATGACCTGCCAGAGCTTAATGTCATCGGTGAGCATGATTTTACCGCAGTGTAGTTATTGAAGGCTATCATTTACATAGAGAATGACGAGTAGAGGACCGAAAACGGAGCCTTGAGGAACCCCACTAACTACGTCAACCTAGTCCAATTTATCCTCCCCGAATCAAGCGCGGTGTTTTCGGCCGACTAAAAATGACCTGATTTAGTCCAAAATTTTCCCCTTGATGCCAAGAACGCTCAGTTTATGTAAAAGGCGTTGATGGGGCACTCGGTCAAAGGCTTTGGGGAAATCGATGTTCACTACGTCCACTTCAAAGCCCTCTTCTAAAGCACTTTTCCAGGCCTCAATTGAAGTAAGTAAATTTGAAAGGCAGGAGCACCCTCGCCGAAAGCCATTTTGGAAATTTTGTATGATGTCACTTTCATCGCAAAATCTTATTATGGCCTGCTTGACAAGGACCTTCACCATTTTGCAGGAAAGGCAAGTCAAGCTTATGGGCCGAAAGCTGTTTGCAGACATCTTACTACCTCCCTTATACAAGGGTACGATGTTGGCCATCTTCCACTGCAAAGGCAAGTCCCTCGTTCTCATGAAAAGCTCGAACAGAATTGGAAGAGGCACCGATAGCTCGGTCGACAGTTCCTTAAGTATCAGTCCAGGGATCCCATCCAGTCCAGGAGACTTGTCTGGTTTGATGTGACTGAGGACCTGTCTTACGTCTGCGACAGAAAAGGTAACAGTTTCAATAACGGCTGTACCTTCGCCCACTTCTAATCCCGAATTGTCGTCGGGGGATTCCATCATAAACGCCGATCGGAAAAACTCTGACAGAAACACTACTTTCCGCGGTCCTTCCGTTACTACGTTCCCGAGGTTATCCCTTAGAGCTGCAATGTCGTCCCGGTGCTTCCTTCGACTGCGGATGTATCCATAAAACTTCTTTGGACATATTGTGGCTTGTGTTGTAAGTTGATACTCAAAGGCAGTTCTAGAATTTCGTATTTCCTTACGGCATATATTTCGTTGCGCTTTATATTCGACAAGTGATGTTGAATCTAAAGGTATGTATTTATCCCCTATGTACGCAGACTTCGTGGACACTCTGTAGTATGTTAAGCGTATTAAGATGGTAAGTAAGGTCTGATTTACAATGAACTCCAACAAATAATTATCTGGGCAGTAAAAAACTCCTACGTCGGTGGATGAGTTCAGCGAGCCACCGATTACCCAAAAAATGTAGAAAAAACTGCCTTAATATATAGCATGATATGACGTGCTGCATTTAGATAGGATCCTGCTGTTGAAGGTTCAGGACACTTATTGTCATGGGACAAATAATATAGCGCTGAGTTAAGAAGGGCTCATCCGGGACAACAGAAGAAGACAGTAGAAGTCCAGGCAACATCACCGGGATGCGACCCACCAGAATCCAGAGTCCACCGACAAGTTGGCGACCACGCGACAACCATCAATAGCGACCTCAAAGACCGCCGCGAAGGTTGCAAAGCGCAGAAGAGTTTGCAGCATTTGGAAGTGATGCTTGACTCAGACTCCAGAATCCACCGACAAGTTGGCGACCACGCCGTAACAATCAATAGCGATATACTCACAGCCTTTGAAAATAGATTTTTACAGATAAGCGTTTGCATAAGAGGCATTGGTTACATAGCAGTATGAATAGATTATATCAATTATTGATATGAACCAAATATATGGCCATCAAGTGAAGTGCCATTAATTATTGATTTACTGTTTCAACGGTTTCAGCCAGAACATTTGAAGAAAATAGTTTTTTCCCATTCTTTAATGGCCCGATGGGAAAAGAAGAACGCCTGCATTTCAAGTTTGGCGTATGTTGTCTTCAGTTTAGTATTTGTGACCTCGGAGATTTCTAATTTTAACCACTTCGAAAAAATAGCCATCTGAAGAACCCTGTCTATTTCTCTGCATAGTTTGGAGACCATCATCATACCACCTCTGTTTTGTCTATAAGAGCGACGAAAATTTTATGTCTTCCTAATTGACCCTCAGAAGTTAGGCGCTCCCATCCGCTGACTAGTTTGGTCACCATTTTGTATGCCTTCTCCAGCAGACTGGAATAGTGCTCCGTCCAGGGGCACACGTCTGAACTCCATAACCTACCTACAGATGTTGAAAACACGCATCCAAAACTTTCCTCATGAAAATGAAAGAAAGATCTCCTGGTCACTCTCAGGATAAATCTAGTCTTCCTTGCAGTTTTACCTTTTGGTTTAAGAATGGGCGTCATTCATACACCTAGATCGATCAACTGCTCCACATGGTTGGGTTGGTGACCGCCAATGAATCACTTATATTCAAATCTCTATATTTTTCTTAAACTGGACCGTAGTCAGGTGACTTGGTAATTTTCGAAGGTCCGGCAAAGAAGCCATTTATCATCTCACTTTTGCAGGCGATCTAAGTTATTTTGAAATTTCTGCGCATCCTCCGGACTTTCAATTGAATTCTTTAACTTCAAAGTATCAGTGAGCATCACTTTCTTACACAAAAGGAAATCAAGGCAGTCATTTAAATATATCAGAAACAGAACAGAACCCAGAACGTTTTTCTGTGGGGCCCCTATGTGGATTGATTACCAAATTCAAAAATTCTGACGTCTTTCATTCATAAATTCGACTAACTGTTTGTATAAATTGCCAGTCCCTACCATTTTATGCAGTTTTGATTTCAGCCGTCTGTGTTGAACCCTGTCAAAGACTTTGCTAAAGCCTCGATAGGTGGCATTGACCGACCAATCCATTTTTAATGAATTCGTCCAGCTTTACTCTGATGCAAGCAGGTGTGTGCGTCACAGGGCGTAGTGAATGGGCTTAATAAAACCATTACCTTTTCCGCCGTGATTGCTGGCTTTTGTAGGCGTCTAATTAGTGGTTGTGCCTAGATCACTACAATTATCAAATCGAATCCCAGGTTGGAGGTCAAAGGCAAGAGTCAACAGAATGAGGGTTTTATTGTGTACATAACCCTGAGTTGCTGTCTCAGATGGCAGTGGCCACTGGCGAAGCCACGGCTGGTCCTGATTGCGTCCAACCAGGCCTGAGAGTGTTGATTGTGTGATGTGTGTGGTGATGACAGTTACTCTTACATGACTGCGAAGCGAGTTCAAGTGTTTTGCTATTGGTGTGTTGCAAGTAGCCCGAAGGGATGTCGCCTGTAAAGGTCTTTGCTACATCGGCCGAGGGGTGTCTTAGTCAAGTGGCCCTTAGGCAGGCGCGCTTATTAAGTTGAGGTCAACTGTCAGGACCGCAGAAACGCCGAAGGATGGGGGACGCTGACGCAGCTGTTATCGGTTAGCCAGGAGCAGCTGCGAGGTCAAGCCTCGGGGACGGGGGCGCCAGTGAAAGAAAGCATTGGAACAGTTGTTTGTGACGACACGACTATGGGGCAGCGAGCTTTGGAGAACGAGGGGGGACGTGGGCGTCTGCCGCACTTCTCACAAAACTTTACTGAGCCAATGAGCAGATTAAAATATATTCGACCACCAAATGGTAGTCTGTTCGAATACTTCTACACGTCTGTTAAGCAAGCATCATTTTTAGGTTTGCTTACATCGTGCCTTTAGTAATGGTGAAAGTAGAACCATTTACGGATTGCGACAAAAACATGTTTCTGTAATATGAGGTGATTAGCAACCGAACGCCTCCAAGCTTAAAAGAGGGGAAATAATGTCAGTTTGTGCGGGAAAAAGACAGGAGACTCACGTAAATAATAAATAAATTTTATATTTAAGGCCCGGAGGCCCTCGTCATTGCAAAAAGAAGTAGTTATCCGAACGAAGCAATTAAAAAGATGATAAAAAGTAGAGTGTTGACTGATGCAAAAATTCGTATTGAAGGCTTTCTCTGAATGCCAAACGTCCGAACATTGAGACAGCAAACATTTACCTTACTGTTGAATGAGCCCTGGTATGATAGTGCGAAATCATACGTAAAAATGCACAGTTTCATGCAGAGTGTATGGGTGTTGTTAATGAATATGTTATCCGCCGCTTGATTAACGGCTTCCTAACAGACAAATTCCGCACATCATTCAACAACCTTCCCTATTAGTTTCTAAGCACGACAGCCCTAACCCTACTGTCGTGGAATCTGATCAGCTCTTTTCCGATGAGCTTCTCCCACGGTCCTCCTTGTACTACTTTTTAAACCACTAGAACCAAATCCCTTAACTCGATTTATGGCGACCCATTCTTACGTAGAGTAGGTAGGCCTGGATTTATTTTAACAGAAGCAATCAGAAAGATGCTAAGACTGGCGCAACCCTGTGTTAAGTTTACAAGGTGTGTGTTCTTCAACTGACAATGAAAGATTCCGAGTTCTTAGAAAAATCGCTTTTTTAGTGAAAATGGCAAACATTTTCGGGATCGAAATCTTCTTAACGAGCGGCCAATCATTCACAAGCTTTCGGGCTCAGCTATGGTTGTTATGACGGCCTCAACTGTGACCCTCTGTTAACCCAAAATCGGTCTGTATTTTGCGAACGACTATCTTCCCTTTTTAGCTCAATCTCAAAACATTGTCTCTGACTTAATTTCACTACATCACATTCGGTGCCTTCCATGTTTGCAACGATAAGGGTTTTAGAAATTGGCAGTGATTGTTGTAAGATCCTGTCCCTTAGAAACGCTTTAACTGGTCGCAGGCACGCAACATGCCTTCGGTTTTTCCAACCAGAAAGTATCATAAGTCAACGGTTTTCAAGGAGAACCGTATTTACTACAACATCGCATTTCCATGACACAAGAAAAATTTGTTGCTTTCTCATCTCTGAAGATGGACACCTGTAAGTGTTCGAAAGCTCAGAACAATAAATCAATTGATCTGGTGCTCGACCTGCCTTCTTCCTCATCCATGCAAGTACCTGGATCACGAACTTTTGCATTCATTCGGCAAAAATTAGTTAATCCGGTTTCTTGGGCCATTTATCTAGCTTTGTGGTCAGAAAGGTATGACCCAGCATTAGCTTTGGGTTGCTGATTTGGGTGCGTAAAAGTGTCAGGGTTATTTTAGTTTTAGGGTTTTAATGTCCAGAGTTAGGTATACTTTCAGGTGGGGTTTATTCCTATGGCCTTGGGAAGGCCAGAGTAGAAGGGATAGTTTATTGTGTAGAGAAGTTGGACTTCGGAGCACACGTCATTCCGCTGGAGCGCCGTGGTCCTAAGTGATGTCTGGTGGCCGAGGGTGGGGAAAAATGGACTTGTTCGAGTGGTGCTTGCCGGCTGCGAGAACCTAGACACACGTGTGTGTGTGTCCGAGTGGAAGTAGGTCAAGTCTCTGCGGGTCAGCACGACTGGAAGTGCTGACTGAGGTATTGGATGACCTTGAGGCAGCTGGCCTTGAAAAATGACGCCGGACAAAGCAATAGAGAAGGTGGGACGGCAGACACCACTACATGTGGATCCTAAAGGTCAGACAACTAAAATTATATTTTCTACTCATTCAGCGTCCTTATTGCGGTTAACTTACCGGGTCGTACACATTAGTGATCGTGAGAACCTCGAACCTGTCGTGTGGTCCGGCGTAATCTGCCTGTATCTGCTGATCTGCAACCCCCTACAATGAGACCGAATGCTCGCAGGAAATCCCAAATGTCCTACAGAATCACCACGTGAAGATGAGAAACTGAGCAAGCTCATATTCTCATCTGCTATGATTATTGCTGATTACTCAGCTACTGACACAGTAATGGGAAATAGTAATATTAGTTGATTATGAAGCAGATTCTCCCCTACCAGCGCAAAACGCTACCGTATCACTACGTGACATAAAAGAACCTGCGAATTTAATTAATAACGTCTCGTTAACTAACAGCCTGCTGAATAGAGATGAGAGGGTGGAAACCGAGGAAAGCCCTGATGTGCTAAAATCACCACTATCATTAATACTACCAGCATCACTTAAATTGCCATATTCCTGTTACGCTGAGTTAGACTGTCCTTCTACTGCCCTAATATACCTATCTGATACTGTATTGTCATACTACTACGAACATATACTGTAGTAGGCCTTAATGTAATCAATAGACGGCAAACTGCTAGACATAACAGCATGGTAGGACTTGTGCAGCAAATTATTATTATCCAAATGCTAATCATTATTACCTCACACAGATTGAGAGCACATACTGGGTGCGACTCCTTTAAAAGCATATGCAGACAATATTTATCGCATACTATCTAGTGGCCTTAGTAAGCATGATGGCGCCGTAGATGTGCTTTACCAATAATAATAATAATAATAATAATAATTTGTATATTTAAGGCCCAAGGGGCCCTGTCGTTACAGAATTTAGCTCGTTTAGCATAGGCATGTACCTATAGGCATGTACCTGCAATTTGTTAGTCCATACCTATTAGAAAAGTACACAGCTTGCTATATAGAATTGAGAGTGTGGAAACCAAGGCAATCACTGCTGTGCACAGGACCACAAGCATGTACTTACTCGAAATAGTTTAAACCCAGATTCACACTCATCGTTGAGACCAAGGGAATATAAACCCTAGGGTTGGATTGCTCAGCGTTGCCTCTGACAAATGGTGGCGTCACTGCTAGCACCAGTACTAATACACTTCTTGTTGAGATTAAGGGAATATGAGCCCAGTGCTGACTTTAATCAGCGTCAATTCTGACTTACAATACAGTCAGTAATATTACCAGCAAATGCTATCACTCAGCTACACCCTACTTAGTAGTATTATAAATGGCAGTAGTGGCAGTAGCAGTAAGAGCCCTGGCTTCTTAGAGTCAGGCTGGACACCTACTATAGGCGAGACAGTGCAGTAGTACGCGCGCACAGTCTACTGTCACGCAAGACTAAGTTACGCGGGGTTTCTGACTGCATCTGGAGAAAGAGGCTTACGCGTGATTCCTGTTCAGTCATCTCGACTTTTTCTTGTCACCGTTTCAAGCGGGGGGAAGGTTCCAGTGGGGTATATGGTGGCTACTCTACGTTCACTATACCTGGCCGCAGTCACTATCCCTTCCCTCGGGCAAATGTTGGACATCACCGATTGCGGTGGTTGAACTTGCATACACGTTAGTATTTACAGGAAGATGGAAGTTGGAACTTATTAAGTAATGGCCTTGGTGACATTCTGAAGGAAGGTTTGGCGTCTGACTGCAGAGAAGCTATCCATGGGTGGGGAGAGAAGAACATCTGGGAGGGGGAGAATATCAGTTACTTGGCGCAAAGATCAGTCAGAACTTGAATTATTTCTGAAGTTTTCGCTTACGTGCGTTGTACTTTGGGAGAAAGCTTATCCCCCAGTCAGGGGGAACGAATTAATTTGTATGGAGTCACATGTCGGAAGGAAAGTGCTACTGATGCATGATACGTGGCCCACATCGACCCAAGAGTCCGGTAGAGGCGGTGTACGCCCCCCCCCCCTCAGCCCTTGAGACATGCTTATAGATGAGGGATAGCACACACGAGCATGCCATCAAGTCAGTCTGAAGAGGAGTTATAGCTGCTCACAGTGGAGTGCCACAATGGTTTTCTCACATTACCCTGTCCAGTAACGAAAACTATTCCCCGTCATAATCCATCACAGACACCATACTGACCTGTTTGCTGCGAACGATAGTCAGCTGCTAAAATAAACAACCACAATGCAGACGACGAAACAGTAAAATGACCGAAATGTGATAAAAAAAGCGGGGCTCAGTGGGGGCTTTGTACAGTAGTCGCCGGTTATTAAGCCCACGGTTAATAAGCCAAGCCGCGTATTCAGTCCAATTTGGTCTGGGCCCGAGTTGGGCTTAATAACCGGCGACTACTGTAGCTTGGGTAGTTTGAGTGTTCGTTGTACACCAACCTTGCCCTTACTGTCATGTGTTCGAATACCAGTGAGTTCGCCAATTATCTCACAACTTGGCCAAATAAAAGGATATTGTGTTACCAAATAACAGCTGTAGTTAATTCGATTGGCTTATTTTATGCAATGGGTCAGTTGTGGCCAGCTGACGAAGTGACATCCGAGTGCTGCTTTTTTGCAATTCACCAATGCATATACGGTGAGATGACGCAGTTCCCTACCTTTTTAGCTGACGAAAAACCAAATCTCAATCGGCATCATATCTAACCATAAGTGCAAGCATACTGTTCACCTGCATTTCAAATGATGGTGCTACAGGTAGACGCCCTGCAGCCACACTATTGATTAGTTTCCACGGCACCTAGTAATCGGGTTGAGAAAGTCGTTTAAGCTCTGCACATTATATGGTTGTTGTTGTGTGATTCGCCCAGGCTTCTCGCTGTGTCAACAGCAAAGTTTGGTCCTGAAAATGTGCAAGTATCCATAAGGAACAGTTTGTTTTCGTGTCCAATAACAAGTTTGTTTTCACGTATTCGCTTAAGGGCTTGCTTAATATTTTCATTAAAATAATTCAGTTCCATGCACTTATATTCCATCCCTCAAAGAAAGTTCCCTCTCTAACAGATTAGTGGTAGTTCCTTTGACTAGGGGAGCTTTTGGTAGACTGCCGGTCCGTCTGGTATACTGCGCTGATCCCCGGGTATTTCGAGCGATTTGTAACTTCTTTGAACACTGTATCAAAAATAATATAAGGCTCATAAGTATGCCAATACGAGCGAACATGCGAGTCCCAGGACGTAATTAAGAAGAAGATGATTGAGGCGTCTTCTGTTAATCAGTATTTCGGTCTTGACAATGCATGATATTTCTCAGTTGGAACTTAGCCGGCATTTCTTAAGAAAACTTCTGGGTATTATTTTGATCTAAAAAGATTTCGCACGTATCGGACTTGCTCCTTCGTCGCTGGTTTAGCAAAAGTAAGGTAGCTTGATGCAATAACTGTTCTTAAAACAGCCGTATGTAACTCTACCGATTAATTCTATATTAAAGAAATAACGGACATCACTGGCCAGTGAAGAATGCGAAAATAGTGTTCCCTTGATTCAATTGTCTTTGTTCGAATAAAAGTATGATAAATCCTGAAAAAAGATCTGTTTGAATCACTGTAAATAAGTTGAAAGTGACACCACATCGAACATGCGTTTGGTAATAATGCAGAAGTAAGGGTTTTCATTGTTAAAAATAGTAAGAATTGTCGATGGGAAACCTGGCTGTCTTGAGTAAATGCTGAAAGGCTTGCCGAGGTTTACACTGCGAATACAAGGAAGGCATAAACACAGGTTTGGGAAATTCACAAATATGCACTGAGCTCTTAAACTACTAGCACCGGAGTCGGAAACCTATGGCTCGTGAGGCACATGTGGCTCTTCTGATGATTGCGTCTGGCTCTCTCAAATAAAACTGGGACTAGAAACTTCAGATATTGTGATTTTGTTTGCTCCAATGACGTGGTGTCGCCGAGACGAGCATTAGAATCGATTCAATCTCGACCAATCTCTGGTGTTTCGGCCCCCTACGCTTGAACTAGCAGTTGTTTTAGTGTTCCGTTTCCGGCTAACCAACCGCAGCTTCTTCCCTGCTTCTCCTAAGACCCAACGGCCGCGACAAGCTCGCTAAATAACGGACGCTCTACTAAAGCACGACAGCCCCCAGACTTGACCTCAGTTAAATCAAGGTATTGTTGACAGACAAGGCTACCTTACGCGCATAGGGCAGCCTGCCTTGTCACGCATAGACCCTTGTGTTTATTTCCCCCAGACGGACGCATTTATCACACGCAAGCAAGCAGTCGATTCACACGACATATAGCGGAGCTGGCAAACGAACATATCAGGACAGAAAGAAAAAGAATTCAACCCGAAAACCAGCTGATAATAAAAACTTGGAACACGCTTCCTGTCACATGCAACACACTGCAGCGTGTGAGTATCGCTGTATTGTCCCTGTTTGGATCTACATATGCATGTGATAAGTCATTCTCACATCACCAAGTCCACCCTACGATCACGTCTAACGGATGAAAGCCTCAAAGCTTGCATGAAGCTTAACCTGGACAACAACCAACCAGACTACAAAGCCATTAGCGATTTCATGCAGCAACAGAAGTCGCATTAACAATGAGTATTATAAGAAAATTATTTAAAAGAATAAATCCATCGGCTTTTAAACTCACATTTAATCGCATTTAATCTTAAGATATATTATATGGCTCTCACTGAAATATACTGCCAAATATTTACTTTCTTGTACTAGCGGATCAAACATATTCAGAATTGAAAATGATGTTCATCAACCTACAACTAACCAGCTTCCTTACTCGAGCAGATTTATGAAGCTTCCTTAAATTAACAGCACGATAATATCTGACTAAAATTTGTCTATATAAGCTCGTAAGATGATTCAGTAGGGCTGAAATGACCAATACTTCTCTTTTTTCGATTTCCAGACACCATCATCTTCGCCCAGCACATAGGGGTCAACATATGTAAACTGATCATCAGAATGTATCAAAATTTTTGCATATAGGCAGGAAACCGAATTTTTCGATTGTCGTGGGAAGCCATTCATGAGCACGCGCTCGCTTTGTTTCACTAAGAATAAATATGTCTGTTTAAGGAAACAGTGTATGTACTGGCTTTAAAACTGCACTAGGCCGGCGAAAATTTACATACAGAGAAAACGCTTTGTTGCAAGGAAGACAATGGCGCGATTACTGCGACAGCACTTGTACATGTCTGAGCTTTCGGACACGTACAGGAGGCCATCGTCAGAGAAAACGAGAGAAGAGTAACAATCGAAAGGTTTTGTAGTCCAGATACGAGAAAATGTGGGGTGGAGAAGGTAGCCTTCGTGATTAGTTTAGTCCGCGCTACGTCGTCTCATCGTATCGCCTCAGCGCGTGCCCTTGACGTCGTTTAGTTCGTCCCTGGACGCCAGCTGGATGTCTTAGCAACAAGACTGGATCCATATTCGCATTCACGTGAATGTACCTACTTTAAAAATATATACTCCGTAGAGGGAAATGCGAAGGTTAGGTAAAGGCTGTAGATGTTTCCCACAAAATCGCTGCGGCGTGAGTCCTGCAAATATACACCAGACCTCCCGTCTCATTAAATTTCAACCGAAATTCGCAAATGTGTTTTAGGTTCCAACAAACGAAGACCACGAAATTTGTGGAGCACCGGATCAATTGAGTTATTTTCCTGAGCTTTTGAACTCTTAGGGGAGTACACCTTCAGAGATGAGAAGTAGCAACCAAAAAGAGGGTAATTATAGTGGCCATAGGTCAATGAACTGTTAGAAATCATCAGGTTGTCAAGGCGTTAGAAACAGCTATTAAAGAGGATGGGGGAGGGGAGCAAGTAGTTGTCAGTGGAGTCGGGATGGGAAATTATAGTTGTGTGCGCTAATAAGCTGTCAGTGGAGTAGGGGGTTATAAAGAGCAAGTGCTGTGGCGCCTTGTCATCCGATAGAGGGTCCTGGTAACCCTGTTTAATCTTTTGGCCAGGTTGTCATGGGATCCTCTTCTTTTGCAATCCCTACTTTCGGTTTGGTCTTGTTTCGTCCTTCGCTCACATAATGGCGCAAGACTTTTTAGGCCGCGGGGAGGACTATACGCCTGTTGACGGGGTTGGCATCTAAGTACTTGCCCCCCTCCTCCATCTTTTTTGATACCTGTTTCTAACCCCTTGACAACCTGATGATCTCTGACACTTGATTGGCTCATGGCCACTATAATTACCCTCTTTTTTGCTACTTCTCATCTCTGACGATGGGCTCCTGTAAGAGTTCAAAAGCTCGGGACAATAAATCAATTGATCCGGTGCTCGACTCGTCTTCTTCTTTCTCCATGCAGATACCTGGAAATCGAACCTTTTCCTCCATTTGACCATGAAATGTTCATTCCTAATATCCGCCAATTTATACATGTTACCTATAAAGCATACAGCATAATTCCCATCTAAAACATAATTCTATGGGAATTATACGACGTATTCCTTAAAACGTAGACTAATGTGATTAGTGTGTACAGCATATAGTTCGGAAAGCCTCAATGCGGTTTCATGGCCAGTAAGGTTCGAACTTTTCAAAAATCTAGAAAGTTGTATTTAATTGAAAGGTACCCTTTTTTCAAGTATAAAAGTCGCATAAGGCCTCATTTCCTAACAAAGAGGTACAAGAAAATTATGTTTTTGTATGCTTTTTCTGTTTAACATATTTGAAGTTCGGAACAGCAGTTGGTGAGTGTAAATTTTTGGTACATTCTCCCCTAAGGTCAAACATTTACATTGGAGATTTAAATTAAAACAGTCGATCGATTGTCTTTCCTTCCGAGCGGGATCCAATCAGAGCGCGGATTAGTGCATGCGCTAAGTGATTGTAGGCCACGCAAGCTGTGGAGTTTGCACCAAATTCTTTTGCGCGCACAAAACCAGCTTCCTCAACCAGATCGCGGTTGCTTCTGCTGTTGCTCGCAAACTTTGACCCAGGAACTTTAGGTAGTCTGGTGGGACCTTTTAAATTACCCTAAAGGCTTCGCTGAGGTCCACACGATGTCCGGAGTCAATCATGTGGACAAGGATAGAGTTGTGGATGTTTTTGACTTTACTTTTGGCTAGCCATGCCGGGAAGTGTTCCCGTATTCTTTTTGATAAGCGTCGACTCTTGTGACCGATATAACCTGCTCAACAAGAGCAAGCAAATGCGTAGATACACATAGAAGTGGTCTAAGCTGGCAGCCCATCCTTACCTTCGCCGTGCAGGACCGGGTTGGTTGAGAATAGCATCCAAACTTTCGCTGCTGGGAAGGTTTGTGCTACGGCTTGGTTGCGGCATCTGCTTAGGAATTCGCTCTTGAGGAATAAGGTTTTCTTTTCCACAGTGGGTGTGATGGGATTTTTTTCTTCCTCAATCATATTCTTTATGATGAATCTGTCCGGATATCCGTTCTCCCGAAGATGGTCCTGGAGTTTCTGGAGCTCAATATCAATAGTATCTGTCGAGCAGATTTTTCTTCGCTTTGCTTTACGCAGCGGACGAAGTTACGCTTCTGTTGGATAGGTACAAAACTGATAAAGTTTTTCTTTTGTCCGGACCACGTTTTATTTCAATAAACGCTCCTTTGGATGCTACCGTCAGGTCTTCGACTTAGGAGGATATCCAAGAAAGGAAGCGTACCTGCAGTCTCCACTTCCATGGTGAACTTAATGGAGGGGTGTGCTTGGTTAACAGTATGTAGAAGCACATTTACATCAGTTTTTGCTGGCGAAGATGTCATCGACATATCTACCATATTGTTTTAACTCACGGATCTGCTCACTGAGTAGAGATTGCTCTTACTTGCCTATGAGGATGTTAGCCAAGAGAGGTCTGAGAGGCAAGCCCACAGTGAAACTGTCTATTTTGCTGTATAGTTGGTTATCAAAAAGAAATTGCACATTTAATGTGGATTTTAGCAATAGTTTCTTTAATTCACAAGGACATTTAAAATCAACAAAAAAGTATACTGCTTAACCAGCCGTTTATTTTTGCAGAGTATTATTTTAGAGGAGATCAAAAAGAAGCTCGTTCACAAGCCGCTATCCTGCAGTGACTGAACTACCTTTAGATAAGGTTGCAGGGTTATCAATGTTCCAACCTAAGTAATTTGTTGGAATAGAAAAGAAATTCGAAACCTTTCGGTTGACATTTTATGAGCTTGAGAATCCCGCAAATTTTGCATTGGCGTGGCAGCTGCACAGGTGTGCGGACGGACAGCTCCGGGCGTCACGTTTGCCGCTTCGGACGAATGCAGTACGAATACACTAACTCGACAAGCATATCAGGGGTGTCCGCACAGAATTCCAGTGACTAATAATTGGTTTTCCAAAGCTGACTTGTCCACTTACTGCCCCATAATTGTGTACCTGACTTTAAAGGGCTTTTTATTGAGATGGGTCGCGCACAGCTGGTTTTATTGAGATATCAGGACTGTGTGCATTATAAAGTCCTCCTACTAACGGCCGCACTTCTTCTGGTATCAAGCCGGACTTGCACCTGATTGCGTTGATAAAAGTATGCATGTAGCCGCTGACGATACAGCTCTACGTACTATGAATGTGCATTTTTTGACGTCAACATTTAACAAGAAGAGAAAACCCACGCTGACGCCGATAGTGACCCTTCTTTTATTAGGAGCATATTTTTCAAGCAAATGTTCAAGGTTATTTGTCAAATATCCCTAAATCTAATTGGAGAGGGTAATATTTATTGATAAAAACTCTGCATGGAATCTTATATTTAGTAATTTGTTGAGCCCTATACTTTGGGGCTGCCTTGAAGGTTTTTGGTTACAAACTACTTTTTTCTGTCCTGCCAACAGGCCCTTATAATCTATACAGAAGGAATGACTTCCAGTCTCATTGCCTGCACTAAAAGCAGACTTCGAGGCCATTGAAAGTCTGTACTTCGGTGACTGCGGATGAACTTTCCGACAGCATTCTACATTGAGGCTGTTGAAAAGCACACATAAAAACAATGCACTTACGCCTTTAGCTGCGACCGAGGTCAAAAGAAGCTGTCGCTTACATGACAGAAATTAGACGCGCATGGCGTAAAGTTCATTGTCGGAACACGCACGCACGCGAGCCCCCATGACGTGTCTTGTCGGTGTAAGCAGTTACTGAGGCGTAGGGGCTTTGAAAGTTTATGAAAGAAAAGTATATGTATCGCAGGGGGTTAAGTTAGTTAAACCCAAGCAACTGTGATCTCCAGACCATGGTAACCTAGTAGATAAGAAGTTTTGGAAAGGCCAGAGTAAAAGGAACAGTATATTGTGTACACAGATGAACGGAGTATAGATGGAAAGAGATTTGACCTGGAGAGCATACAACCGGCCAGGAGAGCCAGTCGTGTCAAAATGCCAATTTGACAGCAGTCAGACCAGTAGATAGAGAGAGAGTGAGAGTTAATTGGCTGGGTCGTCCTTGAAGGTTGGTTGGACAGCGTATGGGTAGACATCGAAGTGGGCGGTCCGTGTCTCGTCCGCCAGTAAGTCTGGCGTCCGCCACGACCTTGAGGTCCAGACGGACTGAGGACACAACAGGAAGGCCAGGCGTCCGGCAGGCAGCGACCACTACATATGCAGACCATGGTTTCTCACCTGCTCCATCGAGACAAATTCGGATACTGGAGATGTAGCTGGAAGTCTTGTAAGTCAGCTATTTTCCAATTCTACGTATTGCCAGTCCACAAGAGTAAGGGTCGTCAGTCGTAAACCAATGGACACTACAGTGTGCGTCATCAAGAAGATTGAAGGCGCTGCCTTCTGTAGTTCGGTTTGTTTTGACGTTGATTAAAGTACTCGCAGTGAGAATTGGGCGCATGTGCATTCACTACGATCAGGAGATAGCCACAGAAAATGCTTTGTAAATACCGTCTCTGAAAAAAGGGAATATTTTGTAGTCTATCTTTTGGTTTTAACAGACAATGAAGTCGAATACAGAGTGCAAAACCTCGAACCCATCAAAGAAAACTTTCCAGAATAAAAAATAAAGTAAACAGGGGATTTGAAGCAGATTTTGTGCTAGCATTTGGACCTGAAATTACGATAGGCAAAACGGCTCCTTACTTGTATCTGAGTTGACAAATGATCCTGAATCAAGAAGAAATCGGTCCATTAGGTATCGACCAAAACGCCAAATTTATAATGAACAGCCGTCATCCAACTGCAGACACAAAACCAGGAATCCCCCTACGACCGATCGTTTCCCCCAGAGGCACTCCAACATTCGGTCTAGTCAAGTGGTTGTTTCAACTTCTCAAATTTCTAACCCAGAGATCTGCAACGACCGTCAGCTCAGCTTAACAATTCATACAAAAGCTACAGGGTATTCAACTAATACCTGACGAAGTGATGGCATATTTCGATGCAATCTCACTTTTCACCTCGATACCGCAACATCTTGCGGTTGAAGCCATCCAAACCCTGTTAGAAGAGAAGTACAACAAGACACGCACGGAGCTCAAAATAAGGCATCTCACTGGACTCCTGAAACACTGCTTGAGTACCTTTTTCACCTTCAATGGAACGGTATATGAACAAGTAAAAGGAGCACCAATGGGACCGCTGTTATCTGGCCTGATTGTCAAAACAGTACTACGACGACTGGAGGCACTGGGTTTCGAACACTATCGACCACGATTGTGGGTTCGGTATGTTGATGACACGTTTGTCATCATTCGTCGAGACAAGATTGGGGATTTCACAGAGAATCTGAACTCGATCTTCCCCGACATCTAGTTCACGATGGAGGAAGAAAAAGATTGCCAGTTGCCGTTCCTCGACATGCTGATCGGCAGAAAAGACGGTGGGGAACTCAAAACAACGGTTTACAGGAAGGCGACAAATACCTCTCGCATCCTGAGTTACCTCAGCCACCATCCCGTCTCGCACAAACGTATCTGCATGCGAACGCTTTATCGTCGTGTAGAAACTCTTTGCAGCGAACCAGCCGACAATAAGGCAAAGGTCCAGTATCTGAAGAAACTTTTCACAATGAATGGCTATCCTGACGCATCGTCGAAAAATTCAGGCCAGGAGCCAAACGCAGAAAACCAATGGGACAACCAGAACCGACACGCTGGCGAGCAATACCCTATATTGCTGGTGTTTCTGAAGAATTCGCTCGACTGGTCAGCAGATTTGGGATTGGCGTTGCTCACAGACTGGAAGCAACTATGCGCAGGCAACTTAAGCGGCCCAAGGACCCAGTACCCGTTACTCAAAAGTCCGGTGTCATTTACCGTATTGATTGTCTTTGAGGTCAAGCCAATTATGTTGGTGAAACCGGCAAACGGGTCCTCACGAGAATGCACCAGCATGACCTCGCCGTGCGACGGAATGACAAGAATTCCCTGGTGGCCGCCCACGCATCCATGCCAGGGCACAGCTTCGACTTCGAACGTGTGTGAATACTGGGTCGGTTAGACGACAGCACTTCACGCCTGCTGCAGGAAGCCTAGCACGCACGCGCGGACTCAATTAACAGGCATGTTAATCTTCCTGATGCCTAGCTCGCGCTGCGCGAGCAGATCGAGGGCAGAGGTCAATCCCGGCAGAACTGACTTAATTACGCTGTGAGCTGTACGTTTTTTCATTCCTTGACAATGAGCTTGCGCGAGAGTTCGAAACGTCGGACAAATACACTCCTGGTCCCAGAGAACGTATTAACCTCTTCTAGTCAGTTGCCTGGGCCTCGCATATTCTCGACCATTCAAAAGAAGTATCAGAAGTGATATTCCGTTGCTTAGAAATAATAGTTTTCTAAAGTTTGCCAATACAAGCGAACATCCGTGTCCCAGGAAGCAATTGAGAAGAAGAAGAAGACTCGATCGCTGGGACAATATGTTTATTCGCCTGACGTTTCGATATCCGTCGCGGATTCGTCATCAGAGACATGAGTAGCAGAAATGCAGAATTTCGAAAGTACAAAAGGAAGGAACGGCAATAGCCCCATAATCATAAGCACACTCTTATACTGATTTCCCGGCTTGAATCCAGAAGCATGTGTGACCTCCATTTTGTTGCAAGTTCTGTGTTTACTTAAAAATTCAGTTTATCAGGCAAAACGTGTTTTCGGCAATTCTTCGTCAAGCCCTTTACTTTGCAAAACAATGAACATTTGAACACATGCAAAAATTGTCCTAGGTGGGCGCCTATAGGCCACTGTGCACTTTGTCAGTCTGCGCAAGTGGTCGGCGTGTTGGGTGTACTACTGCTACTCGTGGCTGGGTCCAATATGCTATCGTCACCTGGCGTCAGCCTTGGCCACGGAAGGGACAGGGCTTGTGTTGGAGATTTCTTACAACGGAGTACTAGATTTATTAGGCGTATAGTCACTGCTTCCGCTGTTGCCAGCAGCCGTTGGCGTAGGCCTGTGGAGAAGTTGGTTGGTGTCCGGTAGACAACCTCAAAGGCTTCACTAGTATCGACTCAGTGATTCGTATCGACAAGGTGTACGAGAATAGAGCTTGAGATCGATTTAGTTTCATCTTTAATTAACCAGGCCGGTACGCCTTCACGTACTCTCTTTTCCAGGCACCTCCTTGTTCGGACAATTTATCCCGCTCTACAGGAGCAGGTGCAGGGGTAGATGCACATAGATGTGGCCTTCGACGGGCGTCGTTCTTTACCTCCCAATCCTAGGAGGGGAGAGTTCGTGAAGGGCACGCTTAAGTTTACCGTGGGGAAAGCATTTGTAATAGCAGTCTTAAGGCATCTTCTTACCAGCTCGCTTGTTGCATCTCCTAAGAAAGGCATTCTTATTAATACGTCTATCTTTTCTGCGGTTAAGATAGCAGGTTTCTTGGTGCGTTCGCCAACATTCTTGAGCATGAACCTTCTGGGTATCAGTTTTCAAGAAGCGTGTTCTGCAGCTGTTGGAGTTCTGCTTAGACAATTTCAGAAGAGCATATTTGTCGTACTCTAGCTGCTTATCCCAGGACTAGACTTTGTTTTATATTTAGGGGAACAAGTTTCGATGGATTTTTCGCCTGACCAAAGTGTTCCGTAGCATCGGAATAGATAAGGCTTCGCAGACGACTCCGTTTCGTCTAAACAGTTGCGCTCGCCTCTTGAATTTCTTCCAGAGGAAGATTTTAGCGACTGCTAAAATCCCAATAGAACAGATTGGGAGACATTAAGATGATTTTTTATGTTAACGTTGTTTCAACGGTGTCTTGCGTTCATGAACCATGGCCAACACACGGAAAGCGTGATTATTCAGTATTTTTTAGGTAACCAAACCTAGCTACGAGAACGCAGACAGTTCTATCGCAGGCGATTAGGTTAATAGAGAAAACTCCTAGCAACTGCGATCTTCAGGCCCGGATTCTTGCGGATAGAAAAGACATGGGAGGCCAAATTGGAGGGGATAATTTATTCTGTACAGAAGGAATTGTTAATAGGTAAGAGGAATTTGACGAGCGAGCAGCCACAGGCCAGTGGGCCGCGTCGGAAGTGGAGTGAGTGCAGGAATCATCCAAGTGCTTAGAGCGGTCTTGGTAGGAGTCAACTTTGAAAGGTGATTTGCCAGACCGAGTAGGCAGACACACCTGGGATTGGCAGTTCCAGAGATCGACACCTGCAGCAGCATCCGTTCGCACGTAAGTGAGTCACTACAGTTCTATCCCTATAGATGGCTACCTAGTCATTTCAGGTGGATACCGAGTTCCACTATTGGACATGACTTCGATTTATTTGGAGAGAGGAATACCGTTTACGAAGACATATACATCGAATTGGGGCAAATGTTCGTATCCCAGGTATGTGTGTAGAAGACGAAGGTGTTTCGGTCCTCGGAACCATAAGCGGAGAAGAATAAAATTACGATTCTGGTGATCGAAACGCCTTCGTTTTCTGCACATATACATAGGAAATTCTCATCTTGTTTAACCTGTCGGTCGAAGAGGTTACCGAGGAGTGGCCGCCAACATTAGCACAGCTTTGGGGAACTGGGTGTCAGCTAAGGCTCGTGCGGAGCAAGCATCACGTGCCAGATATTCCTAAATGGCGTATCCCCACTGAATATCTTCCAACTTCCACATTCATATATAATCAAACGCACACAGAAAATGCGGATTTAGCAGAGGAGGTACCAGCACCAGTGTGGATGGTTAAATACAGCACTGCTTGGCATTTTTTCTGCCTGAATTCAATCCGCCAAAACTTGGAAATATTTTGCGAGCAGGAACGACAGTTCTATCGCAGGGGGTTAAGTACGTTAAACCGAGGCAACTGCGATCTTCAGACCATGGTTACTTAGTAGAGAAATCTTGGGAAGACCAGAGTAGAAGGCACAGTTTATTCCCGAATGAATGAAAAGGTTCGCGTTCCAGGTACGGATAAGGCAGAAGACTTGTCGAGCACCGGATCAATTTGTTTATTGTCCTGAGCTTTCGAACTCTTACATAAGTTCATCTTCAGAGATAAGAAGCAGCAACCAAAAGGAGGGTAATTATAGTGGCCAAAGGCCAATTAACTGTCAGCGGTCATCAAGGGAAACGACACATAAACCAGGAGGATGGAGGTCGGGGGGGAGGGGGAGCAATTATAGTGGTAAACGCTAATTAACTGTCAGTGAAGACGGCTGTCGTTCGGGGTCATGAGCAGTAATTAGTGTAACGCCTTGTCCCCAGGGAAGAGGGTCCCGGTTATCCTGCCTCCTCTTCTGGCCGGTTCTTAGCAGGCTCCTGTTCGTTTTCAATTCTGACGTAAGGCGTGGCCTTGTTTCGTCCTTCACTTACATAATGGCGCAAAACTTTGTAGGCCGTGGGGAGGTCTAGATGTCTGTTGACGGAGTTGGCATCTGAGTACCATGCCTCAAGTGTCAACCTTTCGGCTTTTGAGTTTCCTCGGCCGATGATAGTTGCTCCTTGAATGTCGAAGTTGTGGCCAGTTTCTCCAATGTGTGCTGCAAGCTGCGAGTTAGGATCTAGTTGCTGAGCCGCCCGTTTGTGTTCGCGTAGGCGGGTCTGCAATTTTCGGCCTGTTTCTCCCACATAATTACAGTCTCCGTCATTGCAACGTATCTTGTAGACAACTGCAGAGGTTTCAGTAGGGAGCAGTCTGTCTTTGGGTTGCATCACACAGTTTATTGTGTACGCAGAGGAACGGAGAATCGATGGAAAAAGATTCGACTCAGAGAGCTAAGATCAACCAGGAGAACCAGTCGAGTCCAAGTGCTGGTTTGACAGCAGTCAGGCCAGTAGACAGAGAGAGAGGGAGCGTCCATTGGCTGGGTTGGCCCTGAAGGTTGGTGGACAGCGTGTGGGCAGGCATCGACGTGAGCGGTCCATATCTCGCGTGCCAGTAAGTCTGGCATCCGCCACGACCTTGAGGTCTAGATAGATTGAGGTCACGACAGGAAGGCCAGGCGTCGGGCAGGCAGCGACCACTATAGTTCGACCGCCGGTTTCGACGAGGTCCACCGTGTGCTCCATAGCAGGCTTGTGCAGGGACTTTCGATACATCTGTCTCATTCTCTCCCCCATCTGGGCCCGGTGTCAAGACAAGATCAAGAAGACCGGATATAGGAGAGGACGCCGGCCCACGCACGATCAGGAACACAACTCTGTACACGCAAGTGACAAATGATCCAAAGACGATGCCTATCAGACGATTAACAAACAATTATTCAGACTGAAGTTAATCTATGAGTCACAACTACTACTACTGCAGAACGAACATCTATTCATACAGGAATATGCGATCATGGTCCACTTGAACAACTTTCCGCCTGGACCATTTTATTTGTGTATACACTCCGCCAAAAGTGTGTTCTGCGTGCGCAGAACTAATACTGGACCACGTTGTCCCACCCTACGCGTCTATTGGGTTGGGTTGAGACTGTGCACATCCATATTTACTGCAGCACAGGCGTGGAGCACGTTTTGGGTGAGTTATCAGCCCCCCCCCCCTAAACGGGCCGCGTGGTAGATGCACTGGAACAACATGGGGGGAGGAGCAGATGAGGGTACGACAGGCGCTACTGGGTTTGCGCTCCCATAACGAATGCTGAACATGGGGAGGGAGCGTGGTGGATGCCGGCTCATGCCGCGCGAGCCACTTGCGTCCTGCCCCATCGCCGGTCTCTTGAACTCTGTCGTGACACCGCACACAAGTGGGGGAGTGGAGCAGAGAGGGAAATAGCTGAAGCGAAAGCCAGCATTTCCTATAATTGAACGAAAGTCACCGTCGTTGCGCACCAGACTGCTGTGGAGCATATGTACGGTGCACATCGTTGAAAACGACGGTCACATTGTCGGCTAGCGCTGTTCATTCCACACCAACAGCAATGTCTAATTTCCTCATCGGACAGTCAACCGAGATAAGGTAGGAAACAGACTGGGGCTCAGAGTGAAAATCAACCCATCCGCATGGCAAATCAGACTGCTTCTCGCTATAATCAGACTGGCACACCTAAACTTATCAACCTGTACTACGAGTCGTGGTTTGAAGGTTTGCCAACTGAATCCAAACTTGGCCTGCATGGAATTCTCACATATGTGGTAACTGAATCTCCCGGCAGTAACCTGGGGCGTGTTGACGAAATAGGCAAAACTCTTTTTACAGTGTGCGTACGCATCCGAGGCATATGCCCTTAGGGGCGTGTACATAAATAGCCGACATTAGTTCACATGGAAGCGGGCCGGGTCATTGGGCACCTCACAGTGACAGTCGAAATATATATATACCAAAACCGTCAAAAGAACTGCTTTTCAGCATCGGTTGACTGACCAGTTCGAATAATCTTTAATGACCCCAATCCCCGCGGGAAGGCTTGCCTCGTGCGGCTGCTAGCAAGCGTATATGCATTAATGGCTGCCAAACGCGGTCTGGTCAATCACTTCCAACAACTGTCTCACATAAATGCCACTCTCTAGACGCTAGGATGACTGCCACGCGCACATACCCTTCGGACCCAGCCCACGGCCTATGTACGCGTGGCACGCACGGTCCCGTCCCCACTGGAGGAAAAGGCTGACCTCATCCGTGAGAATGTGTAGTGTCGACGAACAGAAGATTTCCCCAAATAACAGGTCAAGGAAGACGATGCTGGTAGACAAAATTTTACAGCCAGAAAATAGACAGTACAGAGACTGATTAGTGCGCCAACTGCCTGTGCCTGCCAGATGTGTCCGCGAAGTTGTGTGCTTGCTGCAATCAGGCCTTGCCTGCCGGGCCGTAGAAAAGAAATCAATCGTCTGCCGCCAATCAGACGAGCCAGAAGTATCGATAACCTATGAGTGTGTGCGCGTATTAAGCGGCAAGCTGATCGATAACACGCGGGGTAGATGACTAAGCACGGGTGTAAGCCCTGACAGGACGAAATCAGAGTCACTGCGGCAAGTTCCCACAAGAGCACCACAATAGCCACATCCAGGAGGAGCCATTACGAGCCGCAATCGCCCACAAACGCAAGGAAGCCGACAACTCAGTGATAACTACAGCAGTATTTCCCTCCTCAAGATCGCAGGTAGAGGGTCGCTTGAAACGGCCAGATTTTCGTGCGTGCGTGTGTACAGAATAAATAGCAAAAGGCACACTAGACCTGGCTGGGCGATTCTTATTATTTAGTCGTCTCCAGCCGGCCATACTCTCATCCTGCCCGCATATGCAGACATGCTAATTAAAGTACAAAGGATAATCAAATAGATGTCTCTCGTAAAGGGGGTGGAGGGGGGGGGGAGAGCGAGTTGGAGAAAAGATTGCAAGTTCGACAAGCGGAAAAGGGGGAGCAGGACAGGGGTTTTAACTACATTGGGCAGTACGGGCCGATCAGCCTTAGGGCATTTATTTGTCAAGTTGAAGAACAGTAAGGAAAACGCCTAGTTTGTGCGGGTTGTCGGCCAGCGCCAAAGAGGGGGGAGTGGGGGGGGGAGGAAGGCGACAGCTCAGGGGGAGGAAGCCGAGATCAGGGACTGCACAACGCTGCTGGGAATTCGAGCAAGATAGGAGCTGTGCCAGGCTGCCACGGGTGTGGCGAGGACACCCATGGTGTTGAGTGGATTTACCTCCTTCGAGTAGGAGTAGAGCTTGCCATCTAGGCCAGTCAGGCGGCCGCCCATGCAGTTAAGAAGGGCCTCGGGGGCGCAAGTGTCCCATCGCTTGCAGCCGCTATTGGCGTAGACATAGCTGTGTGCGATGCCTTCCAGTAGCATCAGTACCTTGAAGCCACAACCACCGAGCTTTAGAATCTGCAGTTTTGAAAGAGAAAGTAATAACGACCATAAAAACGAAGGAAACATGTACCTAAAAGGTTGATTGCTATAAGGGCAGCCGTATGGGCGATAAAACAGCCGTCATTATCAAAGCCTAATGTGGTCACCGACGCGGCAGGGAAGGAGAACTAATCGCGACTCAAACGGCCGACATGAGTCATAAATCCACCGACGAGCCCAAACATGAGCCGGGTCCGCACTTTGAATGCCAACCGGTCCAGCCACCCAAGTATGGAAGGAGAGCCGATAGAAGCCGGCCAAGTGCACACGATACGCACACAGACCTGATGAAGACAACAACAGACGGACAGGCGACGGGGGATGTACGAGGATGTGCAGAGAGAGTCCTTCGTCGCGCACACGACCAGGATGACGCACCTACCCACCGACGGAAACCGGACCCGGAACGAGGGCTGATCTGCGAATCTGGCTCAGAGGGGAGGTCGGGCAGTGGTCACACTACCGGGCCGGTTAACTAAGACGCGTTAACGACACACGGACAGGCAAC
>JAYGXS010000005.1:49976058-50001897 GCA_036362985.1 Ligula intestinalis
AAGAAGCATACCGAACAAAAATGAAGTACGTTCGGAAACTATTTTCCAAAAATGAGTATCCTCCGGACTTTGTTCGTCAATGCATACGACAACAGTCCAAAGACAAGCGCCAATCCAGAACTGAAACGACTAAAGCGCCCATACCAACGAACTGGCAAACGCTCCCACATGTGAAGAATATTTCCGAGCTCGTCGAAAGACAGCTACAAAAACATCAAATACAGGTCGCGCACAAGCCAGCAAGTACATTGCGCACCCAACCCGTACACCCTAAGGACAGGGTTGCCCATTTTCACAGAAAAGAAGTTGTGTACAAAATTCCGTGTCCAGTTGTGATGCAGTACATTGTAGCCAAACCCGCATCCGTGAACATCAGTTAGCGGTGGGGAGACAAGATGGCCATTCAGAGGTTGTCATGCATACACTGGACACAGAACACAAGTTTGCATGGGAGCAAACCCAAATAGTTGGAACCTGCCCATCTAAGAAGGGTCACGAATTCCTGGAGGCAATGCACTCAGATGACGCATGCATGAACAGGCATACCGATCTTGATATGAATTACAAATCACTGAAGATCAGATGGAAGCAAAAACAGCCCCCCTCGGACAGCATAACTATTTATCCACTGCCCGCACGACCAAATGCGGATGATGACTATCGATTCACACTCTGACAAACTATATAATTCTGTGTTAGTAATCGATTTAAGTTAACTGTTTTTGTACAGATCTCATCTGTCTGAAGACGAACTGGGGAACCAGATTGGAAAATTCACGTAATAAACATTACTCTTCCCAAAGGACTTAATTGCTCATAAAATATTTTATAATTTCCAGTGAAGTTTCATGACGTAGGTAGTCTACTGCACTCAAGTACTCTGTCTCAGCTTGCTACCTGCAGCTCACTCGTCAAAGTGTGAATGCACGCGCTGTACGTCTTGATAAATTTCTGCGTGGCTGATGTCAAAAATATGTTTTTTAAAGAAACAGTAAGGGCTTCTTATCGCTGTGATTAATCAGACAAACCCATCTAATGACGTCGACCGCCTCATAGACCAAACGCATTATGAGCTGCCGACAACGGCTGTCTTTAAAGGTTACAGCCATAGGGGTATCAGGCATTTTGTAATGAGACCATTTTTCGCTTTATTTGTTTGCAAAGCAAGGTATGAGTCTTAATCTTTAAGCAGTCTCCAAAATGCAAGTTAAGTTTGAAGCGAGCTAAAGGACTAACAGGCGTCAAACCGAATTTTGGGGTGGCTTAGTTAATTTTTTTCGATTGCGACTCCATTGATGTGCGTCTATCGAGTGAATCCGCCAAACAGACTACTTTCGTCTTTGTTTGGAGGGCTCGGAATATCTCTGCGATGTCGCAGCGAATGCGGACTGTCTCATTTGAGCTAGAGTCGATGTACTTGCCTGGAGGGATGGTAGTCAAATACCCCCAGTTTTCGCTCCTACGCACAGCCTAGCATTTACAACCACAGGCAAGGACAGACCGAAAGTATGCACGATACACGCGAATCTTTGTGACGATGGAGATGTCGCATCGGATCCATAGGCGGGTTCGAAGGCGTGAGAAAATCCGGCAAGTAGCATCGACTCAGGAGACAATGTCATCCTTACCCTGTTCGTTTGATTAATCAGATCAGATTGAACGCACACGCGGTTCACGCATACGCCAATATAACCTAGCTATGCGACGGAGTGAATACGAGTACCAAGTGTAGCTGATCATATCTCGATAGTGCGCAACCTAGGAGAATGATTCGATTGAAGTGGGAGTCATTTTAATAGAGTAAGTGAGTTAAATCTTTGCTGCAACCACTGTCGTCTTTCTTAAAAGGGCGGGCGGTACCGAAAAATCCGCCATCCGTCAGCGATAAGTCAATCTCAGACTGGTGATTCGAGATTTGAACCACAGTCGGGCGATCATCAAGCAGCCGTATGAGGGGATGACTAGGTACCAAGAGTAGCTGATCACAGCTTCGAAAAAGACCGCAAGCTTAACTTCGCAGCCAGTAAGATAATTACCCACGTCGGAAACAAGACACGCCGAAAATCGATTGAAGCCCGGGCATCTAGTAAGAAGGCAATAAATCGATGCATGGATTTGGCGTTGGCTTTGCGCAACCACCTCCACGTCTATGTCACTGATATCTGATTAGCAAACTATCGTCTGCTCTGTTGCTACTTTTATCACTGACGATGGACCCCTACAGGAGTTCGAAAGCTCAGACAACTAAATAAATGATTCCAGTCTTCTCGTTACCTACTCAGAGAGACACGGGAAATTCGAAAATTTACCTCCATTCACGACCATAGGTTGTGCAATGCCAACCTCCGTCTTGCGCAAACATTTAACATTATCCGTAGACTGACAACCTGCACCCCCTGGTTTGAGCTTGTGTTGCCTCAATCGTCTTCCAGCTACCGTTCGAATACATTTTTAGCAAAGAAAGGGATAGACGATTGGTTACCTTTAATATCTGACCACTTACTTACTCTTTTCCGATACAGTGCCATTTGGGGCATCGAAAAAAAACAGCTCAAGGCAATCCGTCAGGAGAAATAATGACGCAAAACGTAGTCCTTTCGTACTCGATAAGTTTTTTTCCCATCAAAGCACTGCGTTTTACCTCAAATTAGAAGGCAGTTGAAAACGTGTGTTTGCGGAAGACGGGAATACGTTTTTAGCAAGTAAAGGGTTCAACAACTGGTTAGCTTTAATATCTGACCACTTACAGCGGTAGAATTACTCTTTTCCGATACAGTGCCATTTGGGGCATCGAAGAAAAACAGCCCAAGGCAAGATGTTGTGAGAAATAATTACGCAAAAGGCAGTCTATTCGTACTCGGTAAGTTTTTTTCCCATCAAAGTATTGCGTTTTAACTTAAATAAGTAAGCAGTTGAAAGCATGCGTTTACGGAAGGCGGGATACTTACTCGCATCATGTGAAACAGTAGGCGAATAAGTTGGTCACGCAACGACAGCTTGACCGGCGATTTCGACTATGTCCAGTTTGTACTCTACAGCAGACGGCCAACCCAGCTGGTCTTTTTCAAATAGAACTCTTCCTCCCCTTCCAATTATTGCATTGCAATTGCTTTACCCTCGTTTACATAAATCCCACGAGGCTTATGATTGTGGCAGAAATTAGTCTGGTTTGCGGATTCACTCAAAGCCCGCATATCGGTGGAGGGCTGTGATCGAAAAAAGCAGTGTGCAAATTAACCCGGGATTTGGTTTGACGCTTGTCGGTAATGTATCCCACTTCAAAGGTAATTTGCGTTTTTGCGAATACGACTCAAAAAAAACATAATCGCATTCCAAAAAGCGCCGGATTCCTGTAAGGTTGTAACCTTCTAAAAACGGCACTTTTCGCCAGTGCATAACACGTTTGATCTATGGAGCGAAGACACGGGTGGGGGCCGGCGTCATATTTGGTGTTTGTCTGATTCAAGACAGCCACAAGAAACTCTTACTGTTTTTCTTTGACATCAGCCACCCAGAAATGTACCCAGACGCGCTGTGCGTGCATTCACAATTAGACGGGTGAGATGCGGGTGGAGACGGAAGGTTGGCCTGGAGCACATGAGTGCAGAAGACCACCTATTTCATTAAATGTCAACCAAAATTCTAAAATTTTTCATTTCTTTCCGGCAGAGTGTTTGTTTTTACATGAGCTTTTTCAACTGGCTGCATAGAGCGAACTCGGCAGAATATGATTACTAACGAACTTACTGTAAGTTACGTTCAGGGAGCAGTGCATAATGATGTCAGACTATTCAAGAAAGACGGCTGAGATGGTTGGAATGCAATATTCATTTCGTATTTATGGAGATGAAGATTTCGTTGATTAACCTACGGTAATTGACCCTCCACAACGGGAAACTTAATAGGTACAGACGGTCAGGTGCGGACGCAGTATCCCCAACATCAAGGAAATCAGTTATATCAGACCCAATCCTAATCTCAGTCGACAAAAATACGAGTCGGTTGTGGGGCACAAGAGAAACAGCGGTACAACAGACGAGAATATGCCGCGTGAGGTTCCTTTTTTATGCCTACCCTCGATCTGATGCCGAGCAAACCAACATCGAAAAGCCAGAAATGGTCACCAAGGTCTGTGGCTTTAACACATCTAGGGGCTGAAGTTGGTCCCCAGAACACACTTGTCCTGTCGCTGACATGTTTAAGACCTTTATCGGCTCTCCATTTTCGAGGCATTCAATGCTGACAATAGACTGGGCTAATGGGTTTCCTTCCTCTTTTTTGCTGTTTCGGCGCACTGACAGATGCTTGTAGGGTTCTGATAGTCGCTGGCGTTACGCATACCATGCAGGATGCTTCTAAGCCTGCCCCCGCTTCGAGTGAGTTCGTCGAGGGGCTGTGTTCGTTCGGATTTCTGGTGTCCGGTGGGAACATCTTGTCTTGGTCTTTATGTATGTAATAACACAGGGCTTTATAAGCCATGGGACGGTCTAGATGTTAGAAGTCTTGCCTAACCGAATGCCATCAACGTTGCAGGCTGTTCTGAGGCGTCGTGCCGGTGGCCGGCTGCCACAATGATTCCTTTGTCAATGCGGACTTCCTTCCCTTGCGACCTTGGTCGTTGTTCTCCTTGTTTGAAACAAAGAGTCTGGGGCGACACAAATCTAGTTTTTGGCAACATTAAAACAGTAGATTCCTACAAATAGAGTTGGCATCTGAATAGCGTGCATTTAGCGTGAGATCCGACCAAACTCTTTAAAACGTCAGCTACATTACAACTTTGTTCTGGTGAGCAACTTTAGCTTCTCATCCCGGATCTCTCCCCTGACATCTAGATCAGTGCATAACTAGTTAAGACGAAAGATTCAGTCATGAATGGAAGGTTTAGCACTCACTTTGCTAGCAGCACAGGCCTGAAGAGCGGACGTAGTGTTCGTTGTAGGATGGGAGCGAGTGGTAACAATCACGTTGTTCATCGGGTCACCATCCTCGAATACAGGCTGGCTGAGCACAGGTTCGGGCTTGATGCCAAACAGGCCTAGACCCTCCAAACCCCAGATCAGACGTGGTGAGGTCTCCTCCATGGACGGTCGTCTCTCCTGCTGCAGCTGAATAACTGCCTTGAAGTCGGGCATGTAAAAGGGCTGACACAAGACGCCGCCAACTGCGCGCCCATTTACGGCTACACCGATCAGCACGGTCACGTGCTCCAGTAGACCCTAGATGTGGACAGAGAAAACAGTATGAAGTGCCTCTACCATGCGATTCAGAAAGTGAAAATAGTTCAACAATAAGTGTTGCGCACAAACATGCGAACAACTTGTCACAGAAAAAATAGGGTGTTCACGCAAAGACACTAGGGCTGCCAAAATTGTGCTAATCAGACGGCGATAGACTGAGTGGTATCTAGCTCTGGAACGTCCGTTCCAATAGGGGGTAGATGCGGAGGAGAGGGGGGAACACGTTACAACATTAGTCAGCACTAAATGGCTACCAAGTATATTTTCATTTGCTTTTAGATGCACGAGTCAATAAGGCAACTTAATGTCAGACTATAAAAAGAGGGAGATGTCGGCTGTCTGCAGTCACCTAAACAGTACAGTACGGAGGTTAGTACCTCAAAGGAGTACCGAGAGCCGGTTATAAGTAAAAAGGATGGTCGGATTTAGCTGCTGATACAGAACTACTGCAAACAGGAGTCCGGAAATACAAAAACACTACGCGCTGCCAAAATGTGGAGTGCGAATTTTGGGAGGCTTGTCCAAGAAGTAGAAGTTAAGTGCCAAAAAGGGGAGTGGCGGAGTAAATAGAAAACTCCAACACAATTGGAGGGCAGGCAGAGTAATCCCAACAGTATGTAACTGGACTCCTCAACCTTTCCACTGGCAACAGCCTGATGGATATGCAAATTAATATAGATGGGCATTTTGAACCGCACACTGACAGTAAGATGCGACACGAAAAATCGCAATAACCTTACGATTTTAGTTTTCATTTAACTTGAAGTTAAATAAGCACGGTGTTGATAACGAAGGACTGGACCCTAAAAACATGGTTGACCACGCAATCCAAAAAGGTTAAGGGACAAAACAAAGCTACTGAAACGCGAAAACGCAGGCTTTTATAAGCGAAAAGTAATGACTGGAGAACCAATAGGTTCCCTAATTAGGTATCAAGCGTTCCTACTGAAGCAGCTTTAGGGTCAAAGTTGTTCGTCTTTAAGTAGCAATTTCAGTAAATGACTACCACTGAAAAGTTAAGAAACACGAAGGGCGCCATTAAAATAATTGGCTAAGCGACTGAGCCTAGGGTCTGAATGGCCCAGACTGGCAGTCTTCAGCTATCCGCCAATGAAGCAGATTAACCATGCCCCGTTCTGCTTATCACTTCATCCGACGACAAGGAGAAGACTTATATTTGGTCACCCGACCTCAGAATTACTGGCCTATTATAATAGTATGCTATCCAACTCGCACAGGCCCTCCATTAATTTTTATGTCCAAAGGGGCCATTGAATGTTAGATTCCGTGTGTTCAGGCTTCTGACATGTAAATGTCAATTCGTCTCAGGATTGCTCCTGTGGCAGATTACGGAGAGCAGTGCAGTACTACTAACGCATTTTTACGACGTGTCTGTATGGGTTTACCTGAGATAACGCTTGCGCAGTCCCCTTGTGACCTGGCAGAAGGGTATCTGGTCGCAATGCCTACCGTGAGTGTAGGGAGCTAGTTTGCTCTGAAACGCCAGTTAAAGCTGTGGTAGTGTGAATAAATATTCTACTTACCCCGACGTAGGCTGACTTCAAGTGAGAGCAGTAAGGACTGTGTATGTGAACCTTTGCGTCCCGTCGCAGATGCTGATCCGCGGTATGACCGGCTGAAAAAGGCACGAATAAGCCCCAGCCAACTTTCTCGACCCCATATTCGTGTGAGAAGTTGTTCGGCTGTTTGGGCCAGTACTTCTAGATCAAGCTTGCAGATGATTATGTGGATGATAACGACAATGATAATTATGATGCTAACGGTGATGATGATGAGGAAAAGGATGACGATGATTATGACACAAAACTGTAATTTACTATTTACATGCGGGCTCAATAAAAATCGAGCTGGAACAGGTGAAGTTTAGTTACAACGGGTGGGAACAAAGAAGACGTTATTTCCTCATGATGGGTTGTCGAATAAAGGTTGTCAAGGACAGCAGGTTAAAACGCAATCTGTCAAGAAATGACGACTGCACTTAAGTGATTTCATCCCAGAACTTTTTTCCATCTGCCTCGAGCAAAAAAACATGCATACCGAGTCTGCACTAGAACACTGTGGCGTCGGCACTCGCGTGGACACAGATCGCGAGAGATGGCGCCACTAAATAAGTTGTTTCCAGTAACAAAGTTGTTCTCAAGATGATGGGAAGTAAAATAGATTCCTTTACTAGCCTTTAACATTGCCAAAAATATATGAGTGACAGGTTAAAGTCCCTGTTCGAAAATTCAGAGGTAATTTGTAAATTCACGTTTGATATATAGGAATACGATGGGTGGACGCCTTTTATGCGGCTGCATGACAAGGTATACGCTTGAAACTGGTTTTGCTTTCATCGAGCAAAAGTGTCCGAGTGCAAAATCAAATAACTTGAAAGGAGAAGAATCGACAAGGACACCTGCTCAAGGTTTCATGAACTAAATGCAGCTAGTAGAGTTTGTGGACACTATCAAGCATTAATTCGAAATAAAATTTCTTAATAAGGAATTTAGAGATCGCTTCCACACACTCAGCATACAATTAACACTATTAAAACATTTATCGAACACAAATACCGATTTAAGTATATAAAAGGAAGTAATGAACCTTTTATTCGAATTAACCCTAATGGCAATGTTCCGGAACCAAAGGATAGAATGGTTCCAGTGGGACCAAAGTGTAGCTTTTGGTTCCACTGCACCGTGATTGCGTTTATGGGTGGTATTTCGTGCGCTGGCCGGGGTAGTCTACAAGCCGTCAGCTTGTGTGTGGGTGTTCGACCATCGATTTCGATGACGGCTTGTAGACTACCCCGGCCAGCGCACGAAACACCACCCATAAACGCAATCACGGTGCAGTGGAACCAAAGGCTACACTTTGGTCCCACTGACACCATTCTATCCTTTGGTTCCGGAACATTGCCATTAGGGAAGTTTCAGTATTTATTGTTTTGTAGATGCACATAAAAGTTTTTGAAATCTCGAATCAATTTTACCTAACTGGGTACAACATAAACCTAATGAAACCCGATTTACTTGTTAACTGTTTACATTTATTTAACGTTTGTTAGCTTAGGGGGGTATTTATACAATTTAAGGTTTGAATTATGTAATGGCACACATTGACAGTGGCGGGCAAAAAAATGAAGAGATTCGAAAACTTGCCTGAGCAAATTCGCCGGTGCCATCCAGGGGATCCACCCAAACAACAACGTCTTCTAGAGCAGCAGACTCTAAAGCTGGAGGGCATTTTTTGCTGAGAACCTGGGCATCCATATCTGCGACGATATGAGACAAGGGCTGATCCTTCCCATGGAGGTCTTCTTCACCTAATTAAAAAAAATTCGAAGGACATGGTGGACGGTGGAAGCGCAATTTTCTTTCTCCTAAGAAGCTTTTGATTCGTCTAAGAGCAAGTTTGAACTTTTGGATATATACACAGTTATTAAAGAACTAAATTTGCAAATTCGCAATTTGCGTATAGTGGTCCCATAGGGTATTTAGAGGTTAAAATGCCGAAAAGCCCGACAATTATTAACGGTGTACGGGACAAAAGCCGTGGATTTGACACCCAGAGGGACATAAGTAAAGCGTTGACTTTTTAATTAGGGCAGTCAAACCATAGCCATTGTTTACAAAATTTCATGCAGAATTATTATGCTGAATTATTGTAATCTTATAAAGCATTGGCACGTGAACACTGTGGGTACTGACGAAGCAGTAAATAACAAAATATAAGAGAAATGTCGAAGCACTCAGAAAAAAGTCTTGGTTTTGCAAGGCGATCATTGACTATCTTGTTAAACCGATATTTTAATTGAAAGCATAAAAATGATAGGAATAAGTTAACAAACGTTAAATTAATACCGATTATGCATAATCCAGGAAACTTATGCGAAAGCGATGAGACAATACAATGTTGGGCACTGCGGTCGGCTTGAGTTTGCAAGTCATTAACGCCTTTCTCTATTATACCGAGCTGGCCCCCAGAGCAGACTTTCCGAATAATTGATGCAGCTTCCTTTGCTAGGGTCACTGAAGAGGCCATCAAACGCATTATCAGCGGGAACTCCATAACCGGGCATGAAACTCTCCGAACACAGACGAACGAATTAAAGTGAATAGCGCGGTGAAAAGTTTAGGATATTATAAGTTTCCTGATAGATTGGGCCTAATGACTAGAAGTTAAATTGCGCATTCCAACCATATTTTTTCAATGCAGAGCCCAGTATTTTTTTAATAGGGCGGAAAAATACGAAAGTATTCGAAACTACATCCCCAAACACAAACAGTTCAGCACAAGACTATTGTGGGCACTTGGCTCAACTTATGTGTTGTTTAAACTTATCAATAACCAATTTTGTTGAAACTCAAATATAACACATTAGCAAATTTTCAGTTTTGACGCGTGCCAGCAACTGTCTTGCTAAACACACTCTACAGCTCAATTCTCTCCTCAACTGCCACTGTTTATTTTGCCCTTCAACGACACCCCTCTGGTGATCGTTCTCGGGTTCAGGAGAATCCAGCAACAATTTGCAAACGATAATTACCTTAATTTGCACAAGTGCGGCCCAACCAACTTGGATCCTGATCTTCACGGAGTCATCCTTTGGCAAGTCGACCGCTTGACTACTGCCGGCTAAGACCGTAAAGGATCTAAGTGAGTTGTATCAATTCTAAGCTTCATCGTCATCCTCATATACCGGTTTTGACAATTTTTTCATTAGAATAGTCTAGTTAATCACTTACTTGCAGTAAAACTACCTTAAAAAGTTTTCCATTGTGTATTTTTCAAGACGTTTTGTATATTTGTAGTGATATAGCCTCTACAAATTTGGTGACCCCGTTTCTATTGTCATCCACGTCAAGGTCAAGGCGCGCAACTTATCTTTCAAAGCTAAGTGAAATAGATATTTTTATCAGATTTCATCGTTACTTACTGAAGTTACTAGCTTAATTGTTGTTATTTATTTTTATATCTAACACTTTCGCAACTGCACATACCGGTAGTTATCCTTTTTACCGATTGGTCAAAATATACATTTTTATGCTGTTTCACCTACAAAGCCTCATTCTAGTTCCGGTAGATTCACGTAAAAAGCAAGTTATCTATTGCGTAAATACTGAATAATATCTAAAAATTTGGTACTATATCAATTTCCAGCAAGAAATAGTTTGTATTACTCGGCATACTATTAGAGATAATTTTCACCCTGCGTAGCCTCTTCGGTAATTCAAATTTTCTGTCGCAATTTTTTGCATAACTTTGCTTAGAACATATCCTATCACTCACCTCCTATTCAATATGATACCCAAGCCACAACTGAGACATAAATTTACCCAGAATACCAATTCTCCTAACGATAAACCCATCTTAGGCATGAAGAAACTTGATCTTGATGGCTTAGACAACTTTAGTAAGCTTTATAACCAATATGCTTGCCTGTTTACGGTCCTTGGTGCCATCTTTGATGGAAAGGTATCTACGCCCACTTCTCAGAACTGTGAGAAACTAGAGCCTTTCGTCAATATGGTGTCTACTGAGACCCGTGATAGGCAAAAAAGGAATTTTAATTTTCTTTTGAAAAATGCTTTAAAAGATAAACAACCTATAGATGATGCTGTTCAGTTTCTTTACTCTTGTGGCTTTTATTTTAAAGTTGCAGAAGCTAAAAGACTTTTATCCCGAAGTAAAAAACCGTAGATTCTCGTAAAACTTTTTCGGCGATAGAAGTAGACCTTATATTCTCCAAGCATGAGCGGTCAGCCAACTATTGAAAGAAAAATAAACTTTACGTATGCAGGGATTAAACGCCAATGGAGCGTCGGGTTTTATCTAAAGTAGCAAATGAGAACACTGGCTCCGGTTCAACAAAACCAATAGTTGTCTCTGAGGCCGTCCCTCCCGCTCAAGTAAGCCCACATCCTCTGGATCAATGTCAGATTCCCCTGATACTTCTCCCATTCACCTTACTCGTGATTCGAGTGATATTTTAGCCTCGTCAAGTTGTTCTCATTCTAAGCCAACCACGTCTGTGATAGCTTTAAATTCCGATAAACTTATGAACGCCCCAAGTAAATCTACATCAGTTTTCAAATTCGATAATAGCTTAGTATCTAACAAAGACCCAACCGCTGAAGCTAGCGCTTTTCCTATCCCCAAATCTCATCAACATCCCCAAATAATTCAGCCAACTTATAAAATTAACCGTTCTTCAAAACCAGTCATGCAATTTTCGAAGGCTAATTTTCCGTCACATTTTGATATAATGACTCAAAATCCTATATTTATGCCCCCTCCAGGTTTTTCCATGCCACACTTCAGCCGCCCTTTCTATGGAGCCCCCTCTAATATGCCTTTCTACAATATGCACCGTTCATTTGATGATAATTACTTGACAATCTGTAGACCAGGGCCTATTTGCTTTCCGCCTTTTGTTTCTCCCATGCCGTTTCCCTTTCCACCACCAAGTTTTCCTTTTTTATAATTACTGATGAGCGTACCCTGAATCTGAAGGATACGCTCATTATAGTCTCACTCAATGCGAAATCAGTTGTTAATAAGATGACAGAACTTAAAACAGTAGCATTTGAGCTTGATCCAGATGTGCTCTGTGTCACTGAATCTTGGACACACACTCTTATTTCTGACTTGAAACTCACCATAGATAATTATAGTTTGTACAGACAAGACCACATTGAAAAGCGTGGCGGTGGTTGCTTTCTTTATATTAAATCATCCTTTTTACATTTCCCGTATCACCTGAGCATTTCGTCATTTTCTGGAAATTTTTGTCTTATTTCAGTCATCCTGCCACACAATAAAAAAGCGATAATTGTGTGTGTCTACGATCCTCCTTTTAACTCAAGTAATGTAATGCAGCTGTGTGAAATGTTTGAAAAAGTTGCAGGGACTCAATTCGATGTCAGAATAATTATAGGTGATTTTAATCTGCCAGACATTGACTGGCATGCAAATACCTGTCCACCAAGATTTCAGAAATTGGTTGACACTATTAACTTTTCAAACATGTCACAACTGGTCAGTTCAATGACCAGAAATGACAACATATTAGATTTAATGTTTACAAATGATATCTAACCTCTTTTTATGAATTTTCATCGTGATATTTTCACAAGTGACCATGCCTTAATTCACTGTTGTTTTCCAGTCTCTCTTTCTGAAAAGCCCGATGTAAAATGCAATTACCTCGACTTTGGTAACGTGAACCATGAATTAGTAAATGATTTCGTAAGCACCCTAGATTGGAATAGCATATTTTTAACGAACGATCCCTACTTCTTCCAGCAGCTATTGCAAAACCTTACAAAAAATATTCAGGCGCTTACCCCACTTAAGATTTTTAAGTCAAATTGAGCTTCTTCTACTGTGCCACATTTTCTCCAAAACAGACTTAAGAAATTACAAAAACAACTTAAGGATACGTCTAAATGCTCTTTATCATTTCACTTAAGAATAGCGCAAATATTTGAATTAGAGCTTAAAATAAGGCTTGCACGAGATAGGCGTAGAGAGACCACAGCATTAAGTGATGCGAATTCTTCCAGATCAGTTGCTCAAGTCTTCCGTCTTCGGTCGTCGGCTAAGCTTCAGAAAGTCATTCCACCCTTACTCAATGGCAACAATCATTTTGTTACAGAGGATTAGGAGAAAGCAGCATTGCTTAATTCATTTTTCGCCAAGATCTTTACCATCAAAAATAGCCCCACTCCTGTAATCCCCTTGCTGTGTGATTCAAATCTCAGTACCCTTAATATCTCACCCGCTGGTATTCAAAAAGAAATAAGGCGTCTGAAAAATTCCCATTCTGTAGGAACTGATAACATTCCAAACTCACTCATCAAACAATTAAGAGATTTCCCACCCTTACTGAGTAAGTTATTTTCAGTGTTTCTTGAGAATGGCTTTTCGCGGACTATTGGAAATCTTCTTTTATAATTCCCGTATTTAAATCTGGTTCCCGATCAGATATTCACAATTATTGCGGTGTTCATAAAACGCCCTCTCTGGCTAAACTCTTTAAAAAACTAATTGCCAAAAAAATTAAAGATTTCTGCATAAACAATAACATTCTCAGCTCCTCACAGCATGGCTTTTTACCGGACCGATCTTGTGAAACATGCCACATGTCTTTTCTAAATCTACTTACTTCTCCTCGTAATGATCATCTATCTGTGGTAGTTATCTATTTTGACCTTAGTAAAGCATTTGATAAAGTTCCTCACAGGAGGCTCCTAGCCAAACTAGAGGCTATAGAATTTTGTTGTCCTCTTACTGACTTCATCAGATATTATCTTTCAACTCGACAACAAAACGTCTTAGTGGGATCCTCATAATCTACGCTTGCCGCAATTTTGAGTGGTGTCCTTCAAGGTACCGTGCTAGGTTCTCTGCTCTTTTTGCTTTACATAAATGATATCTCATTGAATGTTGCACGCTCCCAATCTTATATTCATGCAGATGATCTCAAGTGTGTTTACTTCTTCGCTAACTCTACGGCCGCGAGATGCTTAGAACAAATTCATTCTGATCTGCACGCTCTTTCGGCGTGGATCTCAACATGGCAGATGGAGTTCTCACCGTCTAAGTGCCGATAAATTTGCTTTGGGCCTGAAAGGCTGCCACAACCTGTTATTTTTCAAGGTTACCCAATGACTGAATGTTCCAGTATCAAGGACCTAGGATGAAGCTACACCAATAAATCAGACCTTTCTCCTCACGCCGATAGATTTACAGCCAAAGCCGCACAGATTTGCGGCTTTATCTCTGATACTTTCTATCTTCCTGAAATGAAATTAAGACTTTATCGTATGTTCGTGCTCCCCATCTTAGATTACTGTTGCCCCTTTTTCGGTCTCATGAATGAAGGTAGCCGTTCAAAAATTGAAAAAATTCAAAAATATTTCACACGAAAACTGCTGTATCCGACAGCTTCTAATACTTGCTACTCAAATCGATGTCAATTAACAGAACTAAGGTCTCTTTGGGTCAGGAGATTGGAAGCAGGCTTTTGTCTTCTTTTTCGGCTTAATAATTGCACAAATTTACCCAGGACTTCAGTCATTACCCCCATCAGCCGTCCCTACAACCTAAGAGACTCGGCACTTCTTATACCCCTCCTGCATCTTCCTCATGTAAACGCTCTTTGTTTTTTGCTTCCAGATATAGCTTTCTTTAAAATAACTTGCCAATCGAAATTAGGTCGTTAAATAGACTGTCTGCTTTCAAACAGAGACTACACATTTATCTTAACACTGATTCTATCAACCTTCTATTCTCCTCATCTTTTCCGAGCAGCTTTCTCCATGACCCCGAGAAAGGACCATCGGGAATTTAGGAGATCCGCTTGAAACTATTCTCTCTGCCTCGTGTCCCCCGAGAACCTAGATGTTTCCATTAACCACCGCTGAATCAAACGAAGCCACGTGGAAGTACTCAGTCTAAAATGCTGCAGTTTCGTTGAATACTCACCTTCATCAGACCACCCACACCTATTTCTGCTCTACTAATATATTCCTACTACTATCTTCCTAAGCAGTTTTTTTCTCTTGCACACTTTTTGAACATGGAGGCCCATTGAACACTGTCTCTATTTTCACTGTTATAGTTTTCTTCAACTGCTATAAGTTTTCGTTTTTAGTTCAAAATTACCTGCAAAACATTGCTAAATGTTGCCCTAAAAGGACAATTTCTGCTGACATTATTACGACTTTCTACGTCTACTTGCACATATTGTCAAATTATTTTTTGAATTTTTATTTTTTCGAAATTAACTTTGTAGAGATAGTGCCATACCGGCGCTAAAAAATATAAATTCCAAATTTATTTCATTCACCTGCCTTTCCCGTTTGACTCTGCAGTTCATACATTTTTCAACATGGGCGACGAATACCACCTATTTCACGATTGCAACGAAGATGATGCTGGTTCTGACAACTCGTGTATACCACCTGATCAGGACGAGCCTCAGGCTTTTCAGATTTCCATTAAGCTTCCTCCGTACGAATTGCGTGACCCGACGGTCTGTTTTAAGCAAATCGAGGCTGTTTTTGCCTCACGTCAAATTACTGGCGAGCGTACGCGTTACGCGTACGTCGTGCAGTACTTACCGTTCGATATCGCTCTCACCGTTCAGGATCTCCTTGATCCTAGCCCCAAAGTTAAGCCCTACTCTAGCTTAAAAAAGGCTATTCTTGAGCGTACGGAAAATCTGCCGACAGCAAGCTTCGCCAACTCCTCAACAGCGTCAAGTTTGGCGACCAAACCCCTTCTGCTCTAATGCGCCACATGCGTCACCTGCTTGCTGGTCGCACCTTAGATAATTCTATTTTCCGTCGCATTTGGATGGATAAATTACCCCATCCAATGCAATTTGTACTCGCCCTGCTTGACGACGATGTTCCGCTAACCAAACTCGCGGATCACGCAGACTGCATCCATCCATGTTACCCCGGTACCAGTTCGTACGCTGTAAATCAAGCTCCGACCTCAGTACCTCAGCATGCCGTCTCCCATGTTTCGGCCTCACGATCCGACCGGAAACCTGACAGCCATACACAGCGAAGGTCCACTAAATCGCTTGACACCTCATCCCCGTGGTCTACTTTACCCTCTCAAATGATTTGAGACTTAACAGACAATAGAGACGACGACCAACAGGATCTTAAATATACTGTCAGGTTATTATGCACTCAAGTGAGCACGATGTGTTTCACACTCAACCGGCTTCAAACGGGTCGTCTATCTGCAAGCTGCAATCGTTCTTACTCAAAAGAGCGTGCAGACGACAAGGTCTGCTGGTACCACCGAACATTCGGCCCAGATGCTTTTAAATGCGTCCCGCCTTGTCCTTATGCTAGACGTTCACGCTCGGTTAACGGCGCCGCCAGCCAGTAATAGCGACGACTGGTGCTGGTCGCTTGCATGTCCAGAGGTTTCCGCTACTTGATCGATACAGGCGCAGAGGTTGGCGTTTGACCACCCTCTCGTCGTCATCATCTACAGCCATCGCAGTTTACACTGCAGGCTGCGAACAGCACTTCTATCGCCACGTTCGGTCAACAGTCCCTGACGTTAGACCTCGGGCTTCGTCGCCGCTTCCAATGACCCTTCATCCAGGCCGACGTCCATTCACCTATTATTGGAGCGGATTTCCTGTCACACTTAAGCATCAAAAGTTGCTAGATCCTACCAATAAGATGTTTACTGTCGGGGTAATTGCACGTGAGCCCTCCGCTGGCATCCACTTGGCCGTGCCAAGCCCGCCATTTTCTGACATATTGAGGGATTATCCTTCTCTTTTTAAGCCCTGTCAGTTCACGGAGCAGGTTCAGTACACCGTTTGCCACCACTTCACTACCACCGGCAGACCGGTCCATGCTCCTCCGCGTAGGCTTCATCCTGAGAAGCTGCGAATCGCAAAGAATGAATTCGAGCACATGTTGAATTTGGAGATTATCCGTCCTTCGTCCAGTCCATGGGCTTCACCACTACACATGGTCCCCAAAAAGTCATCCAATGATTGGTGGCCGTGCGGTGATTATCGCGCTGTCAATCGAGCTACAGTCCCGGACCGGTACCCGATTCCCCATATTCATGACTTTTTCCACATGTTGGCTGAAAAGACGATTTTTTCCTAGATTGACCTCGTGCGAGCGCATCACCAAATATCGGTCGCGGAGGAGGATATCCCCAAAAACCGCCGTCACGACCCCATTCGGCCTGTTTGAATTCTTTCGCATGCCTTTCGGTTTGCGGAAAGCAGTCCGAACGTTTCAGCGTTTTTTCGATGACATTTTACGTGGTCTCTCCTTCACGTTCGTGAACATCGATGGCATCCTTGCCGCAAACTCGTCACTCGAGGAACACATTGAACACTCATGCCAAGTTTTTGATCGTTTTCAGCAAAATGGTCTACAGCTAGACGCCGATAAGTGTCTTTTGCGTCACTTCTCTGGATTGACTTGGCAATCATCTTGACCAACATGGGATCACACCCCTCCCAGAGAAGGTGCAAAGCGTGTTGTCTTTTCCAGCCCCGAAGTCCATAACTCAGCTCCGCCGTTTCATCGGCCTCATCAACTACTACCGGTGTTTTATAAAAAATTGCGCCACCAATCTGGCACCTTTGATGGATCTTTTGAAGTCAAAGACCAAGTCGCTTCAACTTTCCCCCAGTGCTCTTGAATCATTCAAGGCAGCCAAGAAAGCACTCGCTGATGTCACCCAGCTTCAACATCTGAGCACCAATGCTGATACACAGCTTATTTTGACTACCGATGCCTCAAACATCGCCGTCAGCGCAGTTCTGCAGCAGCAGATCCACGGACAATTGCAGCCGCTAGCCTTCTTCTCCCAGAAGTTTCCGCAGGCGCAGACTCGCTATAGTACTTTCTCGCGTGAACTTCCGGCCAGTTACCTAGCCATCCGACATTTTTGCCACCTGCTCAAGGGGACAGATTTCCAGGTCCACACAGATCACAAACCTCTCACTTACGCCCTCAAAGCTAAGCCAGATCGATATTCGCCACGTGAAGTACGTCACCTTGACTTCATCTCTCAATTCACCTCAGACATACGCTATGTCCACGGTACTGAGTATGTCAATGCTAATGCCTTGTCCCGTCCAGAGGTCAACGCTCTTATCACCACGTTAGACCTGGCGAAGCTCGCGCAAGCGCAGGCGCTTGATGACTCCATCATTGAACGATCATTTATCTGTGGTGGTCATCTATTTTGATCTTAGTAAGGCATTTGATAAAGTACCTCATAGGAGACTACTAGCCAAACTAGAGGCTATAGGACTTTGTAGTCCTCTCATTGACTTTATTAGATCATATCTTTCTAATCGGAAACAACAGGTCTTAGTGGGGTCCTCATACTCTACCCCTACCGCTATTTTAAGCGGTGTCCTTCAAGGTACCGTTCTGGGCCCCCTGTTGTTCCTGCTTTACATAAATGATATTTCAACAATAGTTAAACACTCTCAATCGTATATATACGCGGACGACTTGAAATGTGTATACTCCTTCTCTAATTATACGGCTGAGGAATGCTTAGAACGCATTCATTCGGATTCGGACGCTCTATCTGCGTGGAGCTCCACTTGGCAGATGGAGTTCTCACCTTCTAAGTGCCAGTTCATGTGTTTTGGACCTGAAAGGCTGCCACAGCCTATCATTTTTCAAGGTTGCCCCATGACTGAATGTTCTAACATTAAGGACTTAGGTTTAAGTTACACCAATGAATTAGATCTTTCACCTCACGCTGATAGAATTACAGCAAAAGCTGCTCAGATACGCGGCTTCATCTCTTATAATTTCTACCTTCCCGAAATGAAGCTAAGACTTTATCGTATGTATGTGCTTCCTATTCTCGAATACTGTTGTCCATTCTTCGGTCTAATGAATGAATCTAGCCGTTCAAAAATTGAAAGTGTCCAAAGAAGATTCACTAAAAAGGTCCTCTATCCGGCATTTTCAGATGCTTCATACTCAGATAGATGTGAGATAACAAAACTGAAATTTCTTTGGGTCTGGAGACTGGAAGCAGGGTTTTGTCTCCTGTTTCGCCTTAATAATAGTTCAAATCTCCCCAAGATTTCTGCCCTTACTCCCGTTACTCGCCCTTACAACCTAAGAAATTCAACGTTGATTATACCTCCTCCTGCTTCTTCCACTTCTAAGCGATCTCTATTTTTTGCTTCTAGGTATAGCTATCTTTGGAATAATTTGCCGATTGATATTCGGACGTTGACTAGTCTATGTGAATTCAAGCGAAAACTGCACATTTATCTTAACACTGAATCTATTAACCTTTTGTTTTCCTCATCTTTTCCGGGCAGCTTTCTCCACAATTCGGAGAAAGGGCCATCAGGAATTTAGGATCCCTTCTTGAAACTACCTTCCTCTAACTCATGTACCCCGGAATCAGGACGCAGTCTTGACGGCTCTCGTTTCGCTGGTCATCAACCATCATCAGGGCCTTATATTTGGTCCCATCTCAGACATCCACAACAATGGTCTTGTAGATTTGACGGACTTTTGGATATCATACAGCGGTGCCCATCACGATCATAAACTGGTGGGTTCCCTATGTTCCATTATGCCCGCATCGGTTTGGGAACCCGAGTGTAGTGCTGGGAAACCGTCTATACCAGTAATGTTTCGTTAATACCTATTGTTCTGCCCCACACTCAGCTTCAACTGAGTTTGCTTCCAAGCCCTTCCCCCTTACTAACAGAGGCAGTGGGTACCAGAATACATATGTCAGAATTCTAGATAACGATGTGGCTCATCTGTGTGTGCCCTTGAATTTCACCTTCCGCATAACACTGCTATATTCATTTTTGTTGAATCTAACAATTTCGCTTCTAAACAGTTATACTCGTCTTATAGCTATAGACTACGGATACTTTGTGAAACCAATTATTTCTAGTTCTTCGTGTTATCAAATTTTTGGTTTATTGATGAGGCCCACTGGCCCTGAAATATACAACTTATTATTATTATTATTATTGAAATGCTTGCGTCTTCTGTGCTTCAGCTGCAAGATGCTCCCCTCCCCGCAGCACCAGGCTCTATCTTGTGTGATTTTTCTTCGGGTACCCCTAGTCCTGTAGTACCCTTATCCTACCGGAAGGTTGTTTTCGACCTTATCCACTCGCTATCTCACTCCGGTGTTCATGCCGGTCACAAACTTATCGCAGCCCGTTTCGTCTGTCCAAAGATGAACACCGACATTGCAACCTCGACCAGGCAGTGCTTAGCCTGTCAAAAGAATAAGGTTCAACGACACATCGTTTTACCTCCCAGCATGTTCGCGGTTCCCGACGCCCGTTTTCAACACGTCCCCATCTCGTGCTTTCACGCGCATTCTAACCGCTGTTGATCGTTTCACACGATGGCCATCGCAGTTTCCATCTCGGATACCTCGGCAGAAAATATTGCCATGGTTTTGTCTTTCACACTGGATAGCCAACTTCGGTGTTCCAGCTACATTTACCACTGACCGCGGAAGTCAGTATACATCTGCACGCTTCCGTGAGTTCACAAAACTGCTCGGGTGCTCGCATATCACCACCACTGCCTGTCACCCAGCATCAAACGGCCTCGTGGAACACCTTTACCATCAGTTGAAGTCCTTGCTGGTGTCTCAACCTGCCCCGCTTAACTGGAGTGACAACCTGCCGTTCGTCCTTCTCGGCATTCGCTCAGCTGTTAAAGAAGACATTCAATACACTGCCACCGATCTGGTTTATGGCACATCCCTTTCTGTCCCTGCGGATAAGCTAAAATCCTTCCAGCCCGACTTCCGCATCTGCTATTTGCTTAGTTAACCATGTTTTAATTAGTGCTATCAGGTCCAGTTGCATGTGGTCCACGGCGAGTTTGAGTTCAACCAGTTTGTTAAATAGACTCAGTACATTTGTGTACATCATTTTCATGTTCTTGACTTCACTCGATCTCGCCTTGGTCACCTTTATTGCTATTCGTGATGGGGAGATCCAGCCTTCATTGATTTTATGACGATTTTTACGTTGGGTTGATTGCCTGGCCGTGTGACTTTTGTAAGGATGACTGGCGTCCTCCACAGAAAGGGCCTTTGACGTCGGGCGATTACCCATTGCGTATTTTCAGGCCCTTCTCTACTTTTTTTTCAAGATGGCTAAGTCTGCCTTTAAGGCCCTCCATTTCATCCTCTCCTTTACCGTGTACTCTTGTTGAAAAAAAAACAGTCTTATTGCCGGGTATTTCTCCTGCTTTTTACTCGAGCAGGAGATCTCTCTGAAGTGTACTCTCAAAGATAAGCTTTAATGGCCTGGGTTTCCTCCCTTGAGAATTGGAGTTTTCCTTACTGTTTTTCGGAAATGCTTGAGTATCAGAAATTTATCATTCTCAATAATTACGTCCTTTAAGCACTCCCTTAAGGCCTTGGTGTCCTTATCTTTTCTGCTCTTTGGACTACCATTAGCTGATTCAGGGAGCCCATGTAGAAAAATGCTTTGTGTACTATCCACCTCAACTTTGTCTCGAGGTATTTGTTGGATAGTCCGGCTGATTCCAGCATGGACCTCAGTGCTATGGCCATGAGGATTTACAAGGTCATTTAGTTCCTCATGGGCTGAAATTGGGCGCAGATTATCAGTCCCGCAGACCGTTAGAGATGGTTCTGTAGGATCTTGATCACGGTGCTCCTCGTCGAGGACAACTTGACCATTTATGTTACTTATCTGATAATTTTTGTGCGAAGACGCTTCGGCGAGGGATGCTGCTGCTGCGTACATTAGGTCCCTCCCTCAAATTCACGCATCGCCAGTTTTACCTCGTGAGGGAGAAATCGAGAAAATTTCTTCAGCTCCTCCATTTCCACTCTAAGACTATTAACCACCTCCTCAAGTTTCGTAAATTTGTTAAGAAGGGTAAACTATGATATGAAGGCTTCATCTTAATGAGTTTCATCCCTTAAACATTAAAGACTTATATTCTGCTTGGCCGGAGAAATTTTCAATAAGCTTCGTGACCGATATTTTGTATTTGATGACTGAATTTGATCCTTACGGCTGTACGCTTCTATAGCTCCATCAATTAGCCATTCGACTTCCATCCGAGGCATCCGCGGTTCGATTCCCGGCCCCGCTGGCAGCTTTGTAGAATTATCAAGAGCAATTGTTTCTTCTCCCATTTTAGTTGCAAACGAAACTATTAAATTCAAAATGTTAAATTTGCCTTTGCGACTGTGACGTAGTGTGATGACTGATATTCAAAATAACGAAAATATTCCGACGGAGTGTTGTGTATTGCAAATATTTGAAGCAGGCTGAGTGAACAATACGCCTAATTGCTTACAAGCACTTTCAAATATGTATAAACAATATGCAGGATATTCAGGAACGACTTAAGGAGTAGTGTAAACGTGAGTGTATCAATAACCGGGTAACGTGTTCACATCAAGTGGATCGCACAAAAAGCACATCACATGTCACGAATGCTGTTTTTTCAAAAAATATTAATCTGCAGATTATGTGAATATAGTGTAAAGGCTACTTCACTACAAATATGCAAAACGTCTTGGCAAATACACAATGGAAAACTTTCTAGGGTAGTCTAATTGCTAGTAAGTGATTTACTAGGCTATTCTAGTGGAAAAATTGTCAAAACCGGTATATGAGGATGACGGTGAAGATTAGAAATGATACTACTTATTTAGATCCTTCACGGTCCTAGCCGGCAGTAGTCAAGCCGTCGACTTGCCAAAGGATGACTCCGTGAAGATCAGCATCCAAGTTCGTTGGGCCGCGCTTGTGCAAAATGAGGAAATTATCGTTTGCAAATTGTTGCAGGATTCTCCTGAGCCCGAGAATGATCACAAGAGAGGAGTCGTTGAAGGGCAAAATAAACAACGGTAGATGAGGAGATAATTGAGCTGTGGAGTGTGCATAGCAAGCCAGTGCTAAAATGCGCTTGTGTGTTACATTTCAGTTCAAACAAAATTGGTTATTGATACGTTTAAAAAACGCATAAGTCGAGCCAAGAGCCCACATAACTCCCCCACCAGAGCGTTGGTGGGTTACAAACGCTCGACAAAAAAGGGTGTACAAAAAAGGTTCAACAACAAAGACTCGCAAGTTAATAGGAAAACGAACATGACTACCAGGACGAGTGGAAGGTGGGGAAGGAGTGGGAGGGGGCGTGAGAGGGGTGTGGGTAGGTACGGGTGGGGAGGGTGGGGAGGGTGGTGGTGGGTTGGGGGCAGCAGGTGGAGTGCAGGGCGAAGGTGCCGTGGAAGTGGACGGACCAGGTGATGGTGTCGTGCATTCAACGTAGGCCAGCTTCAGTCTGTTGATGGATACCGTATCAGTAGCATCAGCCCTTTGAATGATGAAATATTTGGCCTTCCGTTCAAGTACTTTGAAGGGACAATCCTATGGTGGGCGAAGGGGCCTGCAAACTGCGTCGTGCGGGACAAACACGAATGGGGTTGTGTGCAAGTCGTTGTGCACGAAAACGCGTCGAGGTGTCGCATGTGTGGGGGTTGGGCGCAGTGCGGCCATGTGTTGCTGCAGCTGTTGCACGAAGTTGTTCGTAGCGTCAGGAGTGACGGGGGAAGACTGCACGAGCTCACCAGGTAAACGGGGGGATGTGCCGCAAACGAGATCTGTGGCAGTGCACTGAATGTCTTCCTTAACAGCTGAGCGAATGCCGAGGAGGACGAACGGCATGTTGTTGATCCAGTTGTGCGGGGTAGGTTGAGATATCAGCGCAGACTTCAACTGAGGGTGAAGGCGTTCCACGAGGCCGTTTGATGCTGGGTGAAAGGCAGTGGTGGTGATATGCGAGCACCCGAGCAGTTTGGTTAGCTCACGGAAGAGTGCAGATGTAAACTGACTTCCGTGGTCAGTGGTGAATGTAGCTGGAACACCAAAGTTGGCTATCCAGTACGTAAGAAAAACCATGGCAATATTTTCTGCCGAGGTATCCGAGATGGGAACGGCGATCAGCTATCGTGCGAAACGATCAACAGCGGTCAGAATGTGCGTGAAACCACGAGATGGGGGTAACAGTCCGACTAAATCCATGTGGACGTGTTGAAAACGGGCGTCGGGAACCACGAACGTGCTGGGAGGTGAAACGGTGTGTCGTTGGACCCTATGCCGGCTTGTAGCATCTACAAACTGACGGCGATCCGGTTATGCGGAGTGTTGCTTAAACAGTAGCATGATCACTGGTGCCGAGGGGTGCAGAGACTCTTACATCAGATACTTTTGTGTGACCATTTGTGAATATCAAGTCCAGGCATGAGGCCATATCCAAATTAGCTATCCACGCAGGCTGGGCAACTTGTTGTACGAGATGACCTTCACAACAAGCTTCCAGCTGCCTCGACCTACCTCAGACATCTGCAACGTCCAATATATTTATAAAAATCCTGCTGATGGACAAATATTGTAATCTCCGTATCGTGCAGGCCCATACATACGGAAGATGCGATGTCCTCAGGTGATTGGTTTGCCTTCAAACTGACTGCGGTTAATTCCACCTCAGTTCAAGGACATGACAGTTTTTCCAGACTCAAAATATTCTTACTATGAAACAGTAACACGTACAATGTATGGCTATTTTATTTTATGTTTTGCTAGAAGTTTTTCACTGAAATCAAACTCTTTATTTCGCATACTATTGACCAAGCAAAAAACCAAAACAAGGCCTATATTGACCGCAAAAGAAGAGGTTTGGGTTAGGTTTTTTCCTGCCTTCCGGGGATTTGACGGTGCCGAAGATATGCTTTACAAATAAAACTTATCATTATTACCATTTCTAGAAACGCACTCTTTGTTTCCGAGTCAGGGCCTTCTAGAAGTAGATGAGACCAGTTGGTATGTGGGTAATTAAAGTCACCAAAATTGCGGACCCGTGACCTTTTAGCATACTTCTTGACTCTAGTCAACTAGCTTATACCGTTAGTTTGAGTGCTACGATATATAAAACCAACGGTTGTAGTTGCACCAGTAGCGGGCTTGACCGACAACCAGAGTTGTTCCACACTGTTGTCTTCCATGCTTGTGCGTTCTAGCATTAATCCCACTCAGCCATCAGTAACATACACCAAGACACCCCATGTATCCTATTAATACGGTCGCAGCGGAAGACGCGGTACCTAGGTACATCGATTGAACGTTCCTTCACTGACTCGAATAGTCAGGTATCTGTCACTGCAATAATCGCAGGGCGTTTCTGCTCGACAAGTACCTGTATCAGAGCCATTTTATTAATAAGGCATTGTGCATTCCTTATCAGGATGCTTATAGCTCTATCAGAGCTTGAACAGGGGTCTTCTCTTCTAGACAACCCAAAAATTTATAATGCAGAGGTTATTTTCTCCCTCGGTACGAAGTTGTTTCAGTTCTGAGACTGCTGATTACTTTTGAGTCATGCTGAACATGTGTTTCCGCATTGACCCCCTCTGATTCCGGAACATTAAAGAAGAGAGTGCCTTCTTTCGATTGTTTTGTTCAGTCGATGCTTTGGTGATTGATTGAGCATCCATCGACACTCCCTGTGGCTCTGCACTGCTGGTTGTCGTTTTCGGTGTTTGCTATCCTACGTTGTCATCATTTATTGTTTTAAGTGGAACGAGATGTGTGTTTCTAGGTTTTGGATTTTCCACTGGTGCCGCCATTGCCAGTGGCGTCGTTGCATCATGTTCTGAGTTGCCTGAGTCCGTCTTCTCAAGTTCAGGCTGATTTCTATCCTGCTTCAAGGTTTGGTCTGCCTCTTGTGACTCGGTGATTGTGTTAACCACGTCCTTGCCAAAGAAAACTTACCTTGCATGTGCTGCAAAAGGAAACGAGCCCTTCCGAGTCATATTTATCCAGGACTTCATATATATCTGGCACTATTTTTGCACATTTTATGTGTACCTATTCTGCATTCAGTATATAATTCAGAATATATAAGGAGAGAGGCAGAGCCTTTGAAAACCCTTTTAACAGATATATGCTGTCAAATCATGCATATTGTTCAAAGTCATACATATATATATATATATATATATAGATCAGTAAGTGGGGTATGACAGC
>JAYGXS010000005.1:50001997-50044605 GCA_036362985.1 Ligula intestinalis
AACGAGCTTTCACTAAACGTTTTGGATAGGAACGCATTGAAGCAATCGGTGGTCAACTTAGCGTCAGCAATGGGGTTTCCTAAAGCATCTTGAAGTATGGGGTGTTGCGTTTTCCTCTGCGCTTTTACTGTACGCGAAAAGAGTTTCGCAACATTAAGGGAAGGATTTTCAGCGAAGTGAGCCTCATCGGCTATCTGCTTTTCTTCGGAGAGCTTCTTAGTCGTTCATTTCTAATGGGGTTGTACTATTTCGGGGTCTTTTTGTTTGAACCTTATTCTTTCCCTTAATTGCTTTGGCAGGTTTATTATTTGATTTCTGGTTGTAATTACTATAATAAGAAGAAGTCACTCTCAAGTCACCTAAGCTGATGCTACGTTGATAGTTTTCATTTTCCTTCCCAGAGGAGGAGGAACTCGTTTATTGTTTTTCTGAAGTAGCATTTTGTGGAGTGTTTCCGTCCTCTGCGACTATATGTTCAGAGCTTCGGCGTGGGTAGAACATGTAAGCAAAATCGGTTTGTTTTAACTTCGCGAATTTAGTCTTTTGATAGACACTATGCCTATACTTATCCTAAAATGTTGAAAAACATTGCGTATTGCTACCATTGGATTACTCGTTTGAGGAAAGTTGCGGAAGATTATAGTACAGCTACGCTTTGATCTATCTGAAACTTCGGATGATACTAAATGCACCACAGACTCAATCTGAGGTAAATTCGTGAGGTTGCTTTCAAATGAATTTGAGTCCAGAAGTGAATTAAGAATCTTAAATACAGGTTCATACTTTTCAATAAAGTTTGTTAAATTTAAGAGGGCTGACAGATCGATTTGATCCAAAACAACTTTCGCGTCAGTCATTGTTTCGAATGAAATTTTCAAGTAAAGGGTTTTCGAATGCTAAATATATGTCTAAATAATGTGCTTTCGACAAATAAACTATAAACTGCCAGAAGTAGAAAGCAAATGATTTTTACAACGTTCTATGAAACAGAGGACAATATCTGACCAAATCAACGAAGGAGTTTGGTACCAGATTTTGGCTAAGATAGTCAACTGTTACTTACTGATAATTTATTCAAGAAAACCAAAGACTTTGAGTCGTTTCTTCTCTTATATAAATCAATTTATATAAAGCTTTCAGTTATCTTCGAATTTGAACAAACCGCGTTTAAGGTCAAGGTCACACTTCCCTTGAAACACCAGCCCCTCCGGGCCCCGCCATGCCCCGTGGGCATGGTGGTGCTCAGGCGGGGCAAGAGGGGGCTCAGGCGGGGTTAGTCATCACTTTGGCCGCGGCTAGCCCTATCGTGTGAAACTTTCGTAGATGAGTGTCTATTTCCGCTAAATTGGCCATTTAATTTGGCAATCGAACAAGTGGAAAGACAGCTAGCTGTAGCAGCTCGTAGAATATAAAACTCAACTTGTAAATGGATGATGGTGGATGATTAATTGACAGATTAAATAATGTTTTGAAGAAATTAATGATCCTTTTCACGTGATATCAGCAGGAGAGCTTTCATTGTCCGTATCGGGCACCAAAAGTATAAACAATACCGCTTGTTACATATATTTCGATTAAAGATGGTGAATCTGGATGAATCTGGATGCATCAGATGTGCTGGAGCGAATAAATGCGGTTCTCCAGTCCAATAGACTAATGCCTTCTCAGCCTACTATTCTTAAATCTGTTCGTAGTCCCGATAAGGTAAATGCACTCGCTTATTCTCCACCCCGGATATCTGGTCATACACCCATTAACGTCAGTACACCTGTTATCCCTGCCTCCCAGATGTCTATTTATAGTCCCGTAACCATCAGTAAACCTGCTATCCATGCGTCCCGAATGTCTAGTCATAGGCTCATAAAAATCAGTGCACCAGTAAGCCCATCCCTCTTGATGTCGGGACCATCAAGCCCCGCCGCTCCATCATCTACTACGATTAAAACTCATCTAAATACATTCCCTGTCCAAAGATCGATAAATTCCACTGCCTCTAACTCGGCAGCAATCTCATCAAGAATGTCACCAACACCGTCGGAAGCGTTTAGGCCGAGCGCATCCCCACCACTACCTAGCTCCTCCCTTGACCGTGCGAGTGTCATATTATTCCCCCGCATGATGCGTTATTGAAAACGCCGGGCCCGAACCACGAAAAATTTAATTTGCACGGCAGTAATCCAAACTGGAATAGTTTTAAATCAAATCGGAGTTGCCGTACATGACATTCACTGATTTAGACCACTAGTCCTTACGCGAGCGACCCGAACACTAATTTTATATCACCTTTTCCCCCTTTCAGTTCCTTTACCCATCCTCTACTACCCAAACCTGCAAACTTCTGCGTGCCTTCTCGCCTCCCCAATTCCTCCCAAACGCCCCAGAAGCTTATTTTGGTTTATCCTCTCCCCATTTTTCCCTAACAGAAAGCAAGGCCCCTAGATATCTAACACCTTATTGACCATCCATTATTGGCTACCCGCATGCTAACAGCGCCATACCCGTCAGTACTTATTCAACAAATAATAACGACCTACTGTTTGCCTACCCACCTTCAAATTCTTTTTTTATGAATAACGGTAGCCAAAGTCCTGCCACTCCAAGCACACTAGATGCCATATTGCTTAATGCCAGGCCTGTTATAAATAAAATGGCTCAACTACGAGCTATTGCTTTTGAGATGACGCCCGATGTTGCATGCATAACAGAATCTTGGACCCATCTGTAATGCGTAGCCGACGACAAAGGATGGAGACGATTATCGGAGACAAGCCGACGAGCGACCAATCTGACACTTATTCCAAGAGGAGAAGTCAGTGACTTGAGATGAGTGTCTTAAAGGTCTTAGATACATAAATAATCTAATTGGAGAACATTATACAAAAAAAACTAAAGGAGGATACTGTCTTTGACAAGAATGGCAGTTGAATCCTTGACTGGACGGGAACAGCCGTAGCGACGATAGAAGCGCGCCGGAAGATAGACCCAATTCTTCAGTCGGCCTCATTATTAATTCCTGCCCGTCAAGGTCGTCTAGGGAGTGGCCATTGTAGTATAAAGTAAAATAAAGGACGTGTTCAATTATCTTAGTTATTATTATTTACTTATTATTATTAAGTTAAATGTAAATTTGTTTATATTTATTGACTTCCATGATCATTTCTATGAATGCGGGAAAGATTCGCGCACGCGCCCCTTGAGGGGCGCGTTTCCAGAACATTCGGTACGTTACTCACGTGCTTCTATCGCACGTGCCTCTAAATTGCCCCCCCCCCCCTTCGAAAGGGACGCTGTCCTCAGCGGCATTATCCAGGTTAACGACGGGTCCACCATCGAAGAGTACTTCGACCTCCCCCTCCACCGGTTGTCTGTCATTGTATACCTCAGGTATCGCACGACCCCCGTCGGCAGGTACCACAAGGTAGTCCTCAACAGGAGGATTACTGGCGTCATATGGCGGACAGGTGATGCCATTCATTGGTGGCCCTGGCTTCAGCCAGTTGAAATGAACCGTAAAGGGTGCGGCATGCGGCCGGTCGTGGTGGCGGATGAGGTATGTTTTATCCGACAACACCCGAGTGACGTCATACGGGCCGACCAAAGTGGGGTTAAATTTTGCCGGTACCCCTACGGGGGCCGCGTAATTGCACACCCATACAACATCTCCCTCCTGATAAGGCGTCCCATGGGCTAGGCGGTCATAAAACGCTTTCTGATGTCACTGTCCTTCTTGCAGATGCAAACGTGCCTCTTCAGACGCAATGCACATGGTTTTTCTGACCCGAGATGCATACATATCAACATGTTCGACCTTAGCGGCCGACGGAAGGATTAAATCTTCCGGGAGCTGCATCTCCCGTCCGCAGGTGAGAAAGAATGGTGTGAAGTGTGTAGTGGCGTTTACCGTGGATAGGTAAGCCAGTAAACAAGCTGGTAGGACTTCAACCCAGGTGGTCGGTGGGTGACGGTCGATAAATGCTTTTAAAAGGTTGATGAAGGTGCGATTGGTCCGCTCAACTTAGCCGTTCCCTTGCGGGTGATAGGCCATGGTCCGAGTTTTCTTGAAGTTCATGAGATGACAGAAGTCGTGGAGGACGCTATTCTCAAACGAGGAACCACGATCAGAATGTAATTGATCCGGTGCACCCCAGTGGCAAACCCAATGGTTGAAAATGGCCCGGGCGACTGTCGAAGCTTTGGTTTCAGGTAACGGGACAGCCTCAGCCATCTTGTTGAAGAAATCAACCATGAAAAGGATGAACTGATCACCGTTATCAGACGGAGTGAGCGGCCCAACAGGTTCAACGCTCATTGGGATAGCCAGTCTTAATCGGCTGAAGGGGCGCCCGTGAGGACCGACCAGGAGGCTTAGCGTTGAGACAGAACTCGCATGCATGAATCCTATCTTGAATTTCGTGCTTTTGATTGGGCCAGTAGTAACGGCGGTGGAGGGCCCACTCAGTCTTGTAGAGGCCAGAATGGCCTAAGTCGGTGTGCGTGCGGTCAATAACATTATCAATCATAGACAGCGGAAGAACGAGTCACCTGGGGTATTGGTCCCCGTCACGGTAGAAAAGGACGCCGTTCTCAATGAACAGCTTGTTCCACAACCCGTGCATGCATTTTTTCTCGTAACTTAAGCCACTAAGCTCAACTTTACTGAGAGGTCGGACATTGGCAACCTTGCTGTTATAGCCAGGCGAGATATGGGGTCATCCCTCTGCACGGCAGCCCAAAGTAGGCACTGATCGCTCTGGAGGGCGATAGTGGAGATAGCTATGTCCGTACACGAAGGGCAGTCCCCTTGTGGACGGTATTGTTTACAGGACAATGAATCAGCGTTGCCATGTAGCCGAATGGGACGAAAGATGCACGAATAATCGGTTCGGCTAGCTGCTCCTGCCACCGAGCAACCTGCGCCTCGGGGTGCTTGAAATTCTGGAGCCATGTTAGGGCACTGTGGTCCGTACGTATGGGGAAGAGCCGAAATTGGAGATAAGGGCGGCACTCCTCAACAAAGTAAGCTAGAGCGAGCATCTCCTTGCGTGTGACGTAAGAGCGGCACTCGGCCCTCGTGAGTGAGTGACTGAGGTACTGAATAACACGCTCGGTGCCGTCCGGTTGGTGTTGGGAGAGGACGGCACCAATCACGGTCTCGCTGGCGTCAGTGTCAAGTACGAATTTCCCGCATCACATCTTTCTGCGTCAATTTCTGGAGGGGACCGTTGATATGGGCATAGTCCTGGAGGAAACGTCTGTATTACGAGGCTAGCCCTAGGAAACTACGAAGTTCCGTGACATTTGCAGGGGTGGGCCAGTCACGGATATGCTTCACCGTATCTTCGTCAGTCTCTATTCCGGAGGACAAGACGACGTGGCCTAAGATTTTGACTCCAGGTTTTAAAAATACACATTTAGAGGGTTTTAGAGTGAGCCCAGCCTCTCGAAGACTGTTGAATACAGCCCAAAGGTTTTGCAAATGGTTTTCAAAGTCCTTTCCGAACACAATTATGTCGCCCACGTAGACTAGACAAGAATTAGGTACGAGTTGGGCTAGGACTTGATTCATAAGACGTTGGAATGTACTTGGCGCATTGGCTAAACTGAAGGGCTTAGTCTCAAACTTATACAGGCCAGAGGGACGGCAAAAGCAGTCTTCTCGCGATCCGAGGGCCACACCTCTACCTGCCAGTAGCCTGAAGCCAAGTCCAAGGTAGAAAACAGAGTGTTAACAGCTAGGGTTTCGAGGGTCGCATCTATACGAGGTAAGGGGAAAGAAGCTTTCTCAGTAACGGCATTAAGTTTTCTGTAGTCGATACAGAGTCGCATCGAGCTATCCTTCTTTTTTTACGAGCACGATGGGTGAGGACCATGGTGAGTGAGAAGGACGGATGATGTGACGACTAAGCATGTCCTTGATAAGGTCGTCTAACTCCTTCTGATAAAATAAAGGTAAGCGGCGGGGCGGAACCCGAAAAAGGCGCGCATCATCCGTGTCTATACACTGCTCAGTGGCATTGGTGCGGCCAGTAGATTTCCCGTCCCAGTCAAAAATATCCCTAAATTCACCGAGAAGGTTACGAAGCTTATCGGCATTAGCGGAATCGAGGTGCTGAGGTACTAAGTCAGCAAGGCTGGGGGAAAGGATAGACGCGTAGACTGCATGGGGGCTACGGGAGCATCGGCTTAATGGGATGTCAACTAAGGACGTCCAGAGGAGTCTGTGCCCGAAGTCTAGGGAGCACCCAAACTTCTGGAGAAAATTGACGCCTCAGGTACAATCCCATTTTATATCAGGGAAAACAATAAACTGACGAAAAAAACTAGAGCCAGAAAGGTTCAAGGAGAACTCCACGAAGCTATTATAACTAAGACAAGTGCCATTAGCCGTGTGTAAAGAAAAACAAGGCTTAGGAATATATCTAACACGGGTTTGAAACTCTAAGAAGGGCTGCTGACGTATCAATGAACAACCAGCACCAGAGTCAATGAGACAAGAAAAGGTGGTAGAGCCTACAGCAGCTTCAACTAGGGGACAAGAGGCAGAGAAAAGGCTCGAAACTTCAGCCTCAGAGAGAATGAGGCACTCACCGTCACCAGGGTTAGGTCCAGCCTTGATTGCCATAGGTGGATGAGGACCAGAGATTCTGTTTGGCTGCCGGGGTTGTTGACGGCGCCAGCAGTCCCGACGAGGGAAGGAAGACCCACAAGAGCACCAATGGCCAGGAGTCTCTGATGACGAATCCGCGACGGATATCGAAACGTCATGCGAATAAACATATTGTCCCAGCGATCGAGTCTTCTTCTTCTTCTCAGACGCTATAAGTGGCAAAACCGCTGTCTCTAGATTGCAGCACATGATCAAAGAAAGAGAGCTGACAGGTGTCACAAGATCGTTTCTCGATAAAGCCATGTTGAGCTGTATTGAGCAGGTTGTTCTCTGTCAAGTGACGCATCATCTTTTCTTTGATTAAGGTCTCCAAGATCTTCGAGGCTGCGGGAAGTGTATTTATTGGCCTAAAGTTGTCGAATGACGTCGATCGGCCATGCTTGCGAATAGGCATTATGTGCGATTCCTTCCACAACGAAGGAAAGGTTTCGCTCTCAAGAGCAAGATTAAATACCTTACAAAGAATAGACGAAAAGATATCATTCGCTTCAGCTTTTAGAAGGCTAACTGGGACGCCATCTGGTCCTGGACTATAGGATTGACGATAACGACGAATGGCTACAGTCACATCACAGACGGTAAAACTTATGGTTTCGAGTATGGCACCCGTCCAAGCCTGGATAACCGGAGGTGCAGTAAACGAGCTTTCACTAAACGTTTTGGATAGGAACGCATTGAAGCAATCGGTGGTCAACTTAGCGTCAGCAATGGGGTTTCCTAAAGCATCTTGAAGTATGGGGTGTTGCGTTTTCCTCTGCGCTTTTACTGTACGCGAAAAGAGTTTCGCAACATTAAGGGAAGGATTTTCAGCGAAGTGAGCCTCATCGGCTATCTGCTTTTCTTCGGAGAGCTTCTTGGCCTGCTCAAAGATCAGTGTGATCAAGGGCAGAACGGTAGTCACACCCAGCGCCGATAATCGCAAGAGAGCGTCAAACGGGAGGGTGGCCGGTGGGAGGACTAGAGGCTAACCTGGGACAGTTGAGTCCATAAATTCTCCAACAGATTGTTGGCCATGGAAAACACCGCTGCCACCAAACTGTTATGCGTAGCCGACGACAAAGGACGGAGACGAGTATCGGAAACGAGCCAACGAGCGACCAATACGACAGTCAGTCCAAAAGGAGAAGTCAGTGACTTTAGATGAGTTTCTTAAAGGTCCTAGATACATACATAATCTAATGGGAGAAATGTATACAAAAATAAACGAAAGGTGGATGCTGTCTTTGACAAGAATAGCAGTTGAATACTTGGCTGGACGGGAACAGCCGCAGCAACGATGGAAGCGCGCCGGAAGATGGACCCAGGTCCTCAGTCGGCCTCGTTATTTATCCCTGCCCTTCAAGGTGGTCTAGGGAACGGCCATTGTAGTATAACGTAAAATAAAGTTGAAGAACATTCGGCACGTCACTCACGTGCTTCTATCCCACGTGCCTCTACACATCCAATCATTTTTGACTCCTTCCTTATCATAGACGAGTATGACCTCTATCGACACGATCTCATTAATAAGCGTAGTGGTGGTTGTCTTCTCTATATTAGGACGTGATTAAGGCACTTTCCGTTTTATCTAAATAGCACGTCCTTCTCTGGAAATTACTGCTTCGCTTCTAGTATCCTGTCGCCCCAGCAAAGGGCGATTATCGGATGTGTATAGAATCCTCCTAACTCTTCATCTGAAGAAGATGGAAATTTGTGTGAAATATTCAAGTTTATTTCAGAATCTTCTTTTCAAGTGAAAATTATTGCTCGAGATTTTAATTTTCCTGAAATCGGCTGGCTTTTAAACTGTTGTCCACCTAGATTTCAGCCTTTCCTAGATACCATTAATTTTTCTAACTGGTCCCAACTGGTTAGTTCCCCAACAAGACAGAATCATATCCAAGATCTGATTTTCACAAACGGTATTGCCCCTCTCTTCGTTCACTTCAATCAGGACATCTTCCAAAGTGATCACACATTAATTCACTGTTGCCTTCCGTTTCATTCTACGGAAAAGGCTAGTGCTAGTCGTACCTATCATGCGTTTGACCTCGCAGATATTAGCTCAATCAACAATTTTCTTGACTCATTAGATTGGCAGAGCCCCTCCTCCATTAACGACACTGCGTATATTTCTGAACTCATGTCGGTCGTTTCTAATAAAATGCTGGAATTTTCGCCCACTAACATTGCGAAACCGTACACAGCAGAATCAACCGTCTCTCATTTCCTTTTGCCCAGACTAAAGAAATTGAGGAGGCAGCTGAAAGATCGATCTACTAGTTCGCTATCCGTGCATCGAAGGATCGCAGAGATCTTTGAATTAGCGTCAAATATTCGTCGTGCGCGTGACCAGCACAGAGAATCTTACGCCCTGAGTGAGTTAAACTCTGCAAAATCGGTTGCACAACTGTTTCGTCGTAGGTCCTCCGCAAAACGAGGAATTGAAATGCCCCAGTTGCTTCATTAAAATAAAACATTGGTGCTAGAGGAGTCTGATAAGTCTGAATTGTTCAATGCTTTCTTTGCGAAGCATTTTACGACAGAATCCGAACCGGTCCCGTCGTTTTGACCATGCTCAGACAATACTCTCGGGAACATTGATTTCTCCATAGAATTAATTTGTCAGCATACATTTCGTCTAAAAACTTGCATTCTTTGAGAACTGATAGTATCTCCAATTCAGTTATCAAAAGAGTGTCAACATTTCCCAAATGACTTAGTTATATGTTTTCAGTCTATCGCTCAAATGGTTTCTTTCCTGACACTTGAAAGACATCCATTATTCTTCCAGTCTTTAAATTAGGATCTCGTTAAGACATAAATAACTACCATGGTGTTCATAAAACCCGGCCCTAGTTAAACTTCTGGAGAAGCTAATTTCATAATCAAATTCTCGATTTTTGCCTAAAAAATAAGCTTTACAGCCACTCGCAGCATGGTTTTTTACCCGAGAGATCATGCGAGACGTGTCACTTAGCTTTTATTAACCACGTCACTTCCCTCCGTAACGAGCGGCTACTCGTGGTTGCCATCTTCTTTGACCTGAGCACAGCCTTCAACAAGGTACCGCATAGACGGCTTCTGGTAAAATTGGAAGCCATTGGCATCCGTCCCCCTCTCCTCGACTTCATCGGTTCCTGCTTGTCTAACCGCAGCCAGAAGGTCCTAGAAGGTGATAGTGACTTTACCGCTCAGCTGATCACGAGAAGCGTTTTTCAAGGCACTGTCCTGGGTCCTTTACTCTCCATTCTATATATAAACAAAATTTTGACTGTTCTGAAAAATTCACGCAATCTCATTCATGCAGATGACTTCAAATGCATATACTCATTTTCTAAGGACACGGCAAGTATATGCGTTGATAAAATAAATGCGGACCAGTAGTGGCCCTAGCAGCCAATTGGAACCCAAGAGCTGACGGACAGCGCCTTTGCCCTGCGCGCTAATGCTGCCTGCGGCCAGGTGCCAAGTCTCGGCACCCCCTGTCCGTTCTCGCTTAATGGTCTAAGCCACTTACGAACGCACCCAGTATCGCCTTGCCAGCCTTGCGCCAAGACAACCAATCACAGGCCGACCTTGCCATTGAACGCGCTATGTCTCTGTCTTCTGGCATGATGTCCACGAGGACTGCGGTGAGAGAACACTTGGAATTCCGGCCTCGCTGGTTGCGGCGGCGGCGGCCGGCGACGCCCTGCAAGGCCTACTGGCAACCTTCTCCTTATCCCTTCTGTAAACAATACACTGTTCCATCTACTCTCGCCTTTCCACCGCCTTCTCTTCAATCTGATAAGGAACCAGGGTCTGGAAGATTGTAGGTGTTAAGGCCATAACCGTTGTAGCCTTAGCTCCTATAGATCTACTAACACCCTCACGTTGGAGTGCTACCTGGCAGATGGATTTCTCTCCATCGAAATTTAGTTTCATGTGTTTCGATCCCGCCAAACTTCCTCGTCCACTAGTCTTTAAAAATACTCCACTTTTAGAACGATCCACTATAAAAGACTTAGGTCTAAGCTACACAAATTAACTAGCATTGTCGCCTCATGCGGATCGAATATCTGCGAAGGCTGCACAGATATGTGGTTTTATAAGACACAATTTCTTCCTGTTGGAAATAAATTTAAAACTTTATCGCATGTATGTTCTACTCATCCTAGAATACTGCTGTCCCCTCTTTGGTCTAATGAATGCTTCTGAACGCGGTAAGATTGAAAATATACGGAGCGTATTTACTCGCAAAATATTTGCTCTTCCTTGATCCACTATTTCTTATACGGAGAGATGTCAGTTAGCAAACATGACATTTCTTTGGGTCAGAAGACTCGAAGCGGGCCTCTGCTTCCTTTTTCGCGTTAGCTCTACCCCTAACCTCCCACGAATCGACGCTTTTATTCCCGCAGATAGACCTTGTGCCACTCGTAATTCCTCCGGGATTGTTGTGCCACATTTAGCTCCACATCGAAACATTCTCACGTCTTTGCATCCAAATATGCCTTCTTCTGGAATATTATTCCCCTCGAAATTAGGCTGTCGTCTTACCTAGCAGTTTTTAAAGACAAATAACGCAAACACTTAACTTCGGAAGATATAAAGTCATTGCTATCCGTCTCCTTCACAAACACTTAACTTTTCGGCTTTGAAAAAGGTCCTCCTGGTATTTGATTTGATTCTATTTATATTACATTGTTTTCCATATATGTCCATTCCTTCCTCTTTTGAGTGATAGTTGCAATGATTTTTCGTCCACTTCTCTATCCAGTCATCGTTGCCGTTTCTCCATTCTCCGTTTTACATAGTCTTTAGTCATGCTCATGGCGGTGCTGCTATTTTCGCTAGCTCGTCCCTGGACTCCGCAGTCTACAAGGTCACAATCCGGCGTTTCGTTGATGATCAGGTGACCTCTACCATTCACTCTCTTTTCGACCCTGTTGTCCGCGATGGTCTCCTCCAGTCTCACCTCCCTGTTGGTTGATCATAAAGCCAGTCGGGCAGTGTTACAGTGGTGAACGACAGCCTCTGCTGTTATATGATTTCTCCAATTACAAGGAGCGGTTCCAACCCTCATACGCTCTCATCAGCAGTCCTGGCTCATTTGCACTACAATCAATCCTCTCAACCAACCCCCTTAATTTTGTTTAAGCAGTTTTTTCCTCCTACGTTTTGTTTTTTAAGCGGGGGTTCGCTGAACTCTGCCCCAGCTTTAATGGTAGGAGTTTTTTTCACTGCCTCCTCCTTAGTTCACCATGCGTTTCAGAGAGTGTTGACTACTATTTTAAAACGACGATATGTTGGTGGATATGAATTAATCTACCAACACTACTAAACGCTCCCGCTGCCTATGTGGTTGTTTCACGGAGAGCAGCATTTATCAACTTTGTATTTATTTTTCCACAACACTAAGTTTGAAATGATGAGGCCCTCTGGGCCTAAACTGTAAAATTTATTTATTTCACCTCATGTTGGCGCGCGAAGCTTGGTCGAAGCCAAAGAAAAACAACTATCTGTTCATGCGGCTTAAATCGACCTCAGCAAGGCTTTTGACAAAGTCGATCACGAGTTCCTACTGACCAAGCTCAGAAATACGCGCATATCAAGAGTTGTAGTCAAGTGGATAAGTGGTTACCTGTTCGGTAGACAGTGCCACGGAAGGGTCGGTGAAAGGTGTTGATCTGCGTATGAGGCTCGTAGTGGCGTACCCCAAGGATCGGTGCTGGGTCCCAATTTATTTTACATATAAGTTTCGGATATCCCATCAAGAATTTCGTCCCCATGCCTTCTGTTTGTGGACGACCTTAAAGTATGGCATGTTATACGCAACCCCGAAGATACAATGACTTTTCAAACTGATCTTAATGTGATCCATGAATGGTCATTGGAGATAAAGGTACCGGTCAAAGTAAACAAATCACGTTTGCTGATAACTGGGAGAAACCGGGACCACCCAGTTTATACAATAGGCGACATGATACTGGCAGCTGTTAAGCGTACTCGTGACTTGGGAGTTATCATTCAAGATGACCTCAAAACCCAAGAAAAATCAACTCTGGTGAGAAGAAAGGGACTGGCACTACTTTAGATGTTCAAAACAGCATTCACTTCCTGGTCCATGCAGTTATTCCGTCAGCTTATGGTCACATTCATCCACCCGATTATGGAGAATGGATCTATCACTTGGTACCCGTGTATAAAGGGCGAGATAACCGATATCGAATATGTGCAATAGCTGGGGTCAAGAGTGGTACCCGAAGTGAGGTAGCTGACATATCTGGAGCGCTGTAAAGCACTGGAGCTGTTCACCTTTGAATTTCGACGCTCAAGAGGCGACCAAATCATGATGTACAAAGTGATCGTTTGCGGCGGAATCCCGGAGATAGCACAGTACTTCAAACTGGCCGTTGACCTACCTACGCGCGGACACTGCTTCAAACTGGTAGTTCAAAGAACAGATGGCCTCCCACATATCTATCGACTCTCAAGGTGAGCCGTGAATGTATCGAACAATCTCGCCCCAGATGTTGTTGCTGCTGACACAGTTGCCAGGTTGAAGAATAAATACGAAGCCTTATTCGAACTGTGATCTGCACCGTTCACGGAAGTGCCCCTGCCTTGGCAGGTGGATGGTTTTAACCTGAAATCTCCTTTATGTCCGTTGGCTGCAAAGAAGGGGTTTCCATGAATCCATTCCCTACCCTCTATTGATGAAACATGTAACATGTTGCCAAAATATATATATATATAGATATATATGGAAAAAGTTGGTTGGGAAAGGTAAAAAAACATAATTATGCAAATTTTAATGGTTTGTACCCCAGCCTGTCGTCAGAAAAATGGGGGAAGTGCGAAGAGTTAACATCAAACGATGCCGAACACAAGATTATATGGTTTGCCGGAGTATAAGGCAATGAGCGTCGCTTGAATTTAACTATCCGGTCGAGAGTGGCAAATTTTGCTTCCAGCTGACCTTGAGAAAGTTGTGATTGGCATCGAAATAGATATACCTATCAATGCATGCCTCACCTGACTGTATTGCCTCCAGGAATTCCTTATGGAGCAGGTGCCAACAATTTTGGTTACTAATAATAACAATAATTTGCATATGTAAGGCCCAAGGGGCCCTTTCATGTCTTGTCACCACTAACTGATGTAATTGTATACGGGTAGATGGGGACTTTGCCACACTCGACTGCATCAAAACTGGCACACTGTATTTTACAGACGATTTATTTTCCATTTAAATGTCCCACCCTGTACTTAGGGTGTACAAGCTGGGTGCGCGAAGTAGTTGTAGTTTTGTGCGCAACGTGTATCTGATATTTTTTTAACTGTCTTTCGACGAGCTCAGATGCATTCTTTAGATATGGGATGGTCCATCAGTTCGTTGACTTTGGAATTTTGGTGGTCGTCAGGCGTTCTAGGTAGGCATGACGACCTGGGGCAGGTGGCCTTGTCTTTTCCCCGCCAATTGATGTTTGTGAATGCGCACAGAGGCAGATTTTCCAGTCTGGTCACAATAACCCGCATTACGCGCTCTACGTGTGACTTTGTAAAAAATATCGTTCGTGTCCAAATAGTTTACTCTATCCTTAGGGTGTACTGGCTGGGGGCATAAAGTCTTTGTTAGTGTATAGGCCACCCGAATTTGGTGCTTCCTTAAGTGAATGTCAATGATTTCAAACACGTTTTTATTTCAAGAAGGCTACGCTAAGTAAATGGTTTGGGCATGTGGTTACTACTGCTTGAGTCAATTTTCCTTAATTCTTGTTGCCTCACACATTGACGTGCGAATTCTTGAGGATGATCTTCCCGAGAAAAACATTCAAACAAGTAGTTCAGTTCGATCTCATAGCCTTCTCTGTTCGAATAATAGGGTTTTACTCGATCGTAGGTTTGTGTGCAATTTCAATCTAGAATTATTTTAGCTGTGTTTTGATGAGCTCAGCTAACTTCCTTGCACATGCGAAGGCTTGCTAGTTCGTTGGTTTTGGTCCTTGTTGGTCGTAGCTCAAAAAACACCAGATACAAATAGTGCAAAAACCTGCAACTACCTTGCGACAAGGATAAGAAGCCCGATAGTGAGTCCTAAGGTACAATGGGACGAGTGGGTGCCTTAACCGGTGAGTGAGCGTCCATCTACCATTGTCAATATTCCCAATCAAAACCGAAAAAACAACGACCTTGCGGTGAAGTGGGTTAGGGCGTTGAGCTTCTAACCAGCAGGATGCGGGTTTGAGCCTTGGGCGGTGAACTACTTGGGGTTGGAAGAGCTGGATGGTGAGGACTAATAAGCCAGAACTGGCCATCCCAGTCTCCACTAGCCTTGTCGACGCTGTTCATATTCAAACGCCTCAGTGCATTGTTGCGTTATCTCTAGGCCGATTGGCCCTAGCGTCTTATTATAAATGGTTCCCTTGGTTTCCAAATCAATAAGACTACCGCATTGAGTCAAGCCAAAAACCTCTGAGAAGATAAAACTACGCCTACTGAAATTAATTGAGTAGGCATATACGCATCTAGTAAAATTAAGCAGATGCCACTGCAAGGTCCACCGCATTTTTTAAGTCCATAGACCGTCAATCTCAGTTTTTCACAGCTAGCTTTAACTGGAATGCGATGAATCCATGCAGACACCCTAGTATAGCTGAAGCTTCCCTAGTTCAGGCATCGTAACACGTTTCGCAAAAAATATGCAAGTCTGATATGCATGAAACAGTAACGCCGAGCTAAAAGTTATGGCTTGTAAGCCTTGCATCTGACGAGATCATTAGGCCCGTCTTCGGAAAGGAGGTCAGGCTGCAACTGCTTTTTGCAACTCGAATTTTGCAGCAATCTTCAGCTCCCGACAGCCGGAACACTCTGATTAAAATCCAATGTGTTTAGAGCCGATGCTCAGCACTCATGTGATAAGCGCAGCCACGGCTTCAGTCTCGCCCGCCAATACTATCTCAGCCATCTGAACCATCTCCTGACATGGTGAGGGTAGGAGGAAAGGATCAAGCAGGCACCGCATCAATTTATTTTACTTAAAATAGATTTATCAAGAAATAAAGGTTAATAAGGTTAACCCTTGCCATTACGATCTTCAGTCCCGGTTCCTTAGGAGGAAAGAAGTCATGGGAAGTCCAGAGTGGTAGGAAGACTTCATTCTGTACAGAAGGAGTGGAGAGTAGGTAGGAGGAGGAGGAGGTTTAACCGTCAGACGAGCGCATGTCCACTGGCTGCGTCTGAAATGATGTCTGGCGGCAGTCATCCGAACGACCACCGATAGCTGCTTTTGTTTTAACCATCCTTGAGGGCTTTTGGTCCGACCGGAAGAAGTTACGCACTGGCGTGGGCGCAGCGGCGACTTCGCGTGTTAGTGGGTCACACCAGAAAAGGGTAGGTCGACAGGCCCTGTCGTGTGTCCGCACATGCTGGTTGGCGGCGCAGGTCAGGCGTTGGTGCGGAGCGTGTGACTGTCCAAAAGGATGTTGGGTCTTGCAGTCACGTGACCTCATGTGGGATGTGCATGGGAGGTCACCACAGACTTACGTGTAGGTCTCCACTACAGTCTCCGCGGGACAATTGTAGACCACGCTGACTGTGACGGTAGAAACACTGCCATAAGTCGTATGCGGGTGGTCGTGTTAGCGTAAATAAATCAGAATTCAGGAAGAGCAAACTTATATCATGACAATTAGACTGTTGTTACCGACCCGCAGAAACGGCGACATGCGTGTGAGTTAGTTTATGGTAACAGTAGACTAGCACAGCATCGACCGCACTCTCTCGTCCCTCACTCACCTGGGCCCGATAGAGATGTAATTAGAAGAAGACCGGTGACGGGATCGAGAGCGGGTGGCTCGCGTGGCCTGATCCTGCACCTATGTATGCAACCGCAGTCCCCCCCCCATCCCAAGTGCGGCATCTATTAGAGGTGTGCATTCCCAATAATGTCTACATTGGTCTGGCCACGCTGTTGTTACAGTGCACCTAACACATGGCCCAATTTCGGGGCAAAAGCGCATGCCGAAGGGGTTGTGTACATACGTGTGCGTAGGGTGTCCTCACCTAACCTTTCCAAAGAGTCTCGGTCCTGGTGTGACGACCGGTGGACAAAATACCGAACATGGGTGAGGCCAGCGGCCGTCCAACCTCACAAGCACCTGCCAAGAGGCCGAGTCAGTGAAAGAAGACGAAAATCGACCAGTTGTAGGCCGGCTAGTATGGTCAGTTATAAGAATTCCTAATAGCATTAAATGTTTATGCATAATCCGGCGTGGATGATCCACATCCTTTGCAAAATTTCATGAACGATATGTGAACTCTTTTTCAAATGATAGAGAAATGTGTGATCTCCCTCAGATAGAATAAATACAGCATCTAGTTAGGAAACATTGAATATAAGCGTGCCATCGATCGGGCTGAAAACCATTCAGAAATTTAAAGTGTTTTTGGAAACGGAAGATACTCTTCCTACAAGTAAAAAAAATTAAAGACGTAATTTTCTTAAAAATCGCACAATAACTAATATTTTTCTGCATGTTCTCTCTGAAATATATTTGGATTTATGAAGGTACTTGCAAATTAATGGTAAACACATCCTACTTAATGAATAAAGAAGTAGCCAGTTAGGAATTTTTGCAGAGTAAGCTCTTTTTAGGCAGCGAGAAGGAAGCTTGTTCAAAAGCCGACACCTTGCGTGACTCAACTACATTGCGATTAGAATGCACGATAGTAACAACCACGATAAGTGATTTGTTCGAGTCTAAAACACTCTAACTGATTTCGGGAGAAATTTCGTGAAATAGGCAGTCTACTGCACTCACTTGGTCTGTGTCAGCCTTATCTGACCTCACATGCATCTCACGCACATGTCGTCTTGGTAGTTTTCTGGATCACGTATATCAAAACGTAGGTAAGAGCTTCCTTTTGCTGTCTTGAAACAAAATAAAAAACGACGAAAGTAGCTTATGTAGCCCCACTCTATACCCCTAGTCCCTGCATTTGTCCTGAAAAAATAGTGGTTATAGAATTTTGTGGAGTGGGGAAATAGGATAGGCAGGAAATTTTTAGAAGTGTAAAGGGAAAAAATGTCGTCAAATTTGTTTCCCGCGGCCGCTGGGAGCAGGTTGTTCCGCATGTAAATTGAAGGAGTGTGCGGCGCTTCGCGCCGCGGACTATACTAAGTTATCTCGAGAACGGTAAGTTGGACCTCAGGTAAGTTGAAGCAGACGACTTCCTAACCACCATTTCACTTATTTGGGAATCTCAAGAAACCTGCAATGTGGTAATCAGGTTTTTTCGCAATAAGTTTAACGATAATACAGATTAGGAAAATGTACAGATATAAATCAGCAACACTTCTAAATACAGAAAAATAAAAATGCATTTAGCATTTATTAAAGTATATTCCACTGCGTATCCTAATTTCCTGCCCACAAAACCCGATAAACACCGTTTTCGTAGGAGAACATGCAGGGAGTAAGGATTGCTGAGTGGGGCTACATAAGCTACTGTTGCCAAAAAACTAATTTAATGCACAAGATGATGTTAACGCCCAAAACCACAACACATATATTCTGCTCGCAGATCAAACGCATTATACACCACCCCCTCCCAAAAAGAGTTGTCTTTCAAGTTTAGAATCGTACAGGCGGACGCTAGACATCTTGGGATTCGACGATGTATTTTTCCGTTTTAAGTGTTCCATCAGGTATGCGCCGTAATCATTAGAGTCTCAAAAATGCGCATTACCTTTGAGGCGGGACACAGTACTGACAAACGTCAAACCGGATTTAGGATTGACTTTGTTGGGGCGCTGTGCGTCCCACGATGAGTCAACACACGGACAGGCCTCGCCGCTGCCAGTCTTGTCTACCCAATTCTGATTGGCTCATTTTTTTGGCAATTTTTTTGCCCCACCCTTAAAAGTACAGTACCGTTATCTGACAAGGACTTGCATTGACGCGCTGTACCGTGCCCTTGTCTAAGAAGACTATCATTCTGGCTGAATGGTCTGCTCTTTGTCTCTCTTACGGGCTTCGGCCCGTTCGTGCTTATTACTAGTACCAGGCGCGGGTCATAACAGACCTATTTCTGCTACTCATGTCTCTGATGATGAATCCGCGACGGATGTCGAAATGTCAGACAAATAAACGAATTGTCCCACGGATCGAGTCTTCTTCTTCTCGATTGCTTCGAGGGACACGCACATTCGCTTGTATTGGCAGTTTATTTGAGCGCGATGCCCGACGATGGGAAACTTTTATCCTTCGTGAGGCCTCAACCTATTCGCAGATCCGGTTTTTGCACAGATGTCTTGACAACAACGTGTTGCCGAACAGTGTGAGATACAAACCGGCGCTGAACACGGAGGCAGCGAGACACGTAATGCTTCAAACCGGCAGGAGAATGATCCGTTTGTTCATTCAAGATTGCCACGCGAGGCTATGCAAATATTGCCAGACCGTGAGAGGAACTGTTTCAGTTACACTACAGTTGCCCTGCTGGCAGCGTATAAATACTACACGGTCACCCCGCAGTGGCTGATGGACTCGGGTTCAAATATTCATATCACATTTCGATCTTTGCCTATAGACCTTGAATGTACTGATCTGCAAAAAGTCCGAAAATTAATTTACAAGGCTTAAATTTCAAAACTGATGTGTTAATCAGAAAACGCACTGGCAATGCTGGGAGACTCACGGAAGAGTCAAATCCCTCACAACTATGTAAAGCAGCGGCAGCGCACGTGCCCGTGCTGCCAGCGTGGTGAATAATTCTAACCAGACGTTGGCCAATAATCCAGAACTACGCGTATTCTGCACTCCCTAACGTTTGCCGGTAATACATTGGTTACTTACAGTTAGCTAGTAACATAAAATGTTTCGTCCTTAAGAAAAATAAACTGGAAGTGTCCAGTCCTCGCCAGACGAAGGAGACAGGGTTGGTGAATCCGGGACCAGATCGGTGTACACCTATGTACTAATCTATATCCCGATCGACAACCAACAAAGACGTCGACCCGTTGGCTCAGTGGATAGGACGTTCGTCTCTAGCTCACTGGTTCGAAACTCGAGTGTAGCGGCAGTTTCTGTGGCTATACTGGAGTTGGGTATGTGCAGCCGACGACGGCCAATAAGCCAGAAATACGCGTATTCTGTACTACCTAACGTTTGCGGTAAAATACATCGGTTACTCAAAGTTAGCGAGTAACATAATTGTTTCGTTCTTGAGAAAAACAAACTGGAAGCGTCCAGTCCTCACCAGACGAAGCAGCCAGGGTTGGTGAATCCTGGACCAGATTGGTGTACACCTATGTACTAGACTACTCTCTGTCAAATCATAAGCAGAGGTAAGGACCGCAAGAATAGAAATATCAGCATAATAATCGGAAAAGGCCACACAGAGCAAACTGTTGAACGGCACAGCCGGTGTTAGCTCCAGAGGGAAGATAACAGGCTACAGGTTGTTGATCGTGAATAAGTACGAGTGCGCACCAGCTAAAGGTCACGTCACACTCAGCGAAACCCAAAATCTCAGGTGCAGCAGGGTAAAATTGACTAACTTCACGCTGGGATGCTCCGGCTTTACCCCGGCCAATTTCGCCTCTCTGTTAGTCACAGTTTGAAACGAAACGATAGGTAAGACGAAGACCAACAAGAAGAGCGTCGCTACATGGGATACAAATTCTTATTGAGGTGCAATTATTAGAATTTATAGCAAAGGCAAAGTACAAAGGTCAAACATAAGGATGTACATACAGTGTTTATAAGAAAATCTGCTGCTCCGATTTACAATAGCGTTTTAAGAAGTCCCTTCAATACGCTCTACAATGAAGGGATGTTGAAGAGCGTCATTTAGAGAAATACGTCTGGTTGGATCGAGAACAAGGATTTTTTCAAGAAGATCACGGAACTGAGTCATCTTCTTTAAGATTGGTGGTGTCAGCTGGGGATCATCCGTTAAATCAGAAAGGAGGTCCCTTGTGATCTGAATGTTTCGCATCACCGTTGTTTTTGCCTTAAAGGAGAAATCGCAGGAAATAAGGAAAACAGTAGACGAGTGCGCGTGTACGAAAAATGGATTAGCTCACGTGATAAACCGCTTTAAAGAACTCAATAGAAATTATGGGAAAAAAAGCTAGTAAATTAACTAACCCGGGACGCAAGACCTTCTATCCAGTGAACAGTGCGTCACTTTTTCTTAAAACCAAATGGGCTGACCCTGTTGATGACTACTTTCGCATCACTGATGATGAAACAAGCCCCAGTTTTTTCACATTCCCCAAAGCACATTAAACAGGAACAAGTTTCAAAGCTACAGCGAACACCATCGACAACAACACTAATATGCTCCCAGGCAGATTAAACCAGTCTCGTCTTGCGCCTGAGCAGCTGATTGCGTAATAATTGGCACGAGACGGAGTATGACAACGATTAGTTGGAAAAAAATTAGTTAGACGTTTGCAGCGGGTGGTGAAACTGACAGAGGGCAAAAGAAAGGCAGAGGGTCGGTTAAGGAGGGGGGGGGGGACTTTTGAACTTGTTAGACCCCATTTAGTCGGCTAAGGCATTGCGTAAAAACCACGATGAAAAATATTATGTTATTTTTTGTAAACATAACACTTTTACACATAGAAGTTTTTTACGCTAAGAATTGCTGCAGACTATAACATCATTCTCGCGTACTTGGTTGGAAATGGGGAAAGCTTACGTGAACATCTCCCTTTCACGGTCACATTATTTACAAAGGCAGAATAGGTTATGCTGAAGCCATTTTAAGCAATAAATCTAAGTAATGCTGTATCCAGTCAAAAATAAACTTAAAAGGCAGTATTTAACTTTAACATGCGAACAATTCTTGCGCTGAAATCACTGCGACATAGTAGACGACGTCCTTCCAAGTTAACATCTTTCTAATGCATCGAGTAATTATTTATGTACCCCAATTGCAATTATTAGAAAATGGGAATATATATTGTTCGTTCACGTAATTTATTCATGCTAGAATACTATAATAGGGCCAAAAGTCAAACGAGTACAATTAAAAGATTAACTGGCCGAAGAAGTCAACAACCTTTCTAAGTTGATGGACTTACTTCAAAAATTGAAGCTTCATTAAAAGATCGTATTTCATACAGTCAAGAGCATATTCACACAACGACTTCTTTGTAGATGTTCATTTCTTCGACATCAACACCTTATATTGAGTTTATCCTACAAACAAGGCCCAAACTGTCAGCTGCGGGTAAAATGGCTCCCGGAAAGCAAGTAAATCAAACTAGTTAAAGGCTCTTATTTTGACGATTTTGAATAAACTCGAATTACAGAAACCTGTCGATCGAATGAGCACACTGAAAACAGCAGTGTTCACCGATGCAAGAAGCCATACAGTATTTATACAAGAGAAAAAGTTCTTCATACGTAAAAATAGTTTATTTTATCGTTGTGTTTGCTAATCGTATTCGGGTATTTATTCTTTGAGCAAGCAAGCTCTCGACATCATCCAGAAAAAGAAACAAAATCGAGCTTGTCAAAACCGCATTCAACGCGGATACTACTCTCAACTTCATTTTGGATTAATGTTATGGTTGATGTATCCACATGCCGGGAGGAGAGGGACATGATCTTGGGGACTCACCTTCTGGGTGACCTTATCAACTTCATGATACAGGAAGTTGCATTGTTCGTCGAAATGCTGGTCGCGGAAGGCGCCCCGACGAACGACACGATTCGGTATTCGACCTCGTGTCTCCATCATCAGCCTCAGCATCTCATTATTGGTCTTGCCGGGGAACATGATCTTTCCGGTGCTGAGTTCGTAGAGTGTCACCGCGGTGGACCAGAGATCAATATTGAAGTCGTAGGGCAGACCAAGGACTTCACACGCGCACACGTAGGCAATTGCGAGTGAAGAGGGACAATAGGAGCACAGACGCAACACAGATTAAACACCTCAGTTACAGATAGAAAGTCATTCAACAAGGTATAAATCCTAATCTAGACAAGCGGTGGAATAGAGTTTTAAGAAGAGCCACTGTTAACGGAGATCGGGACAATATTAGGATGACACTATTCTCTGCATCTAGTAATCCAGATTAGAAGTCTGCACCTAGGAGGAAACAAAGGTAATATTAACAGCTTGGGATAACGCTGGAGTACTGATCACCACTAAGTATTGCTACCCTGATGCTTGTAAAGACGGCTTAAGCCTTAGCTCGAGAAATCAGAAAAATAACACAGTTATATGGATAGTTAACTTTGTATACACAACACCGTTGTCGGTCAACTATTTTGTGGGTCTCAGTCGACTGAAAGGGGAACTCGCTCAGGCTAAATTGTTTAGAAGAGGACAAGAAGTCATATATGATATGCTACTTAGTGAAGAGATGGTGAGCAGTCTTTAAAAAACTTGGTTAGCAAAAGAATTTCCACCCGCGACGCCAAATGATAAGAAATGGGCGTCGTCCACGAAATCTCCATGGCCGGCGCCGCAATTGACAGTCATATCTAAGGTAAACTGATAAGTCAATGAGTTCTTATTCGTGGAATTATAGACTACCAGCCTTTTTTCGTTTCACTTTAGAAAGGCCTCTAGCAGAAGAGAAATGATGTCAAAACTAACTTATTAATGCAGAGATTAGTATGCTTCAAGCTTTTTACATAATGAGCAGCAACCGAGGGGTCCCCTACGACCAAACTACGAAATGAAAATCAAGTTTACGGAAGACGTGCGCGACTTCCTGAATGAAAAGCAGAGTGGAAAACTACACTTTAAAACCTTCAGTTACCATCTGGAACACGGACGGCCTACGCGCATAAATGTTGGGGGCTAAGAAGTCCCAACATTTACCTACACAAGTTGTTAAATGGTTTATAGGTGGTGGAAACGGAGGTTTCCCAAATCTACCTCACACGAACCTAACGGAATAGATTAGAACGTAAGCTCACGACCTACAGACCAGACTTAATTAATATTAGTGTCAGATAACCATAAAGTAACAAAAAGTTAGAGCAAAATGGTTGAACTACGAGCTGGTCATGAGGGGAGGTATTGGAGGAAAGCATCGCTATCTCCCTCACATCTTTACCATAATTTGCCACCGCTGAACGTAGAGCCACGAGGGACAAAACAGGGTCGCTTTCAGCCACTTCTGGTGCAGATGTGGTTGTTGCTGCTGCTGTTGGTTCTCGTTCGAAACGACGGCCGTCAAGAGGAAGATACTACACACACAGACAAACGAAGCTAGTGAACGATAATGCAGTAAAATGTAGGACAGGAAATGTGAGGACACGAACTGGCAAGTAGTGGAACAAAAAAAATAAATGCACTTACTGACTTCTGGAGCACGGTAGAAGCGTGAGACGAGATAGGGGGTAATTTCATTCTCCTGCACGGAGCAGGCCGAACCAAAATCGGAGAGCTTAAGAGTGATCTTGTTTTCATGAACGAGCACGTTGTCCGGTTTGATATCCGCGTGCAGGATGTTGCACTTGCGCATGAGTTTTAGAGCCAAGAGCATCTGTTGGGTATAGGAGCGAATAGCCGCAACATGGAGACCCATGTCTCTACCGTACTTTTTCAGAACCTCCCGTAGATTCATGCTCATCGACTCAAAAACCATGCACAGGTGATTTTTATGGAAAAAGTGCCGGTAAAGTCGTAGGCAATGATACCTGTCGGCGGCGTCTGCATCGTTCAGCTTCTTTAGAACCTCCAACTCTTGCAGCCCTGACTTGTGCCTATATTAATAGGATGACAATGTGAAAGACAGGTTAGTTGTGAGAAAAAAGTTACAAGAAGTATGAAAATGATGTCGGCGCACGAAACCATCGGGGTCGGACCATTGGAAAAAAAGATAAGTGAGACTTACATGACTTCGTTGTTACGAATAATTTTGATGGCAACCTCCATGTTGCCCCTAGCACTGTCACGGGCACGAACAACATTGGAGAAGACACCGTGCCCCGTATAACCGTAAACAGCATACCGCTTATCGAGCACTTCACCAATACGCACACCTAGCAGAATCGAAGAAGACAAGTTACTTATGCAGGTTAACGGTGAACGATTCGGGAGAAAGGGACCAGTTGAGCCAACTTCAGGAGCGCAAGTCAAAAGATACTTTATAACATTATCTCACAATGAAGCAAAACTTACGGTAGTAACCCTGATCATCATCCCAATTGTCCACAAGCGAGTGGTTCTCTGAAGCCAGGGCTCTGGGATCCATTGTGCCGGGCACCCCTTTCGAGCAAATGGGCAGTTCACCAGAGAATATATCAAAGGCGAACGGCTTCTCTGCACCGCCCGTAGTGACGCTATGGTTATTGTTCGTTACATCTGGTTTGTGATCTTGGAGGAAGGCAACAGCGGCTGGTGCTTGTATGCCTGAGAGACGCCCGCTTGGCGTTTCTGCGGTCTCAGTGACTGTCAAGTTCGAAGCAGAAGGAATGACATTAAGTAAGCGCTCATTAAACCGATAGAGGACTTCCGAAAAAAGTGAACATTGAAACAAGTATGAAGTTGACAGAATGCAATAATAAAATGAGGTTACCTACCTGTAAGGTCGGTGGAAGTCGGCAATTTAGTAGAATCCTTAACAAGAGTTTCGGGGTCAAACTTTTCAGGAACTTCTACTTCTTTGGGTGATGAGCGAATTGGCGAAGAGTCAGACTTTTGTGCCGAGGGGTCAAACGCACCTAATTTCTGAAAAGCCGAAAGGAGCAAGTAAAAATATCGGCGATATGGTGATGAGATAGAAGGAAATTTGCACTAAAAAATACCTCCAACAGTTTTTGCCGCTCTTTCCGGCGCCTTTCGATGATCGCTTCCTCGTCCTCACTTTCTAATTCACTCGCATGAGCAGACTCTTGTTTCGCCTCCCGTTTTTTGCTTTTGTGATGGGATTTTTCTTTGTGAGACTTTTTGTGGGATTTTTTGGATGATTCTTTTTTGCTATATGAGTGTGCATCCTCTATCACCTTTTTATCGTCGCTCTCGTATGCGGAACGTTCGAGTTCTTCCTTCTTCCGTCGCAGATACGCATCAAGGTCACTACGCGAGGAATCGCGCCGCCGATCGCGCCTTGGATCATGTTCATAGCCATAATAACGATGGCTGGAATTGTCGCGTCCTCGGTAATGGGATCTGTCACGATCGCGTGAAACGTACGACGAGTGATTGCGCGAACTTAGTCGGTCATCACGGCTTCCATGACGGTACATGCTGTCTATAAACACGAAATACGCAAGGTAAATTAAAGCGGTGGTGCGCCAAAACATTTAGAGAAACAGAGTACTGAGAGAAATACCCTAATTTGAAAATAGCGTGGAGCAAATAGAGGAACACAGAACCACTACTGGCCTAAGTAGGGATTTCGCATGTCAACGAACCCATCATATTTATTTTGCACCGTCTAGCAAGTACTATAGGAAATTAAGAGTCTAGTTTGGAGGTTGTCAAGCTCAAAATCCTTTCTGGCTTACCAGGCGCTACAGAAAATCCCTAGAGTAGACGGAAAAACTCAAAACGGAAGCATTTAGTAACACGCTGATGGGAACTTTATTAACAATTAGTCAGACCATACAAGATCCTACATGCTACACGCTTTCTAGCGCGCAAGCCAAAGGGACCGTTAGCATACTTTTGTAAAGAACAACAGTGTTAATTTTTTAGTCCGTACGGGCAATTTAAATTTTGTTTTATTTACTACAACAGGAAGCTGGACGAAGTTGACACTTAAAAATGAACAGTAAACGGCATCGACAACGAATACTATATGAATTTTTTCAGGCAGATAGGCAGTCAATTCACAAAGCCCCACATGGTACGATACAGTGGTCTTACCACGACAGCAACTTTTCTTACCCGGATGTGATGTTACTTCCCTGTTGCTACAAACTGAACAAGCTGAGAAAAGAGCATTTCACTGAAAAGCGATTCGTAAAAGTTACTAATAAGTTAACCTTGTGGATGACGACGACGACAAGCCCCTAATAGCGAATCGCGTGAGAAGCGATCTCGAATACAGGTCAAAGTGCGAGCCTTTGAGCGCGAATTGAAGGCAACTTTGTTCTCGAAAATAGAGAGGACGTGTCAGATGAGTACTTTTGTCTGACATTTATTGTTAATTTTTCACGAGATTTTCCTCACACTGGCCTAGACTACGTTGATATGTTCGATTTGATACACGTTTACTAATCCTACAAAGATTTACAACAGTGAGAAATTGAGATCAACAAATGAAAAAGAGGCGTTAGATAGGATCACGAGAAGGTACTCGATCGGAAAATGACGCATACGACCCACACATGATCTGCCGTGCCAGGCCCACATTTCGATAGGCTAATTGGGCCAACCATTCGACTTATCATGGCGCACGCATCCCTTTTGGTCATAGAGCACAGAAGTCGCATGAACGCGACACCCATGCCAACGAATCATGGCACGGGTTTGACCTGGTCGCGAAAAGTTCGGGCTGGGATCGCGCTGCACTGCTACTAGGGGCGGCACTACGTCTTCGCTAGGTATAACCTAATACTTCGAGCAGCAACAAAATTGTGATCGTATATTACTTTTTCTATTTGACATTACACGTCCCAAACGGTCTATCTGCTGCTTTTTGCCATGAATTCACAGTTGTTCTGATTATTAATAAAATTTTAATTCCTTCACACCGGTAACTTTTCTACCGTGCTGGTGGATTCCCAGACAAGAAACACCATACCTGGTTTCTATGGTTTCCCTCCCAATCGAATCCGACCTAAACATACACATTTCAATGGTAGAAGGCTACTGGTGATTCGTTTCGAGCCAGCTATGAAGGATACTAAATAGATCAGCATTCACTTCCCACTCGAATATAAAACCAAGAAACAAACAGCTTAACCAGTGTGCAAGTCCCAATGATTAAACCGTCCTAATAGTATTTAAGATGGCTAGTAGTATTAAGCCAGCTGTTTTCCCCTAGGATGGGGCACTAAGTAAACATTAGCCTGGGACACATTGTTAACTTCGGGGAAGGGGCGCTGGCGTCGAATGAGGAAAGACAAAACTTTGTCTTCCCTTACGATATAATTAATTCTGAATTGCCATGCTGCCATAATTGTGATAACATCGCTTCGGGTCTTTGTATATGCAAGCAAATACGAGTCGCCACAGACGTAATTTACATTTGTGAACATGAGCAACAAGTAGGGTACAATTAAGGATAAAAAGAACATGCCGGGGAGTTCGAACAGGAAGTAGCTTTAGAATACAGTATTAATAAAAAAATCATTGAACAGCGCACCTAATGCAATATCAGGCCTGTAAAAAAGGAAAGCAGTTTCTTAGTTGTTTGGCTCACAAGGTAGTGAGCCCTTTTTTGAGTAATATGTGCGGCTATGTACATACGTAGGATCGCATTAGGCCCGATGAAATGCAACATAGTCCACATATTCGGCTTTCCAACCTAAAACTGAAAATTCTAAGATGACCACGAGATTTCAAGCCACCATAAAATAAGTTCTGTGGGAGCCGAGCACCACCAAAACAATATGTCTCACAAGTACGTTACGAAAACGAGTAGAAGGAAAGGCAGCATTTAAGAATTACCTCTTAGGTTTGCTGGAAACACATAAAACTAAAATAAAGTAGAGTCATTCGAGAAAAGAACATATTAGGGACAATATGAGACCTACAAAATTATTGTAAGCCTATAGTCCAACGAAACCGAAACAATAACGAAGAAAACGTTGGCGGGCGCCAGTGTACAAGTCTTCTCTGTCAGGCAGATCAATGTTCGTTGAAGACAGGGCGGATACTCTGTACCCACCAGTTCACGATCAAGTAAAACGCTTTCACACGAATGTGATTACTTTTTTCAATGTTCTGCTATGTATTAACTTAATTTACGTGCTACAGAAATCTGGAATTTCAAATACAAGCCAAAATGCTACTCCCAGGAAGTAATTGAGTGGATCTAAAAACGGGGGCAGAAGCTGTTCTTTATGCAGGCCTTCAATAGTCTGTTGTTCAAGATATCCTGTAGCCTTTAAATTTTGTTCAAATGTTTCCTCCGATTACGTCTGTACTCGCAGCATGTCTTGGGACATATTATGGTTTCCGCTGCCATTCGACGCTTAAAGATAGTTAAAGCAATTGTGTTTGTTTACGGCATCCATTTTGTTTTCCGTTATAGTCAACGAATTATGTGGGATCTTGAAGATTCAGATGCTTTTTCTACCTTCTCTTTTTATTCTTGATTACCTTTTTTATCGTCGAATTGACCCATAGGGGTTTGGGATGTGGTCTTATTATTTTCATGGGCTTCAATTACATGATCCAACACACCTTCGAAATGATTCCAGAGTTTGTCGCTATCGTTTAGATTAACTGACCATGTTAATACGGCTGCAGCACGTAGTACTGCGTCTAAAACTCGTTTGCAAATGTTTCTGTGCGTCTACCTTTGCCGTTGTGGAGATAGGAAATGACACGCGAAGAGAGAAGTAATATGGTTACTTAACCCATGTGGTGGTTGTGACATAACTTTCCTCATGGCTCCTTCTTTCTTACTAAAACCGCAATCTAATCCATTGGATCATTGGCATTCCCTCAACCTAGTTTCGAACTCCAGGGAGAATTTTAGTAGTTTTTAGTCAAATGATCTTTATTTGGCGGGACTTTTCCCGTCTTTCCCAGGGGCGTTCAATCACAAAGAATACGAAGCCATCCTGTTGCCTATAAATTTCAGTAGGCTTATCAGTTCCACTCTGTCAATTTTGTTCGAACCGGGAGGCCGGTAGAAACGCCTAGGTTAAGAATCAGCGATCTTCCGATTTTATTTAAGCCTGACATTTATTCAGTAATTTCTTAGTATTGCGGCGAAAATTTAACCTGACAGCCGGTAAGTTCATTGGATATAGAAGGTACAATGCCTCCGCCTCTACGATGAAATGTGTTCCAATTGGTATCTTTCACTACTGACTTCGCCTATTCTTATTTGTTCAGTCAACCAATTATCCGTCAAAGAAATTATGTGAAGTTTCTACTTAGAGGTTATTCATTTGAACTCATCTATTTTTATAATATAATATATAATATAATATGTTTATTATGCCAGTTTACAGGCAATTGTAAAGAGTTGGTAATGCACCTCTTGGGCGCCTTCCAACACCTCGAAGACCGGAAAAAAACCTAAAACAAACTCCTTATGTTGCAGCCAGTATTGGTTTTGTTTCAGGTTTTTTGTTTCGTCAATACTGGGCGAGATTAGGAGTTTGTTTCAAGTGAAAAAAACCTGCCTTCAAAGGTATGATACAAACGGAATAAATGTACAGTTGTAAGCTGAGTTGACTCATCAGCAGGAGAACTGTTTCATATCGTTTAAAAACATTAGTTCCAGACGGAGAGGGTTGGCACAAGAACACAGTGTTCTCAGTCTTTCTTCAATGGTTGTCGGCAAAAGTTGCGAGCTATCGGCTGAAGGGTTAGCAGACTGCGGGCTGCTGCTTCAGCCGCATTATCTTCAGCAGTGAAGCCTGGCGGGGTTCAAAGTCCACGAACGCCATCAGAGTGAAAGAGAGATTCCACCGAGTCAGCACCCAAAATTCGTGAAAGTTGTCCTGAATGTAGAAAACTAGTTACAGCTCTCTTAAACATAGGGTAGTTTTGCTGGGTTTTAATACTTTTGGGCAGCTTATTCCAGATTGATATGGCATTTACTGAAAAGAATTGCCGGTACTTAACTGTGCGTGCCATAGGAAGAAATAAAAATACGTCTCGATGACTGGCGCGTCGAGAGTGCTCAAGCTGCCTTATTGTACTAAGAGGATTAAAGGTTTGACCATTCGAAAGTTTAAACAGTAAAAATAGACCCTTCTGCAATCGACGAAGCCATAGGGGATCCAGCTTTATAAGTTCGCACCTTTGTTGGTAGGTTAAGTTACGGTGTTCTGTAGTGAAAACTCTTCTAGTGAAGAAGTGCTGCACCGATTCTATTTTCTTCCGTTCACTAGTGCGCAGAAGACTGAATAAGGGTGAGCAGTATTCAAGACTAGGTCTCACGTACATATTATAAAGGCTAGTTCTAACATTGATAGTCTTAAAATTTCTAAGGATAAATCCGGTGGTTCGGCGTGCTTTCGAGACTATCAGGGCACAGTGCTCTGACAAATTGAGACTATTAGAGTAGGATATGCCCAAATCCTTGATAACTGCTGGAACATTTAGTTCGTGGCCGTCAATGCTTAATTCCGGTTGATGATCGTCGCCAACAACCATAACGGAACATTTGTGCCATGAAAGGGTGAGGCGCCATGTGCAACACCACTGGGCGAAGGCCTGAAGATCCTTTTTTATCAGCTCGAGCACGATGTTGCGATCTGCCGGTTTATATCGATAAGCGACTTTTAAATCATCAGCGTACATGAAGGGTCTGCCATACTGAAAACAATCTGAAACGTCGTTGACAAAAAGGCAAAATAGGAGCGGACCCAGTACACTACCCTGTATAACTCCACTCCTCACATGCGTGGGGTTGGAGATAACATTGGAAATTTTTACTCGTTGTGTGCGAGCACCCAAATAGGAAGATATGAAGTTCAGAGGCCTGCTACCTATGCCGAAGGAGGCCAGTTTCAGAAGGAGGAGGTTATGATCGACCCGATCAAAGGCCTTAGTAAAATCAAAATAGACGCTATAAGTGGCAAAACCGCTGTCTCTAGATTGCAGCACATGATCAAAGAAAGAGAGCTGGCATGTGTCACAAGATCGTTTCTCGAGAAAGCCATGTTGAGCTGTACTAAGCAGGTTGTTCTCTGTCAAGTGACGCATCATCTTTTCTTTGATTAAGGTCTCCAAGATCTTCGATGCTGCGTGAAGTGTATTTATTGGCCTAAAGTTGTCGAATGATGTCGATCGGCCGTGCTTGCGAATAGGCATTATGTGCGATTCCTTCCACAACGAAGGAAAGGTTTCGCTCTCAAGAGCAAGATTAAATACCTTACAAAGAATAGACGGAAAGATATCATTCGCTTCAGCTTTTAGAAGGCTAACTGGGACGCCATCTGGTCCTGGACTATAGGATTGACGATAACGACGAATGGCTACAGTCACATCCCAGACGGTAAAACTTATGGTTTCGAGTATGGCACCCGTCCAAGCCTGGATAACCGGAGGTGCAGCGAACGAGCTTTCACTAAACGTTTTGGATAGGAACGCATTGAAGCTATCGGCGGTCAGCTTAGCGTCAGCTATGGGGTTTCCTAAAGCATCTCTAAGTATGGGGTGCTGCGTTTTCAACTGTGCTTTTACTGTACGCGAAAAGAGTTTCGCAACATTAAGGGAAGGGTTTTCAGCGAAGTGAGCCTCATCGGCTATCTGTTTTTCTTCGGAGAGCTTCTTAGCCTGCTCAAAGATCAGTGTGATCAAGGGCAGAACGGAAGTGTCGTTCAGCCGATGCAAACGACGAGAGAGTTTACGCAGCCTACGACGGAAAGACAGAGGAAGGTACACTTCATCCTTCACATGTACTACTTTCTTACGGGGGACAAAGTGGAGGATGAGTGGATCCAACACTTTGTACAGTGCATCGGTACAAACATTTACATCCAAACATTGGAAAAATTCAGACCAGTCGAGAGCGTTTAGATGTGCCAGTAGGTCAGCCGTGTTTGCTGATCGGAAGTCATGATAAATACTATACTTTTGGGAAAATGTTTTATCCGCCTCCAGTTCTAGTTCACTAACAACTGTAACATGGTCTGAACTCCCAAGTGCGTCTAAGGATGACACTGAAAGTGGTTCGCATCCCCTACAAAAAATTAGGTCGAGTATGTTTGCTCCTCGAGTGGGAAAATCGACTACCTGATCCCACATGCCGATATCTATTGCCTCAAGTAAGTTCTCGTACTTTGAAGGACCGGATGGTGGAAACCACTGCACGTCAGGAAGGTTAAAATCGCCTGCAATCAAGCAATACTTAAGATTCAAGTCAGCTGCGGCATGAAATGCCTGCGAGAGACAAAGATCGTAGTCTGCATCGGCATTAGGTGGGCGATAAACACAGCCAACAAGTAAGGAGCATTTGTTTTTTAGAACAACTTGTAGCCAGCAGCTCTCCTCCACCGCTGTGAATTGTGGATAGTCCAACGGGAGAAATGCAAGTGGCTGCTTAATATAGATGCAGCTTCCTCCGCCACGGCCATTGTTTCGATCGTTCCGAACGCATGAGTAACCTAGAACGGAGAGTTCTGAGTCAGCTACAGAGGCCGATGCCCATGTCTCAGTTACCATAACAATGTCTGGGCGGTTGACGAAAACCAGAGTCTGGAGCAGAGGCATTTTATTAGTCAGTGATCTGGCATTTAAAACGACCAATTTAAGAGGGCATGTCTGAGGTTTCGGTGGCGGGACAGCTAGGCCGTCACTGTTACCGGCTTCGACCAGAGCGATGTCCTTTTGACCTGAACTATTTTTCCCTCTCTTATTTTGAGATTTGTCTCGCCATTGGATCTCCGTTTTTCTAGCTCTATTATTAGCTGTCTTATCTTTCTCCGCTCTTTCAACTCGTAATCCGGCTGAAAAAAAAACTTGCGAATGCAGACTCCGTAAGGATGGTTTGCGCTCTAGCAAGAGTTTCGCCTGTGCTTCAGTTTCTAAAATAACTTTTAGAGGTCGTGGCCGAGAAATTGATTCTAGAGCTGTTGGAGCCTTCCCTATTCGAAATGCCTTAAGAATGCGGAAAGACTCGCCTGGTTTTAGCAACGGTTTGGCGTACACCCGCATAAGACCCACGTCATGGTCAATTCGTTCTTGTGCAATTGACGACTCTGACTCTGGGGCCCCCTTTACAACTATTTTCTGCTTGCGACTCAATGGGGCATATGTTGCAAGCTCACGTGCTTCAGCCGAGGGAGCAATTGTAGCCGGTACACGCGGTTCTGATGTACTGGCTATTGGGTAAGCTGAATGCAAACCCGTGAACCGTTTGGCTTTCTTAGGCTTATGCCTCTTTTGAGTTATGATCTTGTCAAACTCTTGGTCATCGCTTTCTTGTGCAGAGTCGAGCAACGATGTGGTGCTAGCATGCAAATTCCGATAATCGCTAGTGTCGCTTAAGCCGAGTGACGATGGTATAGCCCGTGGGCTTGACACATGGTCCGATATGCAGGTTTCAGGCGTGTCGACAGACATGTCCAAATCCAAGTCAATATCAGCGTCAACTCGTTCTTGTGCAATTGTTGACGCTATCTCTGGAGCCACCTTTACAACTATATTCTGCTTGTGACTCACTGGTGCATCTGTTGCGAGTTCACGAGTTCCGACCAAGCGGCCATCTGTATCCGGAACTAAAGGTTTGATGGGTCCTGATGTGCCGGTTTTTGGGTTAGCTGACTGCGCATTCCTAGCCCATTTAGACTTTCGAGCCTTTGTAGCCCTATGCTTTTTTGGCTTCATGATCTTATCGACCTCTGTATCATCGCTTTCTAGTGCAGCATCAAGCAACGATGTGACGCTAGGACGCAAATGCAGATCATTGTTAGTGCTGCCTGAGCAGAGTAACGATGGAGTAGACTGCGGATTTATTTTAGTTTCTTTGCGATCGAGTGAGACGCCCGCTGGTTTACTTGGTTCGGCAGGTGATATGCGAGCTTCAGGTTTACCGGCCGAAGCTATCTGAGCATATGTACTTTTATTTATCCCCGGTTTTTGGCCGACAAGGGCTGTTTTAACCGCTGTATAAGAAATATGCGTTTTAAGATAGGCTATCTCTTGTTTCAGTTTATTTACCTCGTGGTAAAGTTCCTGCTTCATCTCCGAAAACTCCTGGCGGAGGACGAAGTCCTCACAGTCTAACTTCGGTAAACGTAGTCGACATCTTGGCCGTTTGGCGGGAGGTGGAGAATTTATAAAATTATCTAAGTGGCCATATCGGCAGTTACTTTCTGGTCGGATCTTAACATGGTTGTCAAGGGCCCGTGTCGAAGTGGCCGGGCTGCCTGAGGTGCTAGCACCGCTAATAACCAGATTTGCCGACCGGGGTTCGCGATCAGGCGGAGGCGAAGCGTTTCGTGCTAACGGACTTGTAGCATCTAAAATCTCCATACTATGTAAGATTTTTTTGTGTTACGACCTGCGTCTGATATTGCCAAGTAAGTCGGAAGCCAAACCCAAGAGCCCGTAGGAGTGAGGCGGAGAGAAGATGGATTGGCCAGATAGTGCAAGTTTACTGAGACAAGCAGGTTACAGCAAGTCAGAGTAAAATATTGAGTTCCTGACAGATACAATGAAGTGTGTTTGGTTAAAAAATTTCCTTAGGAATAACGTGAGAGTCACTTTTATCCTAACGTGAGAGTCACTTTTATCCTAATTATTATGACAATATTAGGATAAGGGTATATAACAACACAATTATATAAGGACTCAGCCTCGGCGTGAAATTCGTAGATGTGCAGATTTTTGTGGCACAGAGGAGTTTTTCACAAAATCGACACGTCCAATAAGCAATTTCCAAACTTTGGAAATAATTCACAGCGGAGGAATTTTCCAGAGCGACCGGATTCAGATTTCCACGTAGAATATTCCAAGCTTTGGAAATATATAGTCAATTCTTGAATAATTTCCAAGAAGCGTGTCTTCTATACTGTGATAGAGACTAAAAACACGTAAGCTCGGGAGACTTGAAATTCGCAAACAATTTCAAACTTCGCGCACTATGAAGAGATTTGACACCTTGTATAGTATACTTCGAAAGAGTGGTCACTAGTACTCATAGAAGCGTTGAAAGCAGGCAGCTGGATATTTGATAGGCTGCTAGACATATTGCTTTTAGCCAGCAAAGTTATCGCTTGACTTGAAATATGGGCCCCTGTCTTGTTCTTGGATGGATTTTGCCATTGCTCCTTCTCTCCATCAGTTCAGCTATCAGTCGTCAAATGTTCATACTTTCTGTCTGTTCATAACCTGGCCTAAACAAATAGCGACAGGCATATCCCACAGAGCTGTGCCTGAGCTTTAATGTTTTGAATTATTTTTAAGGCTCATGATCAAGAGTTTTCATCTAAAATATGACTACGCCCTCCCTATTCTATATGCTTCGAGGATATTAATCGATCCCTTGTATCTGTTTAAAATACTGTCGGTGCTTCGTCTCAGCTCTAATTGATAACTGAGGTCTTTGAACTCGTTTTCTCCCTATCCAACCTCATCTTCGTTAGCTCTATGAAAACTCCTCGTGCAAGCCAAGCAATCGGATGAAGCATGATGCAAAATAAGCCAAGTCTTCGATGTCTCTCCCGTACCTTATCAAAAGGGCTTTCTGTGCCTTTGATAAAGACAACTTTGCTAAGGTCTGTGTGTGCGGTCGATATCGGAGTTCATCATCTAAGCATGGAGACCCTGATCAGTGAAGGGCCTCGACTCCCTCGAAAAAGTTCGAATGCGTGCAACAAAACCTGTGGCCGGACAGGGCTCATAACCCTATGCAACAAGTTTAGCTAATCTCGACGTATTTTTTAGGTTACAGGCAGCTAAGTTTTGACCTTACAGCAACATTTCCTATAATGCGCGATCAGGACTGCTGTCTTCTACCTGGCGACTTTTTCGAGTTAGCAAAGACTACGAACTTAAGAGGTTATCTATTTAAACCCCTTGTAACAGGGGCCAGGCTAGACACACGATAGTTCTTCTTTTGTTATAGAGTGATCGAAGCTTGGAATGCTCTGCCACGGGATTTTGCTATGTTCGCTTCTGTTGAAATCCTTAAGAGGAGACAGGATTGCTATAGCAATACCCACTCTAGCACCAGCCAACCTCTGCAGTCTTATTGCAGATGAAACATCTTGTATTCTCGTAGTTCTTCTTGTCACGTTTGAGTTATATTTATACGTGAAATTATTTTATGCATCAAATTAATCCCCTTTGCACACAGCTTGTTTATATAGCCCACCAACGGATAATTAACGATCGTGGCGGGTTTTCCTGCGTTCCTAACCTTAATGGCAGACTCAGCAATCAGCAAGAGTGTGTCGTGGTCGCAGTTCCGACACCTCGAAGAGATGGCGACGTCTACGACAGCTTCCTTGGTGTTACCATAACTATACTGGCGATATCTAAAATAGGCTCACCTGTCCCGCCATACACTTATCAAGAGAGTATTCAGCTTCCCTCGATTGCTAAGTTATCTATTCTCAGCTTATCTTCTAAACGGTTTCTTTCCTGACTCATGGAAGACATCTATTATTCTTCCAGTCTTCAAGTCAGGATCTCGTTCGAACGTAAATAACTACCGAGGTGTTCATAAAACCCCGGCCCTAGCCAAACTTCTGGAAAAGATCATTTTTAATCAAATTCTCGATTTTTGTGTAGAAAATAAACTATTAAGTGCCTCACAGCATGGATTTCTACCTGGAAGATCATGCGAAACCTGCCACTTAGCATTCCTTAACCTGGTTACTTCACTTCGTAATGAACAGCAATCAGTCATCGTGATTTACTTTGACCTTAGTAAAGCTTTTGACAAGGTGCCTCATAAGCGCCTTTTAGTGAAACTGGAAGCCCTAGGCATCAGGCCTCCCCTCCTCGATTTCATTGCCTCCTACCTGTCTAACCGCAGCCAGAAGGTCTTAGTAGGCAATAGCTACTCGATGCCTCAGCCGATCACGAGTGGTGTATTACAAGGCACGGTTTTAGGTCCCCTCTTTTTCATTCTTTACATAAATGAAATTTCGACAGTGCTAATTAATTCGGAAAATTTCATTTATGCTGATGACCTTAAGTGTATTTACTCATTTTCTAAGGACACGGCCAGTAGTTGTGTTGATAAAGTTAACGCAGACTTGCGTACTCTCTCAAGTTGGAGCGCAACATGGCAGATGGAGTTTTCTCCATCAAAATGTAGTTTCTTGAGTTTTGGTCCCGCAAGGCTTCCTGGACCCATTATCTTCCAAAATAGTCCACTGTTAGAAAGATCTACTATAAAGGATTTGGGTCTTACTTACACGAATAAGCTTGCATTATCACCTCATGCAGATCGAATTTCTGCCAAGGCCGCACAGATATGTGGGTTTATATCGCATGATTTTTTTCCTTCCAGAAATGAAGTTAAAACTATACCGCAGGTTTGTTCTTCCTATACTAGAATACTGCTGCCCGCTTTTTGGCCTCATGACCCAGCATGACCGTAGTAAGATTGAAAAGGTTCAGCGAGTTTTCACTCGTAAAATATTTTCTGTTTCTGGGTCTGGTATGTGTTATACAGATAGATGTCAATTAGCAAACATTAAATTTCTTTGGATAAGAAGACTCGAAGCTGGTATATGCTTTCTGTTTCGCGTTAACAATAGTCCTAATCTCCCACAAATTAACGCTCTCCTTCCAGTTGACCGACCTTACGCCACTCCTAACTCTTCCATGATAATTTTACCACCCCGTAGCTCCACATCTAACAGTTCTCGCTTTTTTACCTCCAAATATGCTTTTATTTGGAACAACCTTCCTCTCGATATTAGACTGTCTTCTACACTGTCGATTTTTAAAGGCAAATTATATAAGCATTTAAATTTAGAGGAAATAAAGTCGTTACTGTCTGTTTCCTTTCCAAACACGCAAGTTGTAGATTTTGAAAAGGGTCCTCCTGGCATTTGAAGCTCTTCCCAGGATACTAAAATGGTTTCTAAATATGTTAGCATTTCCCTCTGCAGAGTCAAGCATCACTTCCAAGGGCTGCGAATTCTTCTCCGCTTTTGCAACCTTCGCTGCGGTCTTCGCGATTGGCTCTGGAATCTGGTGGGTCGCAACTCGATGATGTTGCCTTGACTTCTACTGCCTTCTCCTGCCTTCCGGATGACCCCTTCCTAACTCAACGATATATTATTTTTTCCCATGACCATAAACGTCCCGAACCCTCAAAATCAGGTCCCAAACTAACCACATCAACCCCTTTTACCTATTAAGGCAGTTTTTTCTCCTAAAGTTTTTTTGAACTCGGTGGCCCGCTGAACTCATCCACCGATCTAGGAGTTTTTTTTACTGCCGATGACAATTATTTTATAAGAGTTCACTACTTATCATTATTATTTTTATTTTCACGGTAGCACTAAGTTTGTAACGACAGGGCCCCTTGGGCCTTAAATATACAAATTATTATATTATTATATAATAGTAGGAAGTTTATTATGTATACAGAGGAATGGAGAATAAGCAGGAAGAAGTTTGACGGCGGAGAGCACGACCAGCTAGCCGGGTCCTTAGTGCGGGAATAGTTACAAGGGCCCAGAGCGAACATTGTGTGAGTCAGGTTTAGGATGTTGTTTGGCCCAACCAGTCTGGAGTGCGTGTGTGCGCCCCATTCGTGCAAGGGCAAAGGTTGCGCGTCGCATGCGGACATCGGCCACCGTGCTGGATCAATCAACTGGGCGACCAAGATTGTCACCGCGAGACCACGTCTGTGGAATCTCGAGTTTGGAGGGGGTGAGCTGCAGGACCGCTACATGTCTGTGCTAGTGACTGTCCCCGCATGACGGATCTTCACTCGCGCGCACACGCACGTGCGCACACGCACGTGGGCACATGTGAGCGCGCCACCCTGCGGCTACGCAGCAGGTGACCTCAATGCATGACATCCCTTGACTAATCCAAGGCACCAATCATGGAACACTTGAACAAGTTTCACAATCATTTATAAGCAACTCGTACATCATACGCTGTGATTTGCTGAGACTTGCGGACACCCTCAGGCATTACTGGAGGCCATCCACATCAGCCTGGGCTTCGTTCGCGGCCACTGCCACCCAAGACAGCAACTTCTTGTTCTTTACACAATAAAATCCTCATTCGGATGGTTTCCACTTTTAAGCCCTTGTTGTTGTCTTATACTTTGGAGATTAAGGCAGAGCGTTACCAGACGGTGACATCTTAGCTTGTCAACATTACAACACATTCCACCTAAAGCGCCAACCGCTGTTATCACACCACATTCCGTGTAAACAAACATCGCTGTCTCTCCCTCTGATTTACCATGTCCATTTGAAGCTAGTGGGTAGCACAAATCAACCAAAAGATCAATGGACTAATCTCACTGGCCTCTCTAGCCTGGTCATATCTTCATCGTCTTTGACACCCAGAGTGGTCAGTACTCGTGTCCACCTGGATATCGTAGGCCTCATGTATCTGTCCAATGACTGCTACTATGCCGTCATCTGTTTAAACAGATTTACTCGTTGGCGTGAAACTGTTCCTATGCTTAATGTTACTACGTCAACAATGGTCAAGGTCTTACTCAGTCGTTGGGCTGCCATCCTTTATGCTCCCTCTAGTATTACTACTGATCGCGCTGCTCAGTTTAGATCTAACCCTTTCCAGTCTCCCTTCTATTTTTAAGCTATAATCGCATCCGCACTACAGCCTACTGCCCGGCAGCCAAAGGGATAATCACGCATTCTCACCATCAGCTGAATGCGCTGCAGTCGATCCGGGGAACTGGACGGACCATCTCCTTCTGGTCCTGTTGAGCACCCTCTCCTTCGTCAAATCTGATCCCGATTGTTCTACCACTGAAGTGGCGTTCAGCGCCACCGTCGGTGAGATTATCTGGCCAATGTCTTCAGGTGCAGCTGAGGATCCTACCAACCTCTGCGCCGTATCCAGCAGTTTACTGGGATGTTCTGTCCAGTTCCATCCAGGCCCTTTTTCCCTTAGTCTTATTTCGACCAAGACTGAGTGGTCCACTCTCACATTTATCTCCGATGTGATCTAGCGCACCGGCCGCTGGAACCTCTCTACGACAGCTTCTTCCGGGTTGGCTCTCGAGGTACGAAGACGTTCCACATCGCGTGGGTCGCCCGAAGGCTGCTGTTGAAGACGAGCTCTGTGGTCCCCTTTTGTCTGCTCCCCGACCCTCTTTCCACCCACCTGACCTGCTACCTCTCCCCTAATGTCCGTTTTCATTAAGTTTAAACTCTTTATCGTCAACCTCCGAATTGCAAGCCACAGGACAAACTCACTATCCCCTGTGCCTCCCGTATACATCACCCATAGTGGACGAAATGTTAATTTTCCAGGCCGTTTGGTTATCAATGTATTTAAAAGATGAAACAAGCCTTCGGCGTCATTACACGCCACCTATGGTCTAGTCAGTCGTACTGTGACAGTCAGTTATCACTACCATTGTGCGGAATCATTTTGCCTTCGTTTACCAAGCCTTGCGTATTCGCGCGTAGCAGTTTTATCCTGACGTTTCTGGTCGATTTGCTGAGGGGCTGCGTGCGTTGTCCCCTTTTCTGCCCCACGCCCTCGGTTGGTTTGCTGATTGAGCCGCACGAAAGCCCGAAACTAATCAGTGCGCAACATTTCACTGTTTGGTTGTAGGTGACAGAGGACTTTTCCAGAGGTCAAGTAATCCTGCGCTCAAGCACACATAGCAATAAGTGGCATAAGGAGACTGTGAGTAACATCCTATCTTGTAAAGCTCTTTCTCATGGTAAATGCTGTCCAATATTACAAGTCTTTCCTGATTTCTGATTTGGGAACTCGTTTGTTGTCGACTTCGCCTTCCTCGACAGGGTTTCGACGAGAAAGTGTATCCCCAATTACAAATTCTGTCACTAAACTGAACCACATTCTGCGACAAAATTTGCACAATTATACAACGAGGAGGCATTTGAGAACCATCCGAGAGCGTAGATGCCAACCACCAGCCACTCAAACGAAGGAAGCCACATGGACGTACTCAGTCTAAACTGGTCCCGTTTCATTGGCTATAAACCATCACCAGAACTCCATTTTTGCTCCTGAGATGTCGAGACCCCATGTTAACTGATGCGTCCTCGCGAGATTTGCGCAGTAACAACCACAAGCAAACTATACACACATTTCATTATCGCATTCTGAACGGTTATTGTAGTATTAGCCTATTCTAAACCTCGTTCTTGGTTTCCTGAGCAGTTTTTATCTCCTAAACATTTTTTGAAAATGGAGGCCCGTTGAACTCTGCCTCCATTTTCATTGTAGGAGTTTTTCAACTGCCAATTTTCTAGTTCACCGTCAATTGCAAAACATTGCCCTAAAAAGACAATTTCTGCTGAAATTAGTACATATTTGTACATTGTATCTGCGCACACTGTCATAATATTGTTCTGAAGCTAAGTTTGTGTAGATGGTACCTTCCTGGCCCTAGCAAATATAAGTTGCAAAAATATCTGCAGTCAAATTCACCGTCAGGTACAGTAAGCATATCGGCAAAAGTTATTAGTGAAATAGTGGTCCAAATGATGTGAAAAGTTTCGATCGCGGACTTGCTTACTGACTAAAAGCAAGCCAACATATTACCGGATATAAAGAGGCAAGAGAACCTCTATAAATGACTTCATACCAGGAAATATCAACGGTATTTATTGTAACCTTACGGACAAAATAAGAAATCCCTGAAACTGCATTTGGCAGTAGGCACAGTGTACAGTTAATACAAAAGTCATCCTTTTAAACTACAGAGGAAACCGGCCCGTATCGACGTTCGACGAAACGCCTTCTCTCAGAGGGTCATTGGAGCGTGGAACGGACTCCCGGAAGATGTGGTCCTCTCAGATACTGTTGACATTTTTAAACACAAACTTGATTCTCATTTGCTGAGAAACTGTGGCAGAAATAATGAACAAAGTGTCAGTAGCAGCACCTTGCAACTGGCTCACACTTATCGCTGACGTTAAGCCTACATTTATTTGGAATTTTTTTGGAATTTATATTTTTCAGCGCCAGTACGGCACTATCTATACAAAGTTAATTTCGAAAAAAAAATTCAAAAAAAAATTTGGCAATATGTTTCCAGTAGACGTAGAAAGTCGTAATAGTGTCAGCAGAAATTGTCCTTTTGGGGCAAAATTAGCACTGTTTTGCAGGTAATTTTGAACTAAGAACGAAAAATTATGGCAGTTAAAAAAAACTCTTACAGTGAAAATGGAGACAGTGTTCAACGGGCCTCCATGTTCAAAAAGTG
>JAYGXS010000005.1:50044615-50107630 GCA_036362985.1 Ligula intestinalis
ACGGGCCTCCATGTTCAAAAAGTGTGCAAGAGAAAAAAACTGCTTAGGAAGATAGTAGTAGAGCTAAAATAGGTGTGGGTGGTCTGATGAAGGTGAGTATCAACGAAACTACAGCATTTTAGACTGAGTACTTCCACGTGGCTTCGTTTGATTCAGCGGTGGTTAATGGAAACATCTAGGTTCTCGGGGGATACGAGGCAGAGAGAATAGTTTCAAGCGGATCTTCTAAATTCCCAATGGTCCTTTCTCGGTGTCATGGAGAAAGCTGCTTGGAAAAGATGAGGAGAATAGAAGGTTAATAGAGTCAGTGTTAAGATAAAGGTGCAGTCTCTGTTTGAATGCAGACAGTCTAGTTAACGACCTTATTTCGATTGGCAAGTTATTCCAAAGAAAGCTATATCTGGAAGCAAAAAACAAAGAGCGTTTACATGAGGAAGATGCAGGAGGGGGTATAACAAGTGCCGAGTTTCTTAGGTTGTAGGGACGGCTGATGGGGGTAATGACAGAAGTCCTGGGTAAATTTGTGCAATTATTAAGCCGAAAAAGGAGACAAAAGCCTGCTTCCAATCTCCTGACCCAAAGGAACCTTAGTTTAGTTAATTGACATCTAGTTGAGTAGCAAGTATTAGAAGCTGTCGGATACAGCAGTTTTCGTGTAATTTTTTTGAATTTGTTCTATTTTTGAACGGCTACGTTCATTCATGAGACCGAAAAAGGGGCAACAGTATTCTAAGATGGGGAGAACGAACATACGATAAAGTCTCAATTTCATTTCAGGAAGATAGAAATTATAAAAGATAATGCCGCAAATCTGTGCGGCTTTGGCTGTGATTCTATCGGCGTGAGGAGAAAGGTCTAATTTATTGGTGTAGCTTAATCCTAGGTCCTTGATACTGGAACATTCAGTCATTGGGTAACCTTGAAAAATAACAGGTTGTGGCAGCCTTTCAGGCCCAAAGCACATATATCGGCACTTAGAAGGTGAGAACTCCATCTGCCATGCTGAGCTCCACGTCGAAAGAGCGTGCAGATCAGAATGAATTTGTTCTAAGCATCTCGGGGCCGTAGAGTTAGAGAAGGAGTAAACACACTTGAGATCATCTGCATAAATATAAGATTGGGAGTGTTTAACACTCAATGAGATATCATTTATATAAAGCAAAAAGAGCAGAGGACCTAGCACGCTACCTTGAAGGACACCACTCAAAATTGCGGTAGGAGTAGAGTATAAGGATCCTACTAAAACCATTTGTTGTCGATTTGAAAGATAAGATCTGATGAAGTCAGTAAGTGGACTACGAAATCCTATAGCCTCTAGTTTGGCTAGGAGCCTCCTGTGAGGAACTTTATCAAATGCTTTACTCAGGTCAAAATAGATAACTACCACAGATAGATGATCATTACGAAGAGAAGTAAGAAGATTTAGAAAAGACATGTGGCAAGTTTCACAAGATCGGTCCGGTAAAAAGCCATGCTGTGAGGAGCTGAGAATGTTATTATTTATGCAGAAATCTGTAATTTTTTTGGCAATTAATTTTTCAAAGAGTTTAGCCAGAGAGGGCGTTTTATGAACACCACGATAATTGTGAATATCTGATCGGGAACCAGATTTAAATACGGGAATTAGAATAGAAGTTTTCTAGTAGTCCGGGAAAAAGCCATTCTCAAGAAACACTGAAAATAACTTACTCAGTAAGGGTGGGAAATCGCTTAATTGTTTGATGAGTGAGTTTGGAATGTTATCAGTTCCTACCGAATGTGAATTTTTAAGACGACTTATTTCTTTTTGAATACAAGCGGGTGAGAAATAAAGGGTACTGTACATTTATATTATGTACTATTGTTACGGTGGACCTATTATGCGATTTTGGTTATGAATAGGGAGTACAAGGGCGAAAGCCTCCTTCCCTGAATAAAGTGACTTAAAGTGACTTAAAACGTCCCCTAGAAACGACCGATGTATAAGTTACGTTAAATGAATGCGACTGGGCATCTTTTGTGATGGTTGGTCGACTTTCTCATGAACAGACCTCAGCGTGCTAGCATTGGAACTTTCAAATCGCAGTGGGCAACTTTTCACAGTAACATTCTTCCTGAGAGCGTTCTGGGTCCCATACTGGTTTTGATATATGCGAATGCTTTCAGAGATTTTTCGTACTGTGAGGGCTAAGCTTTAGTTCAGTTGAATACTTTTTATTGGGAGCAATAGGCGTGGACCTTTGAGCACACCATTTATTATGGTAACATGCAATGAAGACTAACGGACATTTTGAATTAAGAATGGCTGTTCGGTACATAACTTCTTCTTAAGTTGAACAGTGTTCGTATTCTCACCAAGTGCCAGATCTAGTGGTGCAATGCGCACAGTGGCCCTCACGACAACTACGGAAAGCCCAACTTTGAGACAGCTTAAGCTCACTAAATCGCCTGATCCGGACAGCATATTCTCAAAAGTTTTGAATGACCTCGCAGCTACCCTGGGCGCTCTACTCCCGAAGAACTTTGAAACTGTCATGGAGATTTTGACTCTGCCTGTTGACTGGAGGGAAGCCAACATAATCTCACACAAAACGATGAGGGATCCAAACCAAATAGCTTTAGACGAGTGGTCCTCACAAGCATGTGCTGTCAACTGATACGAAGAGCTTTTTTACAATTGTGAGGTGTTTATTCATAACACATCGTATCCGCCAATTTATTAGTGCTGCTTATACCCTGCTAGCACAATTCACGTTCTCCCCCGCCGAGGACGGGGCTCAGGGCGGAGATGTCAACCCGTTTTCCCCCGTCGCCGAAAAAAAAATGGCAGCACGACGCGCTATTCGGCTCATTTTAGCCCCTCCCCTCTTCCAAAACGTCCCCTCCCTTTGCGTAAAATGCTCCCGCCAGCCCCCTTTAACCCCCCTAAGGTCCCCTAAAGTTGCCCATTGACGCTTTTGAGTAAAGGACAAGTCCTAATGAAATAGAAATAAGTAGATAAAGAAGAAATTAGAAAATTTTTACAAGCGTTTGTCAATGTCAATATATAAATGTTTGTCAATGTTCGGGGGAGGCATAACTTGTTGACGGCAGGAAAGCTGGCTCCTATAATAGAAAAAAATGAGAATTATAAGTTTGTTGATATGCTAACAATAAGAAATTGCGAAAATGTGACTAAAGGTAAATTGTCCGCAAAAGGTAACCAAGTAGGCCAGTGTATGCGATGGCACTTACAGTGCCCTCTGACTGAATGTATGACGTCATCACATTGCCCGCAGCGGTCTCTGTTCGCTTTTTTTCGGACGCATCCATTGCGATCCCGTGAGCCATGGAACCACTCAATGGTGGTATTCGTTATGACGTCCTGTTTGACATTATGTAGCCCCGGGTGTCGGCGTGCGGTCTCTGAAGATTATAAAGATGATTTCAACCTACCTGTAAAAATTGTATAGAGTGTACTCCCTATGAATGGCTTCTTATCCTTCTGCGTGGAACCTTGCCACGTAAAAGTGGTGCAGAGTGGCTGTCCGAGAAGTTGGGCTAAGATGTGCCGTTTAATCTCTTTGGGGCTGCCGCCGCCGAGCGAGAGGAGAAATTTAACCTACATGTCAAAAGTGTTGAATTAATTTGACCGTAATCATATGCTGTTCTGCAAAATGGTTTCTTCCTTTTAAAGCGTTTGAGAAACAACCGGAGGGCCTCATTTGTGCATAGTGGCAGACCAGACCCCGTAGCTGCCTCACCGCTAACCAATGTGCGGCGAGTGCCAGAAATAGCGGCCTCAATTTACTCTAATTTTGTTAGTATCAAGCTGTAGTCCACTACTTTCTTCTCTTATCGTTTACTAAGTGAAATTTTAAAGTGTGAAGAAGACCAATCTTGCCGATTCCAATCTGTGTCATGTTGATACACTTGTCTAAAGTCAGTGTTTTTTTTCTAAGGAAAATGTAATGAGCCTTAATGAGCGGTCTTACCTTGAATTCTCAACAAGTTGCCTGACCAATGTAAACTCCTGCCGCATAAGTGACTCTAGAGATTCAAAGCGGGAGTACATCTCAGATCTGAGAGCACTTATGCTCGCCTACAAAGACGTTTGACGCTGCTCGTCTGAGCGCGGCACTGCTGTAATCATCTGCACAGGTGCAAGAGTGGGCGAAGTGTAAGTTGAAGGCACCCTAGAATAATCGTGCGTAAAAGATCTAACTGAGTGATTGTGGGCCAGCCCAATAAGCTTTTCGTGGCCGGCGTGAGAGTCTGCGGTGAGATGTTCTCCACATCGCTGGTTGCCTCCTCAGACTCGGTTGTTAGTTCACGCGGAATCCTAGATAACACATAAATACTTCTTCCTGTACCCCTTGCCTATATTTGTGGGCTCTGAACTTGAGAGGTCGGACGTGTCCTCGGCCCACCTCGCACGCTGACGGGCCTTTTGTAAGCTTTCGCACCGTCCGAGGACCCGTGTGGGGTACAACGGCGTACCCTCCGGAGGAGGCTCCTGCCGGGCTAACAACCCCCTCCTCACTGCGTCTGACGATGGCCACCTCGTGAGATTATGGTCCGTGGTGTGTAACCAGGATTCTGCCACCACGCCTACCGTTTTCTCATGGCAAAATTAAACGACGAGGAACATCTGAAGTCAAAGTAAATTGCGAGTACATCCTTCACTGTAGTAAGTGTAGCATTGAAGGATAAGCAAACATTTTTGTTAAATATTTATTGTCCAGAAAAAGTATGTAAAAGAGGGATAAGGAAAAATGTGCTGTTTATCTTAAAAGAGACATATTTACAAACAACGTCAGCAAGGGATGCAGCATGGGAAAAGTCCTCTAATATAGAAGGTTTAAACATAAAAAAGATGGACGAAGAAATTGATGTTGTAAAAAGGGGTTGGCAATCAAGTAAGGGTCTATATTCTATACTGTCCGCCGTAATTGATGAAAGTTCGCACGGCCTATCGCCGATAAGAACCACATTATCAGGCGACTTTGTTGATAAGACGTAATTATTATGTAAAATGGCGTCTGAGCCGCCGCGTAAATGAAGCGGTCTGGAAACACCCTCATCGTCATTCAAGGACACATTGCATGCTTGTAACTCACTCTACAGCTTTTCAAAATGACGGCGGTACACCTGGGCGGCAACATATGTGGAACCACTAATTTTTTCTCGAAAACGCCCTAAGAAAGACTCAAAAGGGAATGCGGAAAAATTATCTTATACCCCAAAATAACTAACATCATCCGGAAGATGGAGGAGGGAATGTACATTTTAAATAACATGGATGCAACCATACAAAAGGGGGTAATCATGCACAAAATTGTTGAACAAATTCCTAGCTAATAGACTATGCTGTGTGTGTAATTTGTTACAAAAATGTAAGTAGCGGTAGAAAGCATCAAAAAATTAAGTATTTGTCAGAGCGTAGGAAAAAGGGTAAAACAACGGGAGCTATGTACAATAAAAATTGTCGGTACTCTGAGGCCTTCCAAAAATTAAGGTGTTCCAGGGATCTGCACTTACGTGCAAACTCGAATGGAAGACACCGACTGCAAACATCAATGAGGCTATTCAGTTCACTGATGCGCCCACACCATTTCCACATATACAGCAGTCTTTTCATCACACCCAGGCACACCAGATGCATGTAATCTAGTGGAAAACATTTAATCATGTCTATGGGAAGGTCTTCAAAGGGAGAACTCCCTTTCTGATGGAACTTCTGACGGTGGGATCGAAAGGATGAATTATCCCACAAATTGCCACTAGACGTCGGAAATATTATACGTTTGTTGAAGCTCACCCCTTGGTGACAACATCTGTAAGGTTGGCTATAACAAATAGGCAAGAGCAAACCTGTCGTAGTCAAAAGTGCCATTTTGAGCTGCAACTTGTTTCACGTATGCACGAGCTGGTGAGTCACAGACAATCTGATGCAGAATGACAGTCACAACGCCGTGACTTAGTCCAGTGGACAGGCCATGCGCGAGTTCCTTGGGATCCGTAACACAGTTTTCAAGGTACCTGTCAATAGGGTCAGGTTTACCCCAAACTGCGAAGACACCAACAACAAAAAAGCTGGCAACAAAGGGCTTCGTAATGCGGCACAATATTGGCCAGACACATCGACCAAGCGCTTTAAAAAGCCAAATTCCATCGATGTGAAGTTGCAGCCACACCTGACGAATTTCAGTCCTCTGACAAGTACGCAGTTCCTTCAGTAGGCCTTCACGAAAGCCGACGTGGATATAGTCACCATTACTCAGTTACTTTGAAAGGCACGATCGAGGCGTCTCCATTATTGTCTTTGTGTTCCTCGGTACATCTGGGATAGTGGTCTCCTTAAAAGCACGGACCGTATCAAAGAGCTCCTTAATAGCAGTATCGACCGATGCACGCAAAAATCTCGGAGGGCTTCAACGAATGAGTAATTAGATGCGACAGTGGTGTCATCAACTTCCCATACGTCTTTATCTAGTACGCTGTCAGAAACCCTTACTACGTACCGGAAGGAATTTCTGGCGTGAGTACAGGCATTTCCACTTCAGCATCTTCAGTTTCAGCAGCATTGGAGGTTGACGGACGCATTGCAACTTCATCTCTAAAAGCCTCCAGATATGCCCGATTTCTGCGATGTATGCGCTTATATATAGTGCTCCGGTGTAATCTGTAGTATGATCGCTGCATATTCATTATCAACTTATGCTGAACAACAATATTATTCAGGTACTCTAGTAGCAACTAGATATCTAATAGATGCACGTTCACAGGCTAGTGCTAGATATATGCGATGCTGTACCGTAATTGGTTGCCGCAATAATGCAATCTGACGTCTGATTGGTTGGCTACTTTAAGCGCATTGCGACTTCCGTCCGCGCGCATAACCACATTATTTGACGTGCGTGGTGTGCAACGTGTATACGTACGGCAACTACTGCCTGACAAATCCACTGCTATTTTACTGCTATTCCATAATATTTCTGTTGTTATTCCCTTTAATATTTCTTATCTTTACGGTTTGTGCTAAAATGCTTAAGGGTGAATCCAGGAATACGCAAAAACGCCGTTTGAAGAAGTATTTTGAGGAGGAAATGTTGGCTGTGGAGGAGGCCATGAAGAAGAGAGCGGAAGCCGACTATATGGTCGTAAATGCAGAACTAAAGAGTCCAAACGTCTCTGATAGTGAATTAAGTGATGATATTCCGGAGTCGTTGTCCACAGTAAGTGATGATGAATGGGTTTTTACAGGAGACGAAGAGGAGGAGGACGAGGAAGTGATCGAGGAGGCTGTAAGCACGGAAACAAAGCAGAATAGCTATGTTCAGTCGTTGCGAGAATGGGCCGTGCGAAACCACATAAAACACGCTCCTTTGCGCGAATTAATGGACATAATTAGGCCACTCATACCGGACTTACCAACCAACTGAAAGAGGCTGCTGAAGGCAACGTACGACTTAAAGGTTGTACCGATGGGCAGCCGTGAGTACGTTCACATAGGTTTAGAACGAAAACTGCGCCAACTTCTGCCGAGTAATGCAGAATCTGTGCCTGAGAACGTTGACGTGCAGTTGGCAATAGATGGGTGCTTATTTATAAGAAAGTGAACACTCACATGTGGCCCATCTTAGGTAGGGTAATTCGACCCTTTCGGAGTGATGTGTTTCCGGTAGGTATTAACTAGGGAGGCAGTAAGCCTTCTGACGTTCATGAGTACTGTAAGCTAGTAGTTAATGAGTTAATTGCTCTACAGAGCAACGAAATTGTAAGCGACGATGGCTTGCAAAGTACGCAGGTGAACGTGAAAGCGGTCATATGTGACGCCCCCGCACGAGCTTTCGTTAAGCAGATTAAGAATGTGAACGCATACCACGTATGCGAAAGAAGCCGTCATTCAGAATCCTGTCAAAAAACCGCTCCGGACAGCTACCGACATCCGGAAACTAAATGCCCAGTTAACGGATGATAAATTCCGTAAAGACTTGGTAAGCAGCACACTTGGTTAAATTTACTTTCCTTAGATTACCTATCTGAATGGACTGGGCGGAAGTAAGCTTGATGATTTCGTCAAGCGGAATTTGGCCGCAGTTTTTGATAATGAAATCAGTTTACACCTTAATTTTAAGGGCAAAAAGTGTAAACTGTCCCTAGAAAAATCTGCATTTTACAACTTGATCATGGGTAAGTCTCCTAATATCATCGTCACAGTTTATACTAAGACCTCTTCGGCGCCTGGAATGGCGAGAGGAAACATAAGGTGTCGGAACTGGAGGACGCCGTCAAGCGGCTTCTGAAAGTGATGTTCAACACCGAAAATCAGCGCCAGGTACGCCTTAAAAAGCGCTTTGCACCAAATGGTAAGTCAACGTATACATCCTTAACGTTCACATAACTTCTGGAAATAACGGCTGGCCTTTCGGGGGACAATAATATCAAGACGTCAAAACTGAGGCCAAGAGTCCATGTACATTTTCAATTTTATAATATTGGAAAAAAACTTTTCTAATTATATTACTAAACCTCTTCCGACTTATGATTATTACAAATAAAGGGGGTATAAACGTAATAAATTGGTCGTTCTGCCACGAAAGGGGTTCCACTGCAAAGCGAAAGCCGCCTTTATAGCCGATCGCTATGTATCTCTTTAAATAGATATTAGATAGATATCTATAAAGGGGTTCAAAATAGATCTTGACTAGATATTAGAATCTCTATGCATACAGATTCCGTAGACCCTCCATAGACGTAGATTGCTACTAGGGTATTTCTGCACACTTCATTCACAGACTGCTTCAGGAACCTAACCAGCGAGTAACAATAGGCCGGCTCTTATAGTCAATAATGAAACAATAATATTATGAGAAATGTTAATAAATTAAAAAAAACATTCATACCTGGACAAACAATGATAGATATGATCGCAAATTCAAAAGGGGCGACAGAACGCACGACAGGTCAGGGCCAGGAATGATCACCTTCGTGGGAAGTTAAAACAAAACCCTTGGTTTATTAAACGTCCATGGGATCTATGTTTTCCTTCAAATAATAGTATACAAACCTACTTTTTTAAATTTTAACATCTCCTTTACATAAAATTATATCTATAAATTACTTAAATTGCGTTTCTTCCCCGACCGATGAAAAAACACAGCAATGACATAAGTTAAGGTTCCTGACTAATTTAAATGCCTTAACCTTCTACTCCGGACCGCCCCACATTCCCCCGCCGCCAACCTCATCCAATACGGGTATTGTGCTAGCAGTTTACTGCATAAACTATGTTCCACATCTATTTCAATATTTTAAGACAATTATGTGACCGCTTCCTCAAACAGTAGGCGGAATCGAAATTTTCCTTAAACAGGATGTACACAATGCGCAGTGTTTACACCATGAATTCGAGTGAAGCATTCACTAGGTTAGAAAATTATTCGGCTATTGAGCAACTTCTTCATAACCGAAAGCTTCCCTTTTTTGAGTATAAAATTTAAAGAAGGCGTAATTTTCTATCAAACAAGTACAATAAATCATGTTTTCATGCATTGTTTCCATAAAATATACTTGAATCTGTTAAGACAGTCAAAATCAATGATAAAAAGGCATCCTTATTCAGTAGCCAGTTTTTACAATAGATACTTTCTACTGATAGTCAGAACGAAGCTCCTTAAAAAGCCCGTATCCTATCATGACGGAATTAACTTCAGAATAGACTACACAATAATCAGTATCACAACCTGAGTCAAAACCAATTAACGGAAGAGAATCAATCTTTCGCCTGTGTCGAAATGTTGCGTGATCCGTGGCGTCTACTGTCGTATGGCAACAAACTACTAAAATATAACATCCAACAGAAAAGTAACCTAGATTATCCTTGTCTACCAAATCCGATGACCTCTATTGAGTGCGAGCTGAGGCATAGTTACCGCAACTTCCTCAACACTGTCGCATATAAATGTTTATATTTTAGGTTCGGAGGGCCTCGTCATTGCAAACTTAGTGCCATGGAAAAAATAAATACAAAATTGATAAATGCTGCTCTTCGTGAGCAACCACATAGGCAGCGGGAGTTTTTCGTATGGTAGACAGATAAACTAATATCCAAAAACATATGGTTATGTTAAAATAATAGGCAACACTCTAAAATGTATGGTGACGTAAGGAGGAAGCAGTGAGAAAGAACTCCTTCCATTAAAGTGGGGGCAGAGTTCAGCGGACCCGCACTTTAAAAAAACAAAACGTTGGAGACAAAATCTGTTTCTATAAATATAATGAGGTTTGTTGATAGGATTGTTGTAGTGCAATGAAACAGGACTGTTGATGAGAACGTATGAGGGTTGGAAATGCTTCATGTTTTTGGAGAAATCATATAGTAGCAGAGGCTACCGTTCATCACCGTAACACCGACTGGCTTCATGATCAACCATCAGGGAGGTGAGACAGGAGGAGGTCGACGCAGTCAATCGGGTCGAAAGGATGGGGAATGGTAGAGGTCACGTGATCAGCACCGAAATGCGATCTTTTGGACTACAGAGTCTAGCGACGAGATGGCTGAAAAAGCAGAACCACCACGAGCCTGAGTAGAGACCGTGAAGCCCATCGTCAGGGTTGTAAAACGGAGAACGACAATAATGATAAGCAGAGTCGAGGACGAAACACCGCTGCAACTATCACTCTATAGAGGATAAAATAGACATATATAGAAAACAATTACACAGAAATGGAACCACCTCAAATACCAGGGGATTCTTTTCAAAGTCAAAAAGTTGTGTGTTTGGGAAGGAGACAGACAACAAAGGCTTTATATCTTCCGAAGTTAAGTGTCTACGAAATTTGGCTTTAAAAACTACTAAATTAGACGACAGTCTAATTTCGAGGGGAATATTATTCCAGAGGAAGGCATATTTGGAGGCAAAAAGCAAAAAGTGTACGCTTTTGGCACGAGGAGGCAGTTTATGACCTGAATAACTTAACAGCTAACCAGACAACGAATAATGCACAGCATGTGTTGTATGCCCTTTCAAAGCTGTCTTCGAACCTCCGGGGATTTTGTTTTCGTCGGGAGTACGGTACATCAGATGTTGTTGTAACTTGGAAATATCGAGGCTCAAATTATATGAATGATACACATAACTTCAAAAACGTACGCCAATATGCTTCCAATTACATCTGGATAAACCATCACTGAATTTGCTCCCAAAACTACAGAATCCACAAATTGTTAAGTGTTCTTGACATGGATATCATATCTGTGACCGAATTAAACACTTTAAAGTATTCTTCACAAAAGCATTCTGCATCATGTGTAGTTGCCTTTGAGCACAGAGCTAGGAATACTTTCGATCATCTAAAATTACACGATAAAAGTGCATTAGGGCGGCATTTAAATCCGGACATCCCTGCGCTTAGGCAAGTGAGCCCAGCACTATGCATTTCAGGTATAATAAACAGGGTATGAAAGACAGCAAACATAAGTAGTATTACACCATTTTTGATTAGTGAATAGAACAGTTAAACTGACAAATGTTCGTTTCAGTCCTGCATTTATACTAGTCATTTAATAATAATAAGGTTAATTTGTGAAGCACATCTTTGGTGCCGTCAAAACACCGGAAGACAGAAATAAAACTAAAACAAAACCTTTCTTTTGAAGTCACTATTGGCTTTGTTTTGGCTTGATGGTTGGTCAATATTGTGTGAAACAAGGAGTTTGTTTTTAGTGAAATAAACCTGATTTAAAAGGTATAATACTAGCAAAATGTGAAATATAATAGCCGTTTACTTTGAAAGCAGTCATCACAGTGTAGGTGATCACTTTAATATATTTTAGAAGTGTCGTCGTATTCTGTTCTTTCACTCGTTAAGAAACATTGGGTCGATCCATGCTCTTCCGGCCAGAGTGTTTAAATCAGCATTTTGTTTGTCATCGTTTCTTTGATCCTTACATTTATTAAGGGGGTTAGGCAGATTTGCTTAATTTATTTGGCCCAACTGTGAAAAAAACTCGCGGCATCGGTGGTACTCCACCCCACACAGCAGGGAAGGCTTTTACGCAGCCAACGCTCTACTGATTTGAGCTACGACGCCCCACCTGGCACCATAAATTTAATCACACTTGGATCAATATTACCCGCCCAACTTTACCGCTCGCATGGAATCCACCAATACAGAGCAGCAGGCTGACTGCCCAAACAGGATTTCTTGACCAATCAATCTAGAATCCACCAGAATGACTACTAGGCTGACTTCAAGTTGCTTAACGAAGTTCCATCTCAACAATAACCCACCCTCCAACACCCAGTAAGCAGTATGCTAAAAAACCCGATGTAATTCATCCACCCGAATGGCCTGGATATAGAAACCGACGTTGATGTCAGCACGTTGATCCTATCCACGAATGCTCCGTGAAAAATTGATCAGAGGTAATTAGTTCCAACGAATTTCGTTCCTATAATGAGGTGCTAATTAAACCAGCGCGTTACGCTCTATCGATAAAAAATATGGCTGCCTGCATACAAATAAGGCTATCGATTGCGCAATCTTCAGAGACATTCTTTGTTGGGTACATGAGCGTGCATGGTACGTAAGTGCATTAAGCATACCTACCCTAGCACGGACAAAAGCTTCTTGAAGTAAGTGCCGTAACAATAGACGCGTAACGTGCGCTGCACAAAAATTTACCACGAAACTACTGGCTCCTTAGTTCCAATCGTGAGTATGTGTAAATATATGGTGTGCTAGAAGTAACCGAGCGCATTGCCGCAGGACTAGGCCTCACAAGTGTGCGACGGTCCTAAGGTATCATTCACAACAGAGTCATGAAAATCCAGGACCAATTAAAGTCTCGGGAGCAGTCGGGTGTCGTGCATCGCATTCCATGCCTCGAATGTCCTTGTAACTACATTGGCCCGACCGAAAAAATGCTCGAATTGCGCACGCACGCATGCACGAACGTACAGTAAGTTGTCTAACTCATAAAATCGAAGGATTTTTACAAGTAAATCCCTGTTATTCAAACGCAGCCCAATCTGCCGCCCCTTAGGTCTTACATCAATAAGTAAATGTTCGTTTTCGCACCAGGGCATATTACGATTTATGAAGGACTGTAAAGTTTTATGGAGATATAAACTTTTTTTAGCAAAGTGGAAAATTCCGAAAAAGGGAAAATTGGGCGTACTAGGTAAACTTAAGCTTTGCACGTAGAGGAAGCCTGTTCATGCAAAACCAGCGAGTAAATAAAGCAGCAAAAGTGCAAGTATGTTGATAAATAATCCTTTTCTAAACTTTTTGGATACATATGCTTCCATATTACCTGCAATGTAATGTGTAGCTGTTACCGAACGGCCCCAATTTCGAGTATGTATTCCAGCATGTTTTCACGAGAATTGCTTGTTATTTCTTTCGTTTGTGCATTGCTTGAGTTACGTTGTACAAAAGAAATCACATTTCTGCTTGATTTAGCCCATTCAGAGATCACAGGAATACGATATTTCGTAAGCTCACGTGCGGACATGCCAGTCAGTGACTAATAACTTTAAATAGAATTGTCAGGTGCAATTGCAAACGTACCCTTGTTTGTACATTAAGAGAAATTTCCTTCCGTCAAATGCTTCACACCTCCCTTGAAACACCAGCCCCTCCGGGCCCCGCCATGCTCCGTGGGCATGGTGAGGCTCAGGCGGGGCAAGAGGGGGATCAGGCGAGGCAAGAGGGGGCTCAGGCGAGGCAAGAGTGGGCTCAGGCGGGGCAAGAGGGGGCTCAGGCGGGGCAAGAGGGGGCTCAGGCGAGGCAAGAGGGGGCTCAGGCGGGGCAAGAGGGGGCTCAGGCGGGGCTCAGGCTGGGCAAGTCATCACTTTGGCCCTGGCTGGCCCCACCGTGAAAAATATTTTCGTAGGTGGGTGCCTATTTTCACTTAAATGGCCATTTAATTTGGCAATCGAAAAAGTGGCAGGACAGCCAGTTGTAGCAGCTCATAGAACATAAAACTCAAGTCGTAAATGAATGATGGTGGATAATTTATTAACAGAAATTAATGATCCTTTTCACGTGATATCGGCAGAAGAGCTTTAATTGTCCGCATCGGGCTCCTAAAGTATAAACAAAACCGCTTGTTACATATATTTCTATAAAAGATGGTAAATCTGGAGGAAAATGCAGAAGTAAAACCAATTTATTTATCCGTACCGGTAATAACTATTTAAACTAATTTTTTAAATGCACTCACATTTTCACGGCCATCCCATATACATAGCGCATGTGCATCAGATGTGCTGGCTTATCCTTCATCCCCGCATGTAGACAATGTGTCACGTAGCGCAGGGATCGGAATATGAGTGGTAATGTTATAATACTTTAAAGGCGTCAGGTTACCTTGGATGAAGTTTCCCTCCGTTTGGTGGATGCCGAAATATATCTATTTAAACAAAACCATTTATTAAGCTTATTCAATTTTATCCCAAACGTAAATGTATTCAGTAACTGTTATGCATTTTGGATTAATTTTCTTCAATAATCAAGAAAATACACGCATAGAAACCGTATAGTGCCTCAGCACTGTTTTTGATAATTTTAAATTTTGGCTCCCGAGCTATGGCCACTGAATATTCATGGTAGTCGACTTCCATGAATATTAATGGGGCCAATCCCCACCTGGCCCACTCAGAGCCCCTTCATTCAATATAATTACTAAAATTAGCTAAAAGGTCAACTTAACCCACCGAATCTTATAAAGTTGGGTTTACTTTTTTTCTCTGATCCCTCTAGTATGCAGATGTGCGGCCGGGCTAGCAATAGCGCGATAAAGGGGTCCCCTGCGAATTTTTTTGCACGGGGGGGGCCCAGCCGGGGTCAAAGTAATGAGTTGCCGCGCCTGAGCCGCGCCTGAGACCCCTCTTGCCCCGTCTGAGCCCCACCATGCCCCATGTACCATATTTACTAAAATTAGCTTAAAGTTGACGTTTATCCACCAAAAATGATAAATTAAGGTTTACTTTTCTTCTTTGATCCCTCAAATATACAGATATCCACCAGGAAATAACTTCTAGAATAGAAATTGGCCTTAAGTAAATTCTGACGTGGCCATCCCCTCCTGGCCCCTCCAGAGCCGGTGGAGCCATGTGTTTCAAGGCCTGAGCCTCCATTACATGCATAGAAGAATATGGTGTTGAGGTTCGTTGCGCCAAGAAATTAATACAGAGTAAAGTAAGTGTTTAATTTTGATAAAAATCGACTTTGTTGGCAGCCAGTTCTTTGACACGTGCTCTCAATGTAGTACAGGTCCCGTTAACATTATAACAGAACTGTCAATTGCCAGTATCGTCGCATTGAATCCCACAATAGCAAGCTTGCGGACGCCTGGCTTGGTTGTCCAAAAACATGCAATTTGTGCTTCTCATGCGAAATCACTTGAATTACGTTGTCGACAGCCCTCCTGCGTTCCATCGGCCACAATCTCTCTCTACGGCTCCGGTGAACTAATTGGTTGCAGCTGTTAATTTCTCTTCTTTTCTTTCTTTATAGGCCGCAAAATGCAGTCTTAAGTGAATTTAACATACCCACTTAGAAGGAGGACAGAAGACATCCGATGAAAAACAACTTAAGAGCGGTCTACACTCAACAAAAGCGGGAAAAAAGTCAGTGGACCCAAACTCCCTGATAGAAGATGTTTGCTGAAATGGCGCCTACTGCACCCTGCGGTTGTAAAGTGGTAACTTGTCCCTCGGCCCTAAGTGGGCTATCAATCCATAAACTGTCGTGTCTACAAAATCAACGTACGGTGTGAAATCATGCATATTTTCTCTCGGGGTTAAGCGAAACTAATAATGGGGAAGAAAGGCTTTCGGTTTGGTTCTATGGTTAAAAAATGTTTTTTACTGAAGCTGCTTGTTGCATCACTCCGTTGTACGTTCCCTGCCAGCATATGGCCCCATCAAGCAGTCGGATTGGGCACTAATAAATGGGTCCGTAACCCAGCCAATAAAACTAGCCCATCAGGTTCCATTTTAGTATTTCATCATGCTATTTTTCTACTTAAATAAAAGGCTTGAATTACAAATATGCATTGTTAGCTGTCGAAAATAGCCGAAATGCACACTCACTGACCGCTTACAAGATTTCGTTGTGGACTGAAAAAAGTGTTTTTTTTTCGAACTTTGGTATTCGGATGACATTTGCCTGCCAACGAAATTGCATGCCTTACCTCTGGATATTCGGGCTGGCTGCTGACTGGAACGGGAATAGGCTCTATACGACATAAAACAGCTCGTCTTGCATATCTAAATACGGTACTCTATTCGGTAGTCAGCGAGGCACGCGTCCTTACGTGACAGAATCGATACCGAGGGAACGAGGGTAGCAAAGCAAAGGCAACGACTACTAGTACAATTGTTTTTCGGTGGAGGGTGGGTGTGCCGTGTAAGGTACTCCGTCCATTGGTTCAAAGCATACAAGCCAGGCTGGAATTTTGCTGATAAAGCTGCTACGATCACAACTCGTGCATACGCAAAATTTGCCCCAGATCTAATTCATTCGTATCCGCGACATGCATAAAGAGCATTTACCGAAAAAAAAGAATTTTAGAATATTAGTTCTTACGAAGATGGCCCTGTGGGTCATATTTAAAAATGCCTCAGAACAGCAAACTTCAGTGTCAAACATAAGGAACGTCCGCAAGATAACTCGGATATTGTTATTCCTAAGATTAATAAAAAAATTTCCACAAAAAGGTTATCTCTTTAGAAAAGTGTTTTAATTAGATATTCAGCTGACGAATTTATGTGTTTATTATTTTTCAAGGTAATGTGACAATAAAGTTGGAGACTTTTGACAATTTATATCAGTAACCTGAAGATAAACTATTTAATTGGACTAGAAATGAAAGAAATTACTTTACGCTTTATAACGGATTATTTTCTGCATAAGTGGATTTACGCCACAATCTGTTATAAGCTTGCAAATGTGTAAAGGACTGGCCGCATATATGGCCATTTTTTGAAAAAAGCTTTATTCTTATGTCTGTTCCGTTCCTAAATAACGCAAAAGTAGAGCTTATTATTTACAAAAAAAAGTATATGAATACATGACTTGCATTAAATAAGGCCTTCTTTACATCACCTTCGCGGTAACATACGTGAACACTTTGCTTATATGCCAAGGTGAACCGTGCGGTAAAAATGGGAGAAAAACGTTTTGTTACTGCATTTTGTGCAAAAATCTTCACAGGTTAGCAAATAATAAATGTAAAAACTTCAATTGTTGCTTGTTACTGAAAAAATGCGATTCTTTAAATTTGGCTTCACTTGCATCTGAACAATTTCGGCCAAAATATTCCATCTCTGGAAGGAATAAGTTTTGCACTTTTTTACTTATTAAGGAATTCTTTTATAGCACAATGCATACTGATAAAAAGTTTGGTCCTGTCGTACCTTATAGCATCGAAAATTTCTTCCGTCTAAATTTATTCATGATTAAGCCAAAATTAGTGCTTATTTCGCTCCATAGCTTTAACTAAGAAAGCAGTTTTCCAATCTAAAGCCTTTCTTATTATTAAATCCACTCATTTGATCTAAAGAACCTGCTAAACTTCCAAGTTAAATTTTGTCCTAAAAGTTGCATGCAGGACTTGCTATACTGTACATGTTTTCTTCATTTTGATAAACTGTATCTTTTTATATGATTCCTGTGACATAAGAAGTGTACTCAGAGAAATAAAACTTCAGGCATTAATTCTACCATCTCATTCTTTTAAATCCAAGTGAAAAATAAAACAGCAGTTATCAAGCTAACCTAAGGACAAAAGTATCGTTCCATACTATAAATCTGCTAGTGCAAAAATCACCCATTATACGATACCGTAGTCTAGTTTTACCTATATTATATATGTAATGTTTGAAGCTAATTTCAAATGAAAATAAAGTTAAGGAAGATTGACTTTAGAAACTAGCATCTTTAGTGACGTGTCCCGATTTGCGACGCCTTCCGGGGCAAAACCACCACTATTGAAAGCATACCTGGCGGGACGAGGAGTGCCGTGGCTCAGCACTTAGAATGCTTAACTTCTAAAATACAGGTCACCGATTCGAGCGCCAGAGCTTGCTCAAACTGCGGTTGGGCAGGGCTGATTAGGGACGGCTAATAAGCCAGAAATGACACCTCAAAGGTCTTTGTCTTTGTTGACCTTGTAAGTCTTCAAAGGTTTGGCATTCTGAAAAATCTGCACACGGTATTTATTGATTTCAGCCAAGAAAGAAGTCATGGGAGTAGGTTTACTGATTAGAGTTGACCAACTTGTGAAAATCTCGAGGTGTTTGGCAGGATTTGAACCCGCGTAGTTGAGAAGGCTTAATAATCCAGTCAGCCACTGAGCTACAAACGCCCCACCTGGTGCCATGAATTATAGCACGCACTTGGGTTGATATTATCCGCCCAACATTGCCGTTCGTATGGAATCCACGAGTGTGGAACAGCAAACTGACTGCCCAAGCAAGATTCCCCAAGCAGTCATCTAGAATCCACCAGAATGACTACTAGGCTGACTTAATTATAAGGCCTTCTCTTCTATGCGGGTTCAAATCCTGCCGAGCGCCTCGAGTTTTTCACAATCGGATGAACTCAAATTAAGCAAATCTGCCAAAGCTCCTAACAGTTTACAGATTCTTTAAAACTGGAAAATCAGCTTTTCTCCAAATGCCTTTTTAAAGAAAAACAGAAGATAAATTCGCCTGCTGTCCTACACCGCAACATCCTTCATCCCCAAATGTTGCGGTCAAAAGTCGAACAAAATTGTTAGCCATTGTTATATTGCAGTGAAATGGTAAAAGGCACAGCGTAAAAGGCAAAAATGGTGACCCGAGGCGACGTGTGCTTCATATCCTCTTTTTTGGGATACAGAGGTTCGTGTGTTTTTTGGCAATGCAGCGACAAGTTGACGGGGCTACCAGCAAACACAACAGAGAAAGACAGCATTGAAGAAGAAATTAAAAGTCTCCGTTAAGACGAAATCCTACCGAATATCTTGAAAGTTTCATTAAAAAATATTTTAGTCAAGTAGTTGTTGAACAAATATATTTTCGGAATAACAGCCAAGCGTTACAGCACCTTATTTTTTATAAAAGGCCATCTTTTTTACTTAGGAAATCCTGCTTGGTTAGTCAGCTTGCTGTTCCGTATTGGTTGATTCCATACGAGTGGTAAAGTTGGACGGGCAATATAAACCCAAGTGTGATTAAATTCAAGGCGCGGGTCAACTTCAACATCTGTTTTTGATTAAACGGGGGTGACGTGATTTGGAGTATGTAAGTGGGGAGTATGAAGGGACGACTTTTAATTCCGATAAGCATTTTTTTCATAAAATGCATTATTTAATGGTTCCCAAAACGGACGTTGAGCCAGTATAAAGTCCCCAATGCTTTTTGCGCAGAGACATGGAGCTTGACACAACTGAACTATTTGGTTGCCACGATCGCCAGCGACCCAGTCAGTGATCAGAGACAGTACCACTCAGTGAGTAGCACCAAAACTCGTGAGGTTTCAAATATCGAAGAACTGCAGTCAATTATCTGCTAGCTGCCGTGGTATAATAAACATGAATTTAAAAGAGATGGCCTGAAGGAAAGTTTGCCCATCTAGCTAATCACAATAGAAGCAATGCACGTTTTATGGATAGCAGGCACAATGAGCACATGATGAGGAAATAATGCACATTTTAAGCACTCAAAGGGCAGAATATTTACTTTTCGGACGAACATATGTGGAATGGACGCCCACCCTATTTGTCCTGACTGAGGGAAAAGAGTGCAAAACTCGTGTTTTGCCAGGAACTGGCAGTACAACTTTACGGTTATTTGTGGTCTTCAACGACAAAGGGCGAGAAATCGATATGAATTACAAAAAGCAAAGGAGACAAGAGTAACCTCTCCTTCTTTAAATGTCCTCTTTAAAAAACCACAGCGCCGTTTCCACTGTGACACCTACAATTTAGTCGGCTCAGGTATCTTAAAATGTCTGCCGCAATCTCAATCCCTGAAGGTTGCTAAGAAAACCGTTGAAGGCGGTTTGAACTGGGTTTGAAAAATACATCGATTGCCCCGGAATTTCAGTATCTTCTCTTAAACAGCGTTTCAATAAAAGTGGATTTTTTGTGATCACGGGTTGACTTTTATTTTATAAATTCACACCAGTTGGCGATGTACCTTGGGCCAGAAACTAGGTTGCCTTAATTGAAGTTTAATTATGAGGAAATTAAGGTTAAGCTGACTAGATGTAGCGAGGGAGACTAACAGAAAACAGGGCTAATACAACAAAGGGGAAGATTAAGAGGTGAAGTAGGACAAACGGTTATTCAAGAGAGTTTGGAGTAAGGAAATTTGCGCTTGGATGTGGTTTACGTTTCCACGAGGCATTTTTAACAACCTTTCATTGTAAAACATCGATAACCCGCGTGCCGACCAACAAACTCTCCACGCGCAAGAAGGCAATCAACGTCAATTGTCGCTGAATGTTTGCAGTAATGACTATATCCTATTTGCATGTTATACTCGTTTCTACTTCTGTTTTCTGCTAATTTCTCTGACGATGAATCCGCGATGGATGACAAAACGTCAGGCGACTAAACGTATTGTCCCAGCAATCGAGTCGTCTTCTATTTCTCAATTACTTCCTGGGACTCGCATGTTCGCTTGTATTGGCACTAAACTATTTCTTCCAGCTGGTGTCTCACTTCTTCTCACTATACAAGAAACCAGGCTTGAAGATTGCTGCGTCAAGAGTCTTTCTTATTAACTCTATCCACTCCAATTGTGGCACAAGGACGGTGACTTGCACGAGACTCAGCTTGTAGTGATAGTTCAAATAAGCTGTACCTACTACACACACTCATTTCTCCTCCTCCTCCTCCTCCTCCTCCTCCTCCATCTGTATCCGTAGATGGGAGAGGGTAGAGTCGGCCGGCGCGCATCTGAGCGGACCAGTATACCTGGCTCGGATCGCACGGAGTGCCAGAGGCCACATGAAGTAGGAACCATCGTAGCCGGACTCTCAGTCCGCTACTCTTTGCCATGAGTTATCCATAATATGCGCAAAGATTTGAAGTCCAAATATCTCATCGTTTTCATCATCCCCCAAAGAAGACGAAGAAGCAGGTTCAAGGACATGGACCGACTTATATTGGGACTGACGTTTCGGACACTCGCTCATTTCCATCGTCAGAGAAACGTGGTGGTTGTCCTTGTTTGTAGGGACTGTTTGAGCCTCGCTGCCTGCCTGTTATTATATCTGTGCTCGGCGCATGAACTTTGACCTGCTTGTTCGCTGCTGACTGTCCGTGAGATTGATCGCTGGAGGGCTCGTGTGACCTTTTTCCTCTTTGTGGCTGGCGTAATTGTTGACACGTCAGTGCGCTGACTGGCCTGTCACTCGTCCACCGATGGACTTATCATTTGTTGCTGCCCGCATGAGTTCATTTCAACTTCACGTGCGTGGTAGAGGTGAGGTAGCGTTCCACGCTGGTCACGTGGTCCCTGACCGTCTCCTCACCTATCTATCTCTAATCGCAGTTGTACTCCATGTTTGCGTCTTATTCGCCATCCTGTTGACCTTGTTCGAACCGACTCGATCCATTTGCGTACCGCCTGATAAGCAAGATGAAGGTGTATGGCTCTGTTAAGTGTGCCAGTCGAAGACCAACTTTCCAGCAGAAGTCTAGCAATCTTCTCATTGGCTCAGCCTTTTACCTTTGCATTGTCTAAGGCGAAGGCGTGGTTCTTCTGCTGAACGTGTTCATAGACCATAGAGAGCTTATCCTTGCGGTTGATTGCGAACTGATGCTCATGCACCCTGGTGTCAAGGCGTCTGCCCGGTTTACCGACATACCTTGCAGTGCAGTCTTGACATGATATGCTGTAGACAACGACTGAGTTATCCTGCCAGATGACAGCCTTTCAAGAAACGGATTTTAGTGCCTAATGACAGTTTCCAGCATTTAAACTTGTTAATAGGGCGGAAAATGCCTGGAGACAGTCAAATTCACTCTCCATTCCCACTCCCAATTACTGTCCGAGCCGGTCCGTCGTCTGGTACAGGCACAATTGCGGACAAAGCTTGCGATCAGAGTCTGTGCGTACCATCAACACGACCTGTGCCTACGAAAAAGACAGGCCAGGCTTTCAAGCTAAACGGGGCGTATTCCCTTTATTATGCCACAAAGCGTAAGACCGAAATCTCTTTCTCCAGTTGGACAGCGCGAATATTCACAAGGTCGTAAAGATGAAAAGATAATAAAAGGGAAATCCCGGATACACAGGTAAGTAGACTGTCAACATAGTACGAGAGAAAGGGAAAAAGTGAAATTTTGATGCTTAAATCGTTCTTAGAATCACTTTGACTAAAGTTTGGGCATGATGTCAGGTTATAATACAATTTCGCGAGTTAATGAAGAGGTGAGGTAATTGGCTCAGGTATAGTTTGCATTGATGCATATTCAAGAACAGTTAATTTTATTTTGTATAATTGACTTCTATAATATGCTAGCAGTGTACTCCAATTCTTAAAAAGGAAGCAGATGTAGTTTCTCAGGCTATTGAACGATGACAAGTTCGTCCATTTTGATCCGACATTTGGCAGCGTTTTGCTCAAATGATTTCAATTCTTACACAAAAAGGAATCAAACAGTGACAGCCATCAGTGCGGACGATACCTGATCGCAAAGTGACAGAACTGCTCAAGTGTCGAAACATTTCCCTGTTGAGGTCACAGACTGGATCCAAGTTTTGTTTCAACCAAAACATTCACGCTAAATGAATAGCCTCTTTCAGTCAGTTCTTCGATTGCGAGTCTGGTTATTGTGAGCTTCGTGCCTACGTAAGTGTTTCCATAAACTTTCAAGTTGGGTACGGCCGAGGACCAGTGATGACCCAGACATTATATCGTTGCTGGTGGGGGATTGACTATTGTTTCGTCGTCGTCATCGTGATGAATCACCGCAATTTTACTGAACGATTGACACACAAACTAACACCAGTGAACTTTGATTAGAAATTATTTTGTTGTCCTCAGGAAATCGGTAATGGCAACTGAAAGGGAGAAGCAGAGACTCTTCAAACAATGGCACCTTTACCTCCAACCCTCAGGACAGTCCACATATATATTTTTAAGGCAGAAATATATTAACGAACTAAAACAAGGGACACAGGAGTTGCTATTTTTGGCTTACTAGCCATCGTCAGCCAGCCATGCTCAACCCCAGAGATTGCGGCCCCCAAAACTCGAATCCACAATCTCATTAGTTAAATGTCTGTAGTGAGCGTAAGCGCCACTGTTGATACCCGTGATCACTGACTCATCATGCCACCGCTACTCTTACGCTAACTGCCAGCATCCTGTCCGCCTCTCGCTCATTGCTCCGCACGAGATACGGACCGCCCACGCCAGTGCGTCCACCTCGCGTGGTCCAACGAATCACCATCAAAGCCGCCGAGACAAAGAGAGCCTTCGGCAGCCACCTAGGATTACGGCCGCTCCATTACACATGGGGTTCCGTCCCCAATGAGGCAGACGCGACGACGCTGCGCTCCCAGACGGCCCTCACGGTCGAACGCCATGCCCGGCAGAGTGAAAACCTCCTTCTTACTCTTGTCAATACAATACATTGTTTTTTCTATTTTGGCCTTCCCAAGACTTCTCTCAAAACCCCCAAGGAACCTGGTCCGGAGGATCGCAGCCGTTAGAGTTGAACCGCAATAGCCTTATCATCAGTCGAGAACAGGCAACTTCCCGACGTGTCTACATACGACGCGATATGTCCACCACTCTAAAAGCTGCGCCACGGATTCATCGACTTGCCGATTTCGATCGGGGATATGCGCAAGAGCAGAGAGGCGCTCACCATTTGGTTGCGGTTTAGCATAAATTTTAAAGTGACCCAGGGGACCAGGAGGAGCTTCTTAGAAAAAAAGACTATATACAATGTTAGATAGGTGCTCACCGATCGGTAACGGAACTCACTCGTCCCGTTTTATCGTTTAGCAGCTGCTGGCGGGGCCCGAGACCGAGCTCCAAGGCACAAGGGAACGAGTGGGTTCCGTAACCGATCGGTGGACACCTATCTAACATTGTACAGTACGCACCAGAATTCGTGCAACATGCCGACATAAGCGAAATATTGGTACTCTTTCGCTAATCAGCACTGACTCAGATTGTGATACTGATTATCGTGTAGTCTATTCTGATTTTATCTCAGTCATGATAGGATGTGAGCCTTTTGACGAGCTTCGTTTTGAACACTAACAGAACGTATGTGCTGTAAAAAGTAACTACTTAAATAACATGTGTTTTTATAACTGATGTTGGGAAACACGCATGAAAAAATATTTCTTGGCCTCGTTCGGTAGCAAATAACGCCGTCTTTAAATTTTATACTTAAAGCAAAGTTGTCTTTTGGTTTTAAAGGATTTTTTAAATTGTCGAATCATTTTTAAACCTACGGACAGCTACACTCGAATTCAAGGTTTACAAACTGTGCCCTGTATAAATCCTGTTTAAGGAAAAGTACATTTTTGTCTACAGTTTGAGGAAGAAGACATACAATGTTGCAATATATGTGGAACATGCTTTTTACAGTATAGGCAGCATTCATAAACTAATGGATAGGATGTATTATGAATAAGCACCTCACAATCGTAAAATGTTTAATACGTAGAATATTTTCTTCATAAAAAGATACCCTTTTTCGAAGTAAAAAATTAAGGAAGGCGCAATTCGCTACCAACCGAGTACAAAAAATATTTTTTTCGTGCGTGTTTTTCATTAATATATTTTAATTTATAAAGTAACTCAACATCAATGATAAAAGTACATACTATTTTAACAGTTACTTTTGATAGTACCTACGTTTTGTTTGTGGTAAGAACGAAGCTCTTTCAATAACTCGCATCTTACCATGGCTGAAATAACTTCACAATAGACGACATGATAATCAGTATCAAAATTTGAGTCAATGCCGATAAGCGAACGACTATCAATTTTTCGCATATATCGGCATTTTGCACAAATTCGGGCGCGTACTGTTTATAGTTTTATTTCGCGGAGGCTGTCACTAATTGGCCAAGTCATTGGTGTTTCCCCATGTCACTTCAGTATTTATGCTGTTTTTTCCAAGTTTCCAAGAAATAAATGAAAATGGACGCGTTGCCGGTTGCAATTTTGAAAATGTCAGCGCCAAGTCCTTTTCGATGATTTGCCTATCACAGCATCCCGCAGATACGTCGTGTAACGCAGCTTTTTCCACTGGGGGTGGACGTCACGTCCTCATGTCAGACCGATTCAAATAAGCGACTATTCAGCTCAGATTCATGACTTTTTTAGTTGCGTAATTATGATTTTCTGCAAAGACCTGTAGCTCGTATGATCATGGTCTCGCCTAGGTCGAAACCTGTCAACAGCAGTTAGCCTAGCGGATAAAACTGACTACAGTTCTTCACTTTCTTGGTACTACTAACTGGGGTTGTAATAGCCTTCTTGATCTGTGATGACCATTGCTTGAGTCTTAAAAACAACTAAACCATTCAGTTTCGTTACGTTCCAGGCCAAGGATAAGTTAGTTAGGGACCTCTTCAATGGTAGGACAGCCATATACGAACCGTTAAATGGGGCATTTTACAAAAAAGGTAAACTGAAACTAAATGAGTCACTCCCTACCTTCTATTGCATGATCAAAATAAATCTGTCCAAATCTGAGCATGAAATGGATGATCTTTTACGAAAAGAAGCAATCGTAACCTTTCAGATTTCTCTCCAAAATATGTCCTCTCTACTAGTTAATCAGAATACTCTCTGATAAAATTTTGGAGCTATTTGCTTGCATTTATGCTAAAAACTGACCTTTCCTTGCATGTTTACTGCCGACTCTCTCTGTTTGATTTTCTAGTAGCCTCGGCAGACTGTCGCCGCACAGTAAAAAAATACGCCAACCCCTGTATCCCAAACGAAGGCATGTAGCGCACATTGTTTCTCGTCAAGATTTCTGTCTTTTCGAAAGTTACGCTTTGGCTATTGTTATTATGCGGCAAAAGGCAGGAGGCTAACAATTTTTTAGACTTTTGACGCTACGCAAGAAAACTTTTCTTTGTTTCACTAAAAATAGCGCGTTTTAGCCTTCCACGTCAAAAGAATTACTAAGGCCAATCCCATGGCGGTTTATGTAAGTCAAGTTTATAAATGCTAATAGAAGCGAAGAGGGCAAAGGTAGCTTCTGTATTCCTACTCATAAACCCCTGGTCCCAGCAATTTGTCCTACAAAAACGGTGGTAATAGGGTTTCAGGGGGTGGGGAAATTGGATAGTCAGAGAAGGAAATTTTTAGAGGTAAGTGTAAAGTGAAACAATGTAGTCGAAGTTATTTCCCGCGGCCGCTGGGAGTAAGTTGTTTCGCATGTAAATTGAAGGTGTGCACGGTGCCTTGCGCCGCTGGCTATACTAATCTTACTCAAAAACGGTAAGTTAGACCTCAGGTAAGTTGAAGTAGATGACCTTCGTATCACCATTTCTGCTTTTCGGGAATTTCAAGGAACTAGCAATTTGATAATTGATTGTTTCCACAATACGTTAAAGGATAATACAGATTAAGAAAATCTTCAGATACAAATAAAAGACACATCCAAATACAATTAAATAAAATGCATTTAGCAGTTATTAAAGTATATTTCACTGCGTAGCCTAATTTTTCACCTAAAAAACTCTATACACACCGTTTTCGTAGACAAAAACATGCTGAAAGTAGGGATTAATGAGTGAAACTACAAAATTTGCATTTGCCGCGAAGATGTGGGTTCGAGGGTGAAGTCGCGAAGAAGGGACAATGTTACTGGTGGATAAGCATGCAACGATCGGTTCCAAGACTCATTCGTTGTGTTCTACCTTGTTGGGCTCATTCTTGATCCGTGCCAGCAGCCGCTCAACTGCAAAAAAACAGTGCCAAAAGACACTGGTGACTAGAATGGTCAATTTTGGCTTGGTAGCCGTCATCAGCCTGGCTTAACAAACCCTAGGAATCACGGAATCCGAGCCTTGGACCTGTGACCATCTGGTCAGAAGTTCAACGCCTTTACTTTTGAGCTAGGGAGGGGCAACTTTTGAGCGCAATATTAACAGTAGTAGGGGGGGGGAGAATTCAACCGTCCCGTTCTTTCAACTTCTAACATTTCTCATCTTTTCAACCCCCTATGGCTTTGGATGAAAGCGGCTTGGCGACATCTGGTTATAAGAAGGCAGTCCATGACACATGCAAGCAAATGGGTGGGGCAGTTCAGACATTTCTCGTTAAGTCTTGCATTCTTGCTAGCCCGTAATACCAACTTTGTTTCCCTCTCTTCAAGTGTAAATCGATGAGTGACGTCGGAGGTGCAGATAAAAACCAGTGACAATAGACATGTAAGGTTATTCAAGGCTTATAACTGCCAGACCTTGGTCTTCTGGCGTTCTGACCAATAAAAATGCAGGGAGAACTTCCACTTAGAGTCAAATTAAATGCGGAACATGTTTTAAACTTGCGCTAAGTAGGCCTTACTCGTCCCACCTTCCTAAACTTGGTCAATGCACCATTCTCCAGATGCATACTTAACGCTCTTATGGTTTACCGTGGCTGAGAAGGCTGCCAGCTGAAACTTAACACCAGACCACGCCATAAGCCGCGTGTGTTTTGTGTTTGGTGGCTGATAAGTGGGCAGGAACTCAGACAGTGACGGCTCCTTCTAATCCTCTGGATGTGTAGATCTTGATGTAAGTGTGTGTGTGTACTAAGGGTCGTGCGGGAGAGAGTGAAGTTGATCCTCGGCGCGCTTTGTTCTGATGTGCTTGAAACTATCGCGGTGCGCTAAAAGCCGTGGTTTGGAGGGTTGCCAACTGGCGGGTTAACTTGGACGCCGCAGTCAGCCCCATATGTCTTGTTTTTTGGTATGGCTGTCTGCGGACTGAGAGTCAGATTCAATGGCCCCTTCTTAATGTGGACTTTATGGCGCTCCCCGTCGGGAACCTACCTAGCAAGACGTGCTGTTTGTTACGCGTGTTGAGAGTTTGTCGCGCCAGCCGTCTGCGCCCTCCCGCGATTCCGGCCTGCTTGACGCTGTCTTGACAACCGGTTCCCAGTGTGGGAGTGGGGTCGATTCTCCACAAGTCTGCCTCACTGTATATCTTGTGAAATTAATCGCATGCTTCAACTCGTTGAAGCTCGAAGTGCATATTGTCGAAATATACGGTCGAACTGTCGTGTACTAAGGGTACAGTTCGTGCTATGGCGCGCGTAGGTGGATTCGATGACCCTGTCAGCCACTGTGCTTACCCAACGCCAGACAACTGACCAGTTCGGATGGTGGCTTGATGCCGGCGGGGTGGGGGGGGGGTGGAGGAGAGAGAAAAGTCTACGGCTCAGCGCACTGCCCCACTATTAGCAATCCGACGCGCTTCAAGCTATCACGGTGCACTAAAGGTTGTGGCTGAGAAGGTTGCCAGTTGGCAGAAAATTCGAACCGCGTGGTCAGCTCAGTGAGTGTGTGTGATCAGGTGTGGAGTGGCTGACTGATGGACTGAGAGTCAGACTGCAATGCTTAAATCTTACTGTTGTCTTTATGGCATTCTCACTCAGATGGGATCCAAGCAGCCCCGTAATTTGTTGCGGTTTTTGGTGGTGTTGACGCACAGTGCGTGGGCGTGCGCCCTCTCCCATTTCCTGTCTTAGTGGCTTTGACTTGACACCGGATCCAGGTGGGGAAGTGGAAAGAGAGTGCGATCGATGCATGAAAAAGTCGCCGTGGTTGGCTTCCATTCGCTGACGCACAGGCTGAACATCGCAAAACTCTACGGTCGAACTGTTATTTCACGCCCAAAGAGCCTTGATCGGTACCCTCAATCCAATTATGTCACTAGGCTTCCTGTGAATGCTTTACATTGACAGGATGTACACGCAAAAGAAGTCGTTTAGTTCACCGGAATCGTAGTTTTATTCATCTGAGCCTTCGGTCTCTTGCGGGAGTCCATCGTCAGAGATGAAACGTCAAAGAAAAGCGAGCAACAGTTATAGGGGGTAGGAACCACTCAACTGTTACAGAGGGGGAGGGGGGGAACGGCAAAGATCAGGTTGGGTGGGGGATGTACACGTCCGGTCACCTGATCTGTGATAGTCTTTCTTCTGAAGTTGACTTCCGGAAGGGGCCTGGAATATCACCAGATGAACGAGGCGTTTTTCGTCTTGTAAAATTTAATGCAGTTTAAATTTTTTTAGCTGTAAGTTGACGTAAAATATTTTTTATTGCAGTATTTGTAGTTTTACGTTCTCTCCTTGACAGTTTGATGTCTTCCTCGTTATGCAGTCAGTATAGCCCTCATCTTCGGGACTGAAAACGAACGTGCAGCATCCAATGATTTTATCGCTTGAATCTTTGGCAACCAATTTGGACATTTTTTACTTACTTACCTTTTATGGTTCATCTGAGTCTCAAAATATTCCTGAAAAAATTTGGCGGTTATGAGGTCGTCTACTTCAAGCAACCTGGGGTCCAACTTACCGTCCTGGAGTTAGATTAGTATGGTTCGCGCAGTGAAGCGCTGCACGCACCTTCAATTAGCATGCAAAACGACTTTACGTAATTTATTATATTTGTTTTATTTAAGTTATTTATATTGAAGTTAAGTTTTTAGTTCATATGAGGTTTACTGAATTTATTTTATTTTAAGATTGCTTTTAGTTAAATGCGTTTAGCTTAATTGAGTGTACGTTTTTTAGTTGGCTGATTTTAGTTTGACTTAGCTATTTTGTAATAAAGTTAGTTCCCAAAATTTGCATAACTGCACGTTGCACGCTTTTTTTGGCAAACATCACATTATTTAAATAATGTTTCCTGTTTTTTAACTTTATTTTTTAATGTATGCAGCGGTCGCCTACGACCATGCAATTTTCATAACTTTGCATTAGTTTAATTATTACTCGAATACCAATGTGAATGCATTTAGAAAGATTAAGAAATACTAATGGACTACATTAGGCATGTAAGGTACTTGAAAATACTATAGGAATTACTAAGTGTTTGTAAAGAAAAATAAAATTTTCTCGATGATCCCGTGATTTTGGAGACGTAAAAAAGAGCAATAAATAAAAAAATAAATTAAGATATTGTGTCAAATTGAAAATTTGAAGCATCCAATTTCTATATATAGAAAGAAATTTTCTTAAGCCAAGATATTCTGTTAAGTTAAGTTTTACTGGGTAATTATTTATTGAATGTCATCAACAAAAGTTCGTCATAATTTTCCTTGTTTTTACTATTTTATTTGATAAATTTATAAATTCTGCATTTGTTCGACGTTTACACCAAAACGATTTTAATAAGATAGATATAAAGAACATTAACCGAAATAAAGTGTTTTCCGACATAAGTTTTAATGAAGATGGCAACGCTCTTGATATACATAAATGCACAAAACCGCAAAACACATTGTGGAGTGTAAATCTCGTCCACATTGGAGTTGTGAAACTAATATTCCTAAGATTAATAATAAACTTTCCATAAAAGGTTACCTCTTAGAAATTGCTTTGATTAGATATTCGGCTGACGATCTTCTGCGTATATTAACTTTTTCCAACGTAATGCCACAATGAAATTTGAAACTTCTGAGAATTTTTCCAAGTTTTCTGAAGATAAGCGATTCAATTTGACTGTAATTAATGAACTTTTTTTCTCTTTATAATGGATTACCTTCCGCATGAGTAGATTAATTCCACATTCAGTTATAAAATGGCGAATTAAAAAAACTAGCCAGAAAAATTACCATTTTTTGAACTTATTATTATTCTTTCGTCTGTTGCGTTTCTAAATAAAGCAAAAGAGGAACGTAAAGTATACAAAAAACTATATTTTTTAACGACTTACATCTAATATCGGCTTCATTGTCTTAAATACGCGAGAACATGTGAGAAATTTGGTTTTTATTGAAAGAAATTTGAGATTCATTGATGCATTTAGACAAATACTGTTTTGTTATTGCATTTTATGCAAAAAGACTTCACAGAATAGCTAAACATGATTTTTAAAATAAAAACCGTCAATGTTACTGCAAGCAAATTCGGTCTCTTTAACTTGGCTTCACTTCAAGCTGAACAATTTTGGATAAACTTTTCCAGTTCTGGAAGAGAAATTTTCTATACCAATTTTACTTATTTTGCAGTTACTTCCTAGTATTACGAACATTAAAGTGTAGTTTGGTTCTCTCTTTCGTAATAGCATAGGTAAATTCCTTCGATATGAGACTGCTCTCATTTTCGCGAAAAATATCCATGTCTCTTAATAAACCTAACTAAAACACTGAGTTTCCTGACGAAAAAAAAGCTTTTAAAGAATTGAATGAATGTAGTAAATCACAATAGTGTTTTCAAATATATGCTTAAGTGTCCAGCCAAATTTCATAATAAGTGTTGCATGGTCATTGGTGACTACTGTATATTTCCTTTCCTTTGTACTGCCCAAACTGGATACTCTTTATTATACTCGGTCCTGTATTACAGAAGGATGGGGCTTTCGCGTGATGATTTGGGACCCAAAGTAGGATTCAACCTCGTCAGAGAACTAATATGAGCTTTAATCAGACATTGTGGAAAGACAGCAACAAGTAGACGAATCAGCTCCTGCACACTCATGACTGAAAACGATTTCAGCATGTCTGTTGCTAGACAGTCAAAGATAGGGCTATGCGCAACCAACACTATGCAGGTTTTATTTCGTGCTTTAAGTAGGCTAGGACTACTTAGTCGGAAAACTTTTTTTATAAATCGTTTTGCTGGTTAAAATTGGGCTTCAACAACAAAAGGGAATTTAAAGCATTTTTGAAGCAAGTATAAGAGGAATAATCGAAGTTAGAAAAGAGGGATTTCAAATTGAGCAAGTGCGATTCAGATGGCTAATTTCTTTGAATTCGCACAAACGAAACGTCTGCGAGGTCATTCATACAAACTGAAGAAACAACGTGCCAACCTAGAGGTGCAGGCCAACTTCTTCTCCCACTGGGTTAGAGAAGTCTGAACTAAACTTCCTTACTCGGTTGTTCTTGCTGAAAACGTTGACGCATTTAAAGAAAGACTCGATTTTACTTTACTTGCCGGTCAGAAATTTGGTACACAACAACGATTTATATGATGTACAAATATGGCTTGGAAACACATGTATGATCTGAAAGCATCTTTCTGATAATAGGGTTTTCAAATGCTCCGCCTATCGTTTTTGTATATACTGAATTATACTGCAAGCACGAACCATCCACAGCACCGTGCACTTAATTAACTAAATTTTCAGTCCTTGTGAAGTTGACCGACCCCTTTAGATTGTAGCCGCGTGTGATGCCATGCGTTTCACAAAAGAAGATGAGTCAGCCAGTGAATGGTTGAGCCCAATAGGATCATTGGCCAAGGGCTATGAGTTTCGCTTCACGAACACTTGGATACCGGCCCTGACTGGCAATACAACGGGAGTAGAGGAGAGGGGTGGGAAGCGCTGAGTGCGTGGGCGTCTGACGCCAACTTCATTAACATACATGTAGATTCACCCCCCTGCGATCACACGCAAGCCCACGCACACAGACTGCTTAGTCCACTTACTAGCCAAGGTCGCACGTCGGGGTGGCACGCCGTGAAGCCACAATCCAGCCAGCTCAGTTACGGACACTACCCTCCCTCCACTGCCTCCCTTACTGTTTGACTACGAAACTATCCAGCCGTTGTTGCTCTCGCGCAGTCGTTGATGGTGGATTTCTGTACGAGCTCTAAACCTCAGGCTAACAGAGTCGAACTCGGTTTAACAAGGTTACTTCATTCCGGCACCGAGTTTTTCATCGGAAATGCTCGTCTTGCGAAATGCAGCCAATCAAACTGTATCAATTCACTGATTGGCAGCAGGTGATCGAGGATGCACGCCTCGGGAACAAGACTCAACGGTGGATGAAGGTTAATACATGCACTGACAACTCGTTTACCGTGCGGAAGGTCGTCAGTCTAAACAAATTTTCTGCGAGTGGCTCACTCTCTACCTGAAATGCTCTCACAATTACAGGTTTGTGTTTTGTGGCCCTATGACGTTCTCATTATTAGTGAATGTAACTACTTCGTTCATTTTAAAGAAATCCGACGCAATCAGCGAGACGCAGGGCGATTTTTAGGGCTAGTTACAGCATAAAAAGTCCTGCAAACAACATGACGAAATTTAAATTGGTAGTTAAGCATTTATCTGGACAAGTTATTTTGATCAACTGAGTGGATTTAATAAAAATAAGGGCTTTTGTTTGCAAAAACTGCCTTCTTAGTTAAAGTTATTGGGGGAAATAGGCACTCATTTCGGCTAAATCATGAGTAAGTTTATATTAAAGAAATTCCCTATGCTATAAGGAACGACTGAACAAAACTTTCTCTCTGTATACATTGTGATGTGGAATATTCCCTTATTAGTAAAAAAGGTGGAATAATAACCCCTTCCAGAACCGGAAAATTTTGTGCGCAGTTGATCAAATGGAACAAAAGCGAAGTTAAGGAAATCACGTTTATTTTTAAAAACAAGCAGCGATAGAAGTTTCAAAATTATAATTAGCTATTCTGTGAAGTTTTTTTTGCAAAAAATATAGTAACACAAAGTGTTTGATAGAACATTTTCTTCACCACACACCTGACCTTGCGTGTAAGAAAAATGTCTATATGGTACCACGAAGACAGCCTTTAGAAGGCCTTATTGAAAGTAAGTCATGTAAAATATATTTTTGAAAACAATACGTTCTGACCAAGTGTTATTTATAAACGAAATAGACAGAATAATAATTTTTTTTAAAAATGGTCATATATCTGGCCTGTTTTTTACATTCAAACGCTTATAACGGATCGTGGAATTAAGCCCCTTAAGCGGAAAATAATCAATTGTAAAGAAAAATATGTTCTTTCACTTCCAATCAAATTTAATCATTTTTATTCAGGTAAATTAAAGAAATTGTCAAAAGTCTCAGATTTCACTGCGAGATTACCTTGGAGAATGACCATATATACAGAAGTTCGTCAGCTAAATATCCAAAAAAAACACTTTTTAAAGAGCTAACCTATTATGCAAGGTTTCTTTTTTTTATCTGTGGAATAACAATGTGCGTTGTATCTAGCAGACATTTTGCGTGCTCGACAATTTGGTTTGCTGTTTTGAAGCATTTCCACATCTAAGCTACATGGCCATATGCATAAGAACTTATATCCAAAAGCTCGTTTTTCGGTAAGTGGTGTTTTGTTATATCTTATTTTAAAGGTTTTGCTATAAACGTCGAACAGAAGTGCAATTTATAAATTTATCAACGAAGACACCGAAAACGAGCGAAATGATGAGGGATTTTTTTTCATGATATTTAATAGCTAGTTATCCACTTATTACCATACGTTTAAAAATACCTTGACTTAAGAAAGTTCTTTTTATATAAAGAAAGTGGATTTATGCTGAATAAAATATTTCAATTTATTGTTCTACTTCATAGCCTTTTTTTCTCTCCGGAACCTGGGGAATATCGAGAAAATTGTACTTTTATTAACAAAATCTTAGTTCTTCTTATAGTTCTTTTAGTTACTTAATATGCCTAATGCTGCTCATTATTATTTATTAGTTTTCGTAAATGTGTTTTCGCTGGTATGGGAGAAATAATCAAACATTTACAAACTAAGGCAAGTTGCTTGCAGAAATCGCTATGCTGTATGTTTGAAAATGTTAGTGCTGCATGCTATCTCTTTAACGCGAAGCTTCTCAGTCAATTTACACAAAAAGCTTAGTATACTCGAGATCGCTTCCCATCGGTTTGCTGGAAATCCATTAAGTATCCCAGTTTATTTCAGTGCGCTTCGGAATCCCAGCGCAAGGCAAGCCTCAGACAAAATTTAGGGCACAATAGGGACAAGCATAATGTAAACTTTGGAAACAGGAAACTGCCTTAACTTTAGAGCTGAACAGAGCAATACGTTTCCTGAGTCATTTTATGCAAGGCAGTGTAGCAGTTGGCTTTATTCTACAAAATTATCACCTTTGGTTCATTACTATGCGAATTAAAGAGGTAAAGGGAATATCCAAACATTCAAAATGACGCAGTGGTTTTCGATTGAGTTAAGCTTGCAAGAAACTGATTTTACCTTTATTTTGTATTCACTGTCTTAATAAATATGGCTAATAATTTGACGTACGGCATGAGTGAAGATAACTACGTTTAACGCGTTAAATAAACAATTATATGAAATTGATCCGGCAAAGCAAAGGGAGACCAGAATGGTAATTTCTGGCTTGTTAGCCGCCATCAGCCGGTCACACCCAATATCAAGGGCTGGATTCACCAACATTTGAACTCGGGACCTTTTGTCATTGAGTTTAATATTATTCCACGACACCATAAGCTCCTTGCTCTGTCGGTTGAGATCGGGAATACGATAGGTATATGCGTTTCGCCGATTTAGTAAAGGACCAATGTCATCTCTAAACTGAAAAGCTAAAGGAAGGAAATATGCATGTTTTGTAAAAATAATTTGCTTTTTAGAACTTATTTGAAGTCTCCAAACAAGTATTTAAGAAAAATGATATGTATTCTAAAGATCCCAAGAAAAATGTGAAATGAAGGTTTACTGCATATTATGCACGAATTAATGAAATCATTTAAGTTTGAAAAATGCCCTCCCATCCAACTAAGGCTATTTTATCAAGTAAGTGTGGAAATGAACAGTTAATTCCTCATGTCAAAAATTGCTTAAATTTATGCACACAGGAGGTAGGGGGAAAATACTTTAATATGCAAATCAGGCTGTTGTTGGGTATTTTAGATGTGATCCATGCAGACGAATGAAAAGCCACACTAATTAGAACCGGTACCCTGAACTGACTCTTAGTATGACTCCTGCTAATTAGCTCTACAGGATTTCATGTGTAAGTTCAAGCCAAAATTGCCTCTGAATAGCCATTTCAGCAGCCAAACCGTAGCAATTTTTCATTTGATCGATCATGATTAGTCGAGCAGATGCAGTGGCCACAATCCGCTTGTACTTTCAGCCTCTACAGTCATACTTAAGTCTTTATTTGCGACTATACAGGCCATACCTATCATTTTTGGTGAAGGTTTTGCAAAGTGTTTCAATGTGCTTGAAGTTTGCAAAAAGCGTTACCCGTTATATTGGGATATTTTATCTTCCCTTGCCCGCGGTTGCTAGGGTAAGTGAGCTTCAGTAAGATTATGAGTGCAACGTTTTTATTTATTCTGACATTTTTACTTTCTACAGTTACTTTAATTATGTGGAGTAAAGTTTCATACAGTATCGCGGTCAACCTTTTGCCATTTTAGAGTTCTTTCAAAACACAATGCATATTCATCAAAAGTTTGGTTTTATGGTACTCAATAGCATAGAAAATTCCTCTGATGTGAGGTGACTCCCAATTTAGCCCAAAATTAATGAACATTACCCTGAATAAACTTAACTTAAAGGGCAATTTTCCTAACTAACAGGCTTTCTCAGAATTTAATTCACTCAGTGAATCAAAATAGCTGGACCACATATATGCTAAACTACTAAGTCAAATTTCGTCATGCAAGTTACACGATTTTTGCGCCATACCGTAGATAACGAATGGAGAACACAGCAGTTTGAATTGGCACAGAATCAATATATAACAGCAAACGAATGTTTCCACGAGGCGAATAGTCAGTAACAATGGCACCTTTGAACTTGGGATACAGAAGGGAAGAGTGAGGATGAGAATTAGCAAAAATCAAAGGGTGGTTTATTATAGGCATGCGATAACTAGGACAATAGGTGATTAGCCACATGATATAACTGCTTACACAGGTCGGGTCTCTTCCGCCATATATTCGCGAGTTCTTGTACGGGCGCGAACAAATCAGACCTTACGCTACATAGAAGCAGCATATCTATGGCTGAAGAAACCCCGCCTATGTAAGAATTTGACAACGGCGCTAGTCTGCTGAGAGAGAAGACAGTGTGTTAGATGCTATGAAAGTCTACTTTCCCTATAATTTACGCGACAACCAATCAATCTGCGCCCAAAGTGCCGAGCAGCGCAATGTGAGCATTGTCGGTAACGACAGCATAATTGTCAAATCAGGGCTGGTTGCTCGACCACACACTTTTCAGTCTCACTTAGTCATACGCTTTTTAACGGACGGTAGCTTATTCGAGATTCACTGGATTCGACCCTAATCAACTTCCTCTCTGCCGGTGAGTACGCAGTGACTATCAGAAAAGAATTATTTGAGCAACGAAGAAGTTATCTCATCAATCGTAACTATGGCAACTTAAGCCTAAAATCAACATGGAACGACATTTTTTATGCATTAGAGGACACTCGTCTTGAAAAATAGGCAGACTTTGATCATAAAAGAGAGGAAACCGACTAATAATCATTAAACAATTTTTTTTATCCTACAGGCACCAAATTAAGAAGCTCAAAAATTAAGGAAGTGACTGCACCGAGTTAGGCTGTCGACAGGATAGTTGCGGCAGTATGAGAGGCATAAGAACATTACAAACAAAGACAAGGAAAAAATAGAACAGTTGTCAACGTCTGTTTGAAAAGGAGAAGAGACCACCATAAGGCTACGCCGACCGGTACTTTGCGCCCAAAAGAACTTCGTCGCGGCGCAGCAGTTACCATGGTTACCGCATTTTTTATTTACTAAATCATCATATAAATGTAAAGACCTGAGGAGAATTGATCGAAAGCAAACGTAAGTTCGCCAATTTAATCTTCTGAAATTTTCAAACGAAAATTCCGCAAATTTAAAGACAAGGAAGTTCAGTTTTTAACTTTCCTTAGAAATTAATTTCTTTTCGCGGTATACATCATCAGACAAGGGAAACTAGGATGGCAATGTTCTGGCTTATTAGCCGTCATCAGCCGAGCATACGTTACCGCGGGTGTTGCAGCATCTGAGGCTCGAACCTTTGGCTTTTTGATCAGAAGTCCAAAACTCCTGACAGTTTAGACCTGGCATATTAACGTTAGTGGATGGGCACATACACCGATCGGTTACCGGATACACTCACCCCGTTCCGCCTTGGAGTTCACTTTCGAGTCTCGCCAGCCGCCGGAGAGCGGCTAGCACGGCAGAAAGAAGCATTTGACTTTTGATCTCAGCAGGTCGTGGGTTTGGGTGTGGGTTCTGTAACATCTGGGGTTGTGTGTTGTTGGCAAGTGAGAGCTTGTAGTGATTCACTCTGTGCAGATGATCATCGCGTGAAGGCTCGTCGCTGTCCATGAGTGCAGATTTACTGGCCACCTTCGCTCGCCCGTCTGTCTACCCAGCCACCTGTGAAGGTCGACTCACAGAAAGGCCACTACAGACGCTGTGGCGATTCCCGACGTCACTTCACTTTGGAAGCACACCCGGCTGCTCGCTCGTATGACAGTCAATTTCCTACTACCTTCTCTCCATTCCTTCTGTACACCATAAGCTGGTCTCTCCACTCTGGCCTCCCATGACGTCTCTTCTCCCAAGGAGCTGGGTCTGAAGATGGCAGTTGCCTGGGTTTAACTATCTTTGCTCACTGCGATAGGCTAATAAGCCAGAAATGACCATTTCAGTCTTCTTTGTCGTTGTCGGTAATGTCCTTCAGCTTACACTACTAGTCCTTCCGTGTTCGCTGACTTGGTTGAAGTCCTAGCCTCAGGACAGGACGCGAAGACTGAACCCCATAACCGATCTGTGTGCACCCAGCCACCAATCTACACCAACTTGAAAATTTTTAGGTTCATAGTCATGGCAGTGACACAGAACCCAGAACCAGACAAGGAAGATGGGTTACTTTTATCCGACAGTTGAAAATATAATCCTGGGCAATTATTATTTTTTGCCTTGACCGGAATACTGAGCATTTTGCGATGCTGAATGAGAATGAACTTCCACTGATTAGAATCGTCAGTAAGAGTTGTGATGACCGCCCGTTAGAGCTGCTGTTACACTACAATGCTGTTGTCGGCGTGAGTCGATAAACATGTCCAAATCAGGATTCCAAATACTTTCTATGAGAAAGCTGAAAACATTTCGCACATAATTTGTTGGCGTGGTGATCTTCCGGCAAGTCTAAATTGGCAGCCCCAGAGACCAGTCACGTACAGAGGACCAAAAAGGGGTGTATTGCATGAGCACCAAGACATTCGAGGCGCAACAGAGCAAATGTCCAACGCCATCTAAGGCGTCTGTACTGGCAGTAGAAGGTTCCGAACTAAAATGACGCAAACTGGCACGAAACGAATTAATTGCATCAATTTCAAACCTTTTCTATCTAAAGTAAACCAGCATAACTGGGTAAATGCCCCAACATACTCGGAGACCCTGCAGTCTCAATCATGTTTCACGCTTGTAGAACAATTTTGACATTACTGAACTTCCGATGTCAAATCCATGGAGAAGGTAGGCAGCCATAAAACGCGTGGGCTAATTAATAACCCAGGCCTTTCGGTTTATCCGAAATAATTGATAACCTTTCCAACTGCTTAGCACGCTCTCCAAGCAGCCGAAGGTTTGTGCATTAGTAGCGGGAACAGAAATCAATGTCATCATCAGTGACAGGCAACAGTCATCAGGACCCGAAAAACTTCGCTCCCTTTTGTGTACCTTACGACTCCTCCTTGGTTCATTCTGATGTGCGTGTACAAGACATTTAGGCGCCATCCGTCACTCAAACAAGTTAAGTTGGTCAGCCTAAAAAACTGTGAGTGCCATGACAACGGTGACCTATCAGTAATAAACTCCTGTGTACTTGTGATCTTTGCTTGACAATAGGCTCCCAAGGGAATGCAAAGCTTCAGCCTCAGCAATACGACGAGAGTGAATTCCGTTTTCTTTTGCTCTAGGCATATATTTGGTAAATTTCTCGCTGAAATATGGGCAAAGTATTTCAGTGCACGTTTGAAATATAGGTGGTTTTTTGAAGTGACTTTCACAACCGCCCTTTTTTCAAGCTTTCACCCAAAACGACACTTTCCTCAGACATGTATATTTAGAAATGGTAAATTATCCGTCTATTATTAAGCCCATATTTTAAAGCTTCCTGCATGTACAGTACATTCTTTATCGCATGAAACGTCAATCGAAAGTTCGAAAGGTGCTGTAGATTTGAAAAAAATCTAGTCAAATAGAGTTGTGTACCGTCTTCTTTTCAGGATATTTGAGTCACATCTTGATATCCTCTTTTAAACGAGCTTCCTCCTGAAACCCTGCAAAAAGGATACCTTTTAAAAATGACTAATAAAGAAACTGTGCAACCATATTATTTCTTGTTTTTATTTGGTAAAAAATTGCGCCTTCTTGTGTTTATTGTCGAAGAAAGTTTTTAAAAGACGTTTCTTACTATGAATTTTTTACGACAGTGAGCTTTTCGTACATAACATGTAATATCTACCAATATAGTAATTAAGCATGTAAAGAATTCAACATGATCCACATCCGTTGCAAAATTTTATGAAAAATCTGCAAACTCTTCCTCATACCGTAGAAAATATGTACTTTTGCCTAGATAAAATGCATAGAGCAGGATTTCTCCAAATGCAGTGGCCAACGGGGTTCAATGTTTTAAAAATTGAGAACACTTAGTAAAAGTGAAATATATCCCTTCTTAATGCACAAAATTTAAAGATGATCTAGCTTGCTACAAAACGAGTACAAGAAAGCTTATTTTTGCGCATATTTCAATTGAAAGGGGCCATCAAAACTGAATGAACAAAATGCATTCTGTGTAAGAAGTCACATTTTGCTGTCCGTCAGAAAGAAGCGCTTTTAAAAGCTGTATTGCTGTCGTGACTGAAATATCTTGAGAATAGGCCACATGATAACCGATATTAAACTATACTTAACTAATTTGTTCGGATCAAAAAGATATTTCAGAATTTCGATTGACTTTTCATGAGATAGGGAATGCACTTTATTAGGCCTTTCTTACGTCATATAGGCAAGGAACCGCTCACAAGAGTGAGCTGCAAGAACCGTTTACAAAGGTAGTCATCTGACATAAAAATAAACATTGCCAAGAAAACACAACCCTCTTGCCTTGTATCCCTTCCCTCGCCCTTATATAGAGCAAGGTGCGTTGGAATTCGCCCCGGGAGCTGCAACTAAGAAGCCGGCTTCCTTCTAAAATTCAGTTTGCCGTCATTCCCTTGATGCAAATTTCTGAGAAGCTCAGTGTAAGTGATGCAGACGTTAGGTAGTCCACTCGATAATCCGTGTGTACGGTGCGCATTGATTGCTTGAAGAGCAAGGGTCACGTTAAAATTCAATTGCCGAACTGCACCTCAGTAAACTCTGAAATCCTGGTCACGCCTCCAGCTTTCTCAACAATGCGAAATTTTCATATGTAATAGGCGTCTCGTAATCTCATGCACGGAAAAAATATTGTTCTCACTGTCGTCTTTAACGGAAAAATATATATAAAAGCTATATTTTATCGTTTTCAATCGCCTTTATTCCAACCAGCCAGCACTCCCATGTTCACTGCCATTTCCCGATGGCTGTTTTTTGTGTTTTTTTTATCGTGATGCCATCAAAGGGTTATAATCAAGACGTGGTAATGGCAAATTCATTTCGCTACAAAAAATTAAAATAAAAGGAGAATGAATCGCCCGCAAGTATAATACCGCTGAAAAATCCTAAGTTTGAAATACTGCAGGATATTTCATAAGAAGGACCGTACTGTATCTGTCGCTTTTGAAACCAGTTCATATAAATTGTTTCCTGTACTCTTCATCCAGCTCTTAAATTATGGCATAAAATTTAACACTCCACAGTTTGCTTTGCTTTTTAACTCCACCCTTTAACAAAGTCTTAATTTAGGGTCCAAAATATTACGAAGTCAGAAAGCAAATGACTATTTTAAACAGAATTTGCTAGGCAAGTTGCAACTTGTGTGGTGGGATGTTTTATCAAACCAATTTCCGTTTTCTCGGATGAGGCGTGTAGTGAGAGCACGCTTCATGTGCATAAACCAGTTAAAACTAATGTAATTTACCCAAGGTCAAAATTTAGGCTATATGGCTGATTTCTAACTAGAACTGGTACGGATTGGTTTGGTCCTGTAAGGCAGGCTAAAACTTTTCTTATTCAAGTTAACACATAATGAATGGAAAAATCACACAAAGACGCATTAGGCAGCTTCTAATGGGAAACATTATTTTTAATCCCTAATCTTAAGGTGTCCAATCTGCATTTTTCTATTACTTACTTATGACGGTAAGCAGTTCATAAGGAGTAGAAGCAGCAAGTCTTTATTCATATTACAGTCTCTGCCATTGATTAAAATTGCTAACTGTTTCCAAGATTTTTATAGGCAGTCTGCTAAATTTATGTAGAATGATAATTCTAAACGGTAAACGGGGGTTTTGAGAGTCAGCTATCATTTAACAGTTGCAACTTAATCTTCTTAGAAAGTAATCAGCAACTTGGAACGAAACTGTTGGAATTAATCGTTTTAGACTTAAACCAAATTAAATGTGATCTAAACTCTATCAGCTGCAGTGAGATAACTCCACAGTACATAAAGTGGAACTGGGGTGTTCATCCGATCTATCTGGTTTAGGCATATACTTGTCCCAATTTAGTGATGAACCTAAAACTTTAAAGTCAAATTGCTTTATTTAAAATTATCAATTATTTTCTAGGCAATAAAATAACCGACGCTAATTAACAGTTGACAGGCTAAGTACCTGGCACCATTTAATATAATCATTTTGCATCTAACTTTTAGACGTTTCGGTGTCAAAGGTGAAGGCATCATGAGATAGAAAGAAAATGAAAAGGGTGGTGGATGGATATTTGATTCAAGATTTCTACATAAGGATTGCGATCGACATATTGGAACGTGTAGCTTCAGTGTTTAGGTGTCCTTTGTTTGCTGTTCACTGGCATTATCGATTTAAGAGCAATATATACAGCTAACTGATGAAATGATAAATGTAACAAGAATGGGTTTACCCAGTTTTTTGGCACCGTCCTTGAATGGAAGATAATAAAAAAGAAAAACAGAGATCGCATATCTAAGATTAGCAACTTTTTTTTACCTAACCGCAGACTTAAATCAATAACGAGAGCCGAAGCTAGCTTCCAGAAAGCCAATTGGCTGAAGAAGTTGATATTTTGGCATACAGAACGTTAGAGCGAGGCAGTTACAGAGACTAGATGGCTACGTAGTTTGAATTTGCATAAAAAAGGTACTTTCAGCTTAAAAAAGTAAATTATATATGAATGAATCGAGATAACAACGTGCAGGATCCGAAAAGGGTCATTAAATGTGAATGAATTTCAAGCTCAAGTTTTAACATTGCATCTGGTTTTATTGCCATTAGAAACACAGAATGCTGGTTATGGCGGTGAGGAGAATACAATTAATTTGATAAACATTAACAGGTAGGTTCAGGAAACCAGTACAGAAGGAGAAGATTCAATTACTGAAAGAAAAGCTGATTAAGCTAGTTTAAGTAGTGCACCTCATAAACATCTAGATCCAGCATTTTGTCTTCCACGAAAATGGTGGTTTTAGGGTTTTGAGGATAAAGAAATAGGGTAGGCAGTGATAGAAATTTTTAGAAGTGTAAAGTGGAATAATATAGTAGAATTTGTTTTTCGCGGCCACTAGAAATAAGTTTTTCCCCGTGTTACTTGAAGGTGTGTGCGGCGCTCCGTGCTGCAGACTATCCTTATCTAACTCCAGATGGAGAAGTTGGAGCTCAGGTAAGTTGATGTAGACGACCTCCTAACCACCATTTATACTTTTTCAGAAATTTCAAGAAACATATATTCTGATAATTAGGATTTTCGAAAATCGTTAAACGATTATACAGATCAGGAAAATCAACACATCTAAATCAACAACATTTCTAAATACAATGCAAAAATACATACTGCAGTTATTAAAGTTGATTTCACTGCCTATCCTTATTCCCCACACATGAGAAAAAAGGCTGGGACTAGGGGGTTCATGAATTCCACTACTGAAACAACTGTAGCCAGAAAGTTTATGTGCCAAACCTTTCGGATTCTCTTTAGAAACCATCTGAAACCGTCGTAAAAAAGGATACCAGGGGTGCGTAGCATTTATAGTCTGTAGAGGCCGCGCGACCACATGTAAACAATAATTAGCAGCTCTCGTAATCACCACTGGGGTTCCTAATTGGTGCGATTATCGCGAGAGCCACTATTTATACTACGCATGTTGTGATGTGACCATTACGGACTGCTCACCGTATGCCTCTATTACCTTTATCTATGTTTTGGCTCTGATGATGAGCCTGAGCGGGAACCGAAACGTCAGGTCGATGCACATCTTGCACAGCCGATTTTATCTTCTTCTTATTAGATACTATAGTCTCCTAGTGGACCTCAGCCCATTCATCAACAGATGGCAAGAATTCTGCTTGACGTCATTTTCTTCTGTCGGTAAGCGGTGATGGATACGCTACGTAAGAAGCAGGCGATAAAGTCATGATGAGTGTAGATAAATACTGAGTGAGCAGTAGGGGGAAATATGGGCAAATTTCTTAAAAAAGGTGAACTTCTGTTACTTAGCCACAGTGAACCCCAAACTGTTTTACAGTTATCTCAGGCAGATTACCAAAAACAAGGATCCGATACCCCTGCTAAGGACCGCCGAGGGAAGAGACTTGATAGATGATGAAGCGAAGGCTGATCATCTGTCGAAATTTTTCCGATCAGTCTTCACAAAGGAAACGGCATACGATCACCCCACCGACGACACCGAAGCGGATACAGTATTTGAGACTGTCCAATTCCCCGAGGCTGCTGTTCTTAAGGAACTCTTAAGCTTAAAAGAATCTAAGTCACCAGGTCCTGACAACGTACCAGCCAAGATTTTGAAGGAGCTCGCCAATGAGTTGGCCAAACCACTCTCTATGCTCTTCCAAACCTCCTTCAAAACCGGATGCCTACCAGTAGATTGGAAATCCGCGAGGATTACACCGCTATACAAGGGGGGAAGCCGGGTCTCAGCGAATAACTACCGACCAGTCAGCCTTACTGCAATCTGTTGCAAAATCATGGAAAAAATTATCAAGCAACAACTTATGCAGTTCCTGGAACAAAACCATCTGCTATCGGATGCTCAGCATGGTTTTCGTAGAGGTAGGTCCTGCGTTACAAACTTGCTCTACTGTTTAGAATGGTGTACTGAGGCAGTCGATAGTGGAAACTCAGTGCATGCTGTCTATATTGACTTCAGAAAGGCTTTCGATAGCGTGCCGCACCACCGCCTCCTTTATAAAGTCAGCCGCATAGGAGTAAGAGGTAGGCTCCTTACGTGGATAAAAAGCTTCCTAATCGGTCGCTCGCAAACTGTCCACATCAGCGACAAACAGTCAGCCAAGGTTGAGGTTGAAAGTGGTGTTCCTTAAGGCCCGTTCTCGGCCCCATCTTGTTTGTTATCTACATCAACGACTGTGTCCGCGAACTGGATTGCGGCATCGCCAAGTTTGCCGATGATATAAAACTTTGAAGCGAAATTCGAACTGCGGCTGACGAAGTGCACTTACAGGAAAATTTAAATAGACTTCAAAAATGGTCGGCGGACTGGCTCTTACCGTTCAATGAGAGCAAGTGCACCACCATTCGAGTTGGCAAATGCGGTTCTTCAAACGGCACGGCTTACCGACTGAATGACATACCATTGAAGGAAGTGAACGCCCAGAAAGACTTGGGAGTCTGGATCACACCCTCGCTTAAACCCTCCCTGCATTGCACAAAGGTAGCCAAGTCCGCGATGTCGATCCTATACCTCGTCAAACGAGCTTTTTCTACCTTCAATGAAGAGTGCTTCACAAAAGTCTTCGGAACCTTCGTACGACCGCACCTAGAATCCGCTATTCAAGCTTGGAGACCCTGGGCCAGGAAAGACATCAACATCCTGGAAAAGGTACAACGGCGCGCAACCAAACTTGTTATGGGGCAGGGCTCGCAGCCTTATGAAACACGGCTGTCGAATCTCAACCTCTTCCCTTTGCGCTACAGGCAGCTTCGGGGGGACCTGATACTAGCATTCCGCGTATTACGTCTTCAAGACTGCTGTCTTATGTCAGGGGATTTTTTCGAATTAGCATCGACCACGAATCTGAGGGGTCATTCCCTCAAATTAAAGGTGACAGGGGCCAGGCTGGACGCTCGGAAACACTTCTTTTCAAAAAGGGTGGTCGGAGCGTGGAATGCGCTTCCTCAGGACGTTGTTATGTCGGAATCGCTAGAGGGTTTTAAGCGAAAACTGGATCGATATAGCAGTGCACGATGGATCGGAACTGACAATTTGCAATAACAATAATACTACTTCCAATTTTTCAGTAGTATTGGTTTTTATATCCATTCACGTTTGCTATTTATTACGCCCTCCCACGCATAGCCTCATGCGAAGGTCTCCGCCGTCTACCCTACTTGGCTATCTGCGTACCGTGATTACCCACTGGCGATCTTATCAGCCAGACCTGCCGGTCTAAACGGTCACCCTTGGTTCGACCCAAAGCGGACTGTCGACGATCTGGACGGATGCCTCTGTTTTTCCAGTTCCGTGGCGGACTCTGCAATCAGCAAGGAAGAATCAGGACGTGGCTTCTACGCAAAGATGATATTGGGAACCTTTGCAATGCCCCCCCCCAGTGGGAACTCCCCTTTTTCTCCTAAATCCCACGCATTCCCCCCACAAGGGCGACAGTTTTTCTCCTAAAAATCCCTGAGGAGTTTTTTCACTGTCTGCTCCTATTTTCATCCTATGACTCAGGACAACTGGCCTCGCCAACAGTCTAAGCAGCAAATTTTTTGCTACCACTGCACATATGTACAAATAGGGAACTCAAAGGAATTTTTCCTACATACCCTCAATATACTGATACTGATACTGATACTGAATCAGAATAACGGAAATGTCAGGATTATTTCCTAAAAGGGTGACTGGCGGGGCCTGAAGTAAAAATATCGTTGCCATTTAAAAGGCGTCTGGGTTTTCTTCCAATCGAAAAAAAGCAAAAAAAAAACACGTGCAGAGAGATTGCATGACGCAAGTTTTAAAATACAGGTCGTTATTTATTTTATTTTAACATGACTGCTCAAGGGGAAGTGAAGAAAGACACAAAAATATTCGAAGCTTTGGAACTGATGACATAACTTTCGGATGGAATAGGACAATAAAACTGTAGGTCAAAAAGTTAATTTAATAATCGCACTTTGTTCCTTTATTGCGTGGACTAAATCGTCCGTTTTGCATGCTTTTTACTTTTTTGTTTAGATGGCTAAAGTTCTGATCTTTTTTCAGCGCTTTGCATCAAATAACCACGATAAAACTCACTTTTACCATGCATAGTGAGATATCTATTGTATTGTTAATAATTATGCAAAGTCCTATTTTGTTGGCAATTACAAAATAAATTTACGACACGGATCGCACTAGCAGTGCAAAAACTCCCAACCACTAGATATATCGTTTTGGATGATTGAGTTTGATGCGTGAAGAAAAGGCAGCTCGTGTAATGACAACAGCTCAGGAAGGCGAATGATTTCTAGAAGTGCAGCGTATATATTCAATCTCCATCTCCATCCCTGTCAACAGAATTGCAAATTTGTTACAGGCATGGGTGCCCAATTGATCACTGTCGACTGAATAATTTATGCGCTGAGGTGTGGACTTCAACGCCAGTTCCCTGAAAATGAGGTCAAGCAGATGGATCACAGACCACGAACTCAAGCTTGATCTGAATGCATAACATGACTTTAATAGTTCACTTCAACAATGGATCGTTTTACAGACTTTTTGTATTCTTGGATGCTAAAAGACAAGCATCTGCCCAATGGATAGTCAAATCAAATGCAGAAGTGCTCAAAATGATAACTCAGTGCGGCGTACTCTCGCCAATCGAGCAGAGAGTAGCAGCCGAACCCGAGTATCTGTGTACTGGGGTACTCACAGCAAGTCAGCCGATTTGTCCTTTTCTTCTTCTTCTTCTTCTTCTTCTTCTTCTTCTTCTAGCGGATATCTGTTGGAACGTCGTTCGGTCGCACGGAAAGTAACAGTATTCGACTGCATAATTATTTACTTTACTGACACCACAAGTACCAACTTAGAGCCGAAAAATACATGTTTTTCGATTATGGTGCCGCTGTCCGATGAAGGTACAAAGGTGTTCGGTCCCCTCCCCTTCGATTGCTCAGAGCGTTCTTAGTGCACTTTCTTACACTTGAATTCCCTTTTTTGAATCTTTCTAAATATTTGTGGAAATAAATGCGTAAACTTGGAGTTTTTCTAGCAGCGTAGTCATTTTCAGGCTGGCATTTTAGCTAGTACCCTTGCTGGGAATCTGATAAATACTTGTGCAGTTGTATACAACGGACTGCCTGTTGGCCTGCTGCGATCATTGCGTGGTTTCACTAGAGAATCAAGTGCAGTTTATCTCACATGTTCACAGCAAAGTTTTCACCGAGCCCGAAGAGATATGTTTTGAGGTTTTTTCTCGAGGTACGTGCATCTACTCCCTCAGAAATTAAAAGGACAGGCTACTTGCATTATTAAGCGCCGGCTCAATCTCGGCTGGATCAGTGTAGCCTTTATTATGACCAGTCTTCTCGATCAGTTGTTGCTTCTGGATCACAGTCGAGATAAGGAGGGTGAATAAAGTGGGAATAATGCCACTCTTCATCAGTAAACTATAAATCACTAAGAACGATAACAGTAATTTGAGACATAATTTACACGGATTGAAGCAAATGTTTGCATTATTGGAACGCGTGTATTTTGTGAACAAGAAGATTTGTAAAACACTGGAATCAGGATGTTTTGCTCTGAGCTTTCGGGCTCCTGCAGGAGTCCATCATCAGAGATGGAAAAAACAGCAAAAAATAGGGTGGCTACTTGTGGCGTGTGTACAAAACAACTAAAAGTTGAACGTGTAGAAAAGCAATAATTGTGTGGTGTGGCCGTCGACTCGCCACTGCGGACAACGTCAGTCTGTGAAAGTAAGCGAGATTGGCGTATCGGATGGGAATATTTACGGAAATAAAATCGTTAAAAAAGCAAGCAACATTTATAGAAAGAAGGGTCAATTAAAAGTCATAGGAGAGTGGAAGGCGGGGAAGAGGGCCAATAAAACAACCAGTGCCGTGAGTTTGGAGATACCTGCACAGGGCAATATATTAAGGCGCCAGCTCAATACATCTGACGCTGGTCTCTTGCAGAAGCCCGAAAGCTCAGACCAGTAAAATTCTGATTTCAGTGTTCGAACAATCATTTTTTTCTGAAAATATACATAAATCACAACCTACAAGCCTACGGTGACGTGTCATATAAACTCCCCCAGGCAGCCAAGGTTAGTTTGTGGGTAGGTAAAGGCAGAGGTTGTTGACAGCCATCTGCATGTCTTAGTAGCCCACCCAGTGCAGCGCTAATGGCCACACTTAATAAAGCAAGACAGATTTGAGAATGAGCCTTTAAATAGCTTCTCGTTTCTTCCACATTAACAGGCCTACAGTATTGCGTTCCACCAAAGCAATCATATGCGTTGATGCCTTGCGCAGTTTTACAGCCTCCACTGCGACTGTGCATAGAGTTAGCGAACATTGAGACAGGTCGCTGGAGGAAAACGAATCAGTTTCTAACGTTGTACACTGTTGCTCTAGCCCAACCATATCGTATTTGTGGAGCCCGTAGGATAACGTGTACGCATAAATCAAGTTAACGAGACAGCGTACGTGAACTTTTTGGAGGTGGCGATCTTCGCAGCAATGGACTATTCCTGACATCAGGCACTGAACATACCAACGTCATCCCGAGGATCGCTCTTCGTTTCTCTGTCTTGCAGCAGAAGAATTAATTTAATGCGCATTCGTTTTAAGAAAAAAAGAGAGATATTTCTATTTTTTTAGCAAAAAAGTCCGTCATTAACAAGAGATAGAGTTAGGAGCACAAACTCACAACAGATGGAAATTAAAGTAATCGTGAATCGACAATGACTGCAATGACTGTCGGCATCGCCGATACAGGTACCTGTAAAAGTAGTCAGATATACGCTTAATTGGGCTGCTTTCAAAACGATGCTAGAATCGTGCACTTTTGAGCTCATTGTATTTCTTATGTACACAGAAGGATAAAATCTGTTTCTTAATGGACGAAGTAGGCCAACCAACGTATACATAGAAAAATTTACATGCGTATCGGTAACTTAATTTGATGAGCCCGCAGAGTTACTGATACTGTAATGTACACTGTGCACTCGACTTGCTTGTAAAAGGTCCAGAAGAAGGGAAAATGTCGGAAAAGCAAGATCGCCACTAAAATTAGCATCAGTGACACATATTTCTTTATTAAAAAGCGCAGAGGGAAATGTCTTAATTCTAGTTATTTAAACCCCAAAGATGCTTTCCTTAACGATGACCAGAAATGGTTTTATAAAATTTTGAAGACATTTTAGTAAACTTTATCATTTACCCGCGTATGTTTCTGGCGATTGAAACGCCTTCTTCTTATTTTTCTTATTTTTCTTCTTTTTCTTTTTCTTTTTCTTTTTTTCTTCTTCTTTTTTTTCTTCTTTTTCTTTTTCTTCTGTTCTTTTTCTTTTTCTTCTTCTACTTTTTCATTTCTTCTTTTTCTTTTCTTTTTCTTCTTCTTCTTCTATATACACGTCTGGGATGCAAAAAATTGCTTTAACTTACGCGCCTGCTAAGCCAACTCTCAGAGAATATGCAGGTCTGATTTTTTAGAGACAGGTGGAATACGTACACCTTTTTTCCGCGAAAAATAGGTTAAATGGAGCTGCATACTCTCCTTTTCTCCCGACAACTTCTTTTCGTCTGCAGTTTAAATAGAAGTAAAGGGACCGAAAACCCAAATCTGGGCAAAGAAAACTAAAACACCAAAAAAATAAGTATTTAACGGAATAAATTTTCTGCAAAAGGTTGCAGGGACCCACTGCTTACGGACAGTGCAGCCGTCAGTCCCAAAACGGGTCGAAAATGCCGTACAGATTTAACTGTTTTGACTCTGCATGAAAAATATGGGCTTCTCAAAGAAATAGTCAGATCAACTATCTGCCAATTACCGAGTGAACTGAATTACATCGTCTACTATTAGGGGTAATCAGTTTGCTTCTGTGGGTTCATCCACACACGGTCATGGAATAATGTTCGGAAGAATACAAATGCATGAGAACGAAGGAACCCCACGACCAGCGTGTTTTCAAGTACCCGATCAGCTTTTTGAATATCGGGATATTCATTCGACTTGAAGTGATCGTTTCTGCCCAACACCCACCTAGCTCTTGACGTCGCGGACAAGGTCACTCAGAGCAGGACCTTGCGCAAATTTACGTTTCGGCCTGCCTCCGACAAGACGCAAACTGGCGCACGAGACACGGACCACCGACGCCAGTGCCTCCATTCATGCGGTCCAACCAATCACCATTAAGGCCGCGAGACAAAGAGAGGATTTAGTGGCCACTCGGGATGACTGACGCTAGACTCACTTGGCATTCTGCCCCCTCGCGGGGCGGACGCGCTGCCACTGCTCTCTCACATGGCTCTCAGGGTCGAAGGCAGGCCAGACCGAATCAATCTTCCTAGGAACTATTCTCCAACACATTCCGTAAACAATTTATCGTTCCTACTACTCTGAATTTGCAAAACTTTGCTCTACTCCTAAGGAACCAGGCCTGACAGATAGCAGCCGTTAAGGTTAAACCTTCGTAGCTATAACACATTGCAATAGACTCACTACCAGTTCGCTAAAACTAACGGTAATTTAGGAGTGTAATAGGATGCTTTCTCTCTGTCGCATTGCAGACAAACATACCAGTTTGTGAATAGTCCTCGTACTCATTGTTACTGAAAATAGAAGCCATGATGCAGACCATCAGGAAATCCCAGCCTCTTCTGTCTGCTAACACGTGCTTTACAAAGATGAGAGTCCTTTGATATGAGGATGAAAACGCGAACTGTAGGTCTATTAGTCGAAGTTTTCGGACTCTTGCAGACGTCCATCATCAGAGACTTTGCAAGGGCATCAAGAGGTGATAATTTTTATATTCAAATTATAAGAAAAGGAGGGTGTGAAATGCAGTCACCAGCTCGAGCTCTCGCCGCCCAGCAGACAGTGGGCTCACAGCATGGTGATTGCGTGCGTCCTTGACCTTGAAGTTTGTCACGCCACCTGGCTGCGTAGGTGGAGCAGGTGACAACAGATCGATGCGTTCGTCAATGCAGTTGACATCAGACACACACACCTCCAGCTGTACCCACGTCGCCCTGTTGCCATTTCGCGCCAATAGCAGCGTCCACCTGAAGTCGAAGTTGTGGCCTACCTCCAGCATGTAAGTTGCGACTCGATGTTGTGAGTTGCCTCTTCGAACGGTCTGTTTGTGCCCTTATATTCATGACTAAAGCCTTCATCCTGCCTAGCTCGCATAATGGATGGGACGTCCATCGCATGGAATTTGATCAAGTACGCCATTTTTTTCAACAACACCAACCAAACTTAGCCAAAACGACAGCCTTCTCCTTCAGTATTTTCAAGTGACACTATGTCTCCACAAACGCTGCGAAAGTTAACAATAGCGAAACGGATATCTGATGACCAATCTGAACCTCGAAAAGCGTCATAAGGCTGGCTAATTACCAAGGCCACATTGACCGGCGAGTCAAAACTCAGCAAGGGTTTCACATGTGCAATGAAACACTTAAAGTTTCTTTCCGATGACAGTGTGCAGACGTATTGCTCATATCTCATAAGTATTTGCACGTGCAAGCAAACTTAGTTTTTTCTGGTGAAAAAGGCAAATTTAAACGTGAAAAAGCTTCCCAGAATAAGCTACGAAGTTATTGAAATTTTCAAGAGCAGGTCATGCTACTCCCTTGACTATCGTACCATAATAAGTTGTAATAACTGTGATAAGTTAAATGCGTTTTCAGAGGCGAGAAGCAGTGTGCACGATAGAGAATGACTGAAATTATACGAAAGAGCCGTATCGTCCCCTAATACAAACAGACTTCAGCATAAGAATAGGATGTCAGCCGGTAAGAGAAGCCTGCAGACTTTGATAATTCCGACTTTAAAATTTGAGGGAAGGGATGAAGCTGTACAAAGTTGGACACTGACCTCAGTTCGTTTCCCGAAGGTGTTCAGCTGTCGCCTATCACCACGCATTAGGAATGGGCCGAAAGTACTATATACATATGAAAATCCAGTTCATGAGAGCTATAAATAACAAAAAATGGTACGAGGGGTGAAAAATAAAAAGGCGGATGAAACTAAGAAAGAGTTAAAAAAATAAAGGATAGGCCGCAGCAAATTGGACTTGACAACAAGATCAATTAATTACACTAATGTGGGTTGTCCCTTCCAAAATAAGCTGTTCTGAATAACATACAGTTCGAACTACCCGAAGTCGACTGCTTTGCGTCATCGGTGTGTACTTTCATGTGTTTACGTTTAGCGATCTCAAAAAGAGCTTTTACCGAGGTGATGGGGCAATTGTGGCAAACGATCAGCTGACCCACTAGCCAACTGTCTTTCTATTCGCCTGCAATAATCGCGTGCAATTTATTTATGCGAACAATACAGGCAATGACCCATTTGAGGAAGTGAGCAAATGCAATATCGTATTTTCCGACTGCTGTAGTCACGGGTCGTCTTCAAACATGAAGTTAGTGTGCTAGACAGAATCTTAAATTCGATGTCGATATTTCCTTTTTACCAATGTGTCAATGCTCTATGCTGACATCCTATTCTGATTGGCTTTTTATTTCTCTCAGAGACTAGGGAAGAAGGTGTTTTATTTGATGTGCTGCTTAATAAGAATCAGAGTGCATGAACTTCTGAGATTTTCAGCCGTTCTTATATGAGCAGACGCCAACAATGCACATTATATTTGGCGATGATGAGCTTAGTTTCTAGCGTAGATTTGGCGACTCGGCACAAGTGGTTCCAAACGATGCCCATGTATGCAAGTTAAGGCGGATTTTTTTGTTTCACCAGGATACACTGTTTTGCAGGGGCGTATAGTCAATCATTGCTGCGGGCACTTCATTCCGGTAATTCATGCGCTAATTAGCACATCGAGTGAGACATGAGTATCAGCGGAAAATGTAAAAACAAGAGCCAAGCAGGGCAGAACATCAGCTCACAGTTTTGACCCAGTAATGGAAATGAAAAAACTGTACATAAATTTTCAGGTATGTTTAAATTGTAACTGTTTTAAAAACATGCTGAAGCAACACAACGAACGGAAATTTACGAAATGAAAGTTTTTGAATTTCCAAGGGATGCATTTCCTTCAATTTACAATTCTTTAGATGCCCATCTCGCAATATATGTATTGCCTTGGTAGTAATCCCAAAAATGATCACCAATTTTGACCTAAATATTTTTATTATATTTCGATCATTGTCTGTAAATCCTTGTCTATAAATTTTCTGTTTATACAATAAACCCCCGTTCGGTTGCTATTGAGACTCAAGGGGGAACCCCAAGGCAAGAGGACATAGTTCCATAAAATTTCAGTGTGCGCCAATACACGAACGTAAATATCTGTACTGTAATTTCTGTAATTTCTTGGCATTATTCGATAACAAATGCATGTTTAAGTAGCAAATTTGCGTTGTATGTAGTGTTCTCTGTTAAAAAATGCACACTCCGTAAGGGTTTGCTATTCTTTTCAATAAAGTGAGCTGGATAACCACGCTTGAGCAGAGTATCCTTGAGGCTGGCAATTTCTGCATCCAGTGTATCCACTGAGCATATTTTGCAGATGCAACAACATAGGACTAACACAACGGTAATTGGAAGCCAGAGCAAAAAAGCACTTGGCTAAGCCATTGAAAGTCGTAAAGTGCTAATTACCTTTCCAAGAAAGATCTGAATCTCGTCGTAATTGAAATCCCAAAATCATTACAAGGATATAGGGCAGGAGAAAACATCTCTTAATCTCATAAATGGATGAATATAATTGCACCTACCAATTTCATTTAAATTTATTATGTAATGACCAGCACGTCTACTCGTGAGCATGCAAAACATTACACACCTGTGACCTTCCAGTCAGCAAAATAAAAGCAAATTGTGGCTGCTTTAGTAAAGTATAGCTCTAGCAATATATAAGCGGAAGCAACAACTAGCAGTTCTCCTAAAACGGTGTTGGAAATCAAGCTCGAAACTTGGGCTGTTTATTTACAGCTATAAATTAAATTGCTCGTAATAAGGAAGCATATGCATCCAAAAATTAAGAAAAGATTATTTTGCAAATAAATTCTACTTGTTTTGCTTGACTTATTCGATTTTTTTGCCTCAGCCGACTTTCTGTAAATTTAAGTTTATCGTTTACCTAGTACGCCTGAGTTCCACTCTTTTGCCATTTCCTAATTTGCTAGAAATCTGATATTTCTAAATAACGCCATATTACTTAATTCATCGCAATTTTTCCAATGTAACGCTTATTTTATTGGTGTAAGTCTTTGGATGCCGCAGCGTGGGCTGCGTTTGTGTAACAGGTATTTTCTCACAAAAAGCATTGGATTTCATGATTTGGCCCACCTACTATAATAAACAGTCAGACATGTTCTGTACAGCCTAATAAAATGGATAGTTCTGCCCTCACTGTCCATTTTTACTGTGCTTCATCACTGCTGAAGGATCGATAGGGGGTTGGATATACTCAAGCCATACAGGGGTAACTGGAGAAGAAGCAATGAATCCGGTAGGCTTCATGATGGAAGTTTGAGTGGATAGTTTAGCGTTAATTTGGTTTGCTGAATGGCCTTCGGTCTCAGAAAGCTTTTATCTCTTTGAATGCGACTTGCGTCATATGTGGTACATGCATAAACGTTCGGGTATAAAGGCTATTTTGGCAGGCACAGTCAAAGTGTTGAATAGAGAAATATGAATTTCTAATCTGTTTTATTAGAGGAGAGCAATTAGGATTTGAGCAAACTGGCAAACTGCCGGATATCCAAGCAATTACCGGTGCCATTTATTATCACAAACCTTACCTGATAATACGTTGTCGAGGCCAAATTGTTTGCATGGACATCACATATGGAGAATGGCCGACCTGTCGGTCGTAAATGTGAACCCTAAATAGCAGAAGGTTAATTGACACAGTAGATGATAGCATTAGCTATATCAGCATTCACTGGCGTCGAATGGACAATGAAATGCAGCAGGATACTGTCCTGTTCATCGCTCAAATGGCATATTTGTATAACTTAACTTGCAAAAACGATCTACAGTTCTGCAAATCCTGAAAACAAATTTCAGGACGAAATTTAACTTGATAGTAAAGCATCTATCTTGCTAGGTTATTTTGATTAACTGAGTGGATTTAATAAAAAGAAGGGCTTTGTTTTGGGGAAGATAGGCCCTCATTCTTGCTAATACATGAGTATGTTTACATAAGAGGAATAACGTATGCTATAAGGAAACACAGGACGAAGTTTTCTTATCATAAACATTGTGCTGTGAAAGAATTCCATAATAAGTAAAAAAGGTGGAATAATAATCCTTTTCAGTACAGTACAATTTTGTGCGAAGTCGATCAAATAGCACTAAAGAAGAGTTAAAGCAGTGATAGAAGTGTAACAGGTATTTTCTCACAAAAAGCATTGGATTTCATGAGTTGGCCCACCTTCTGTAATAAGCAGTCAGACATGTTCTGTACATCCTAATAAAATGGATAGTTCTGCCCTCACTGTCCATTTTTACTGGGCTTCATCAGTGCTGTTGGATCGATAGGGGGTCGGATATACTCAAGCCATACATGAGTAACTGAAGAAGAAGCAATGAATCTGGTATGCTTCATGATGGAAGTTTGAGTGGGTAGTTTAGCGTTAATTTGGTTTGCTGAATGGCCTTCGGTCTCAGAAAGCTTTTATCTCCTTGAATGCGACTTGCGTCATATGTGGTACATGCATACACGTACGGGTATAAAGGCTATTTTGGCAGGCACAGTCAAAGTGTTAAATAGAGAAATATGAATTTCTAATCTGTTTTATTAGAGGAGAGCAATTAGGATTTGAGCAAACTGGCAAACTGCCGGATATCCAAGCAATTACCGTTGCCAGCTATTATCACAGACCTTACCTGATAATAAGTTGTCGAGGCCAAATTGTTTGCATGGTCATCGCATGTGCAGAACAGCCAACCTGTCTGTCAAAAATGGAAATCCTAAATAGCAGAAGGTTAATCGACACATTAGATGATAGCATTAGCTATATCAGCATGCCCCGGCGTCGAACGGACAAAGTAATGCAGCAGGATACTGCTTCTGATCATCGCGCAAATGACGGTTTTTGATAGCTTTACTTACAAATGTGATCATAAGTTCGGCAAATCCTGCAAACAAATTTCATGACGAAATTAAAGTTTGTAGTTTAGCATATATCTGGACAGGTTTTTTTGATCAACTGAGTGGTTTTAATAATAAGAAGGGCTTTGGTTTGAAAAACTGTTCGCTTATTTAAAATTATTGGGAAAGATAGGCCCTTATTTTGCTAAATCATGAGTATGTTTACATTAAAAGAATAACGTATGCTATAAGGAAACACAGAACGAAATTTTCTTATCATAAACATTGTGCTGTGGAAGAATTCCATGATTAGAAAAAAAGGTAGAATAATAATCCCTTTCAGTACAGTAAAATTTTGTGTGAAGTCGATCAAATGGCGCTAAAGAGAAGTTGAAGGAATTGCATTCATTTTCTGAAGCAAGCAGTGATAAAAGTTTAAAAACTTATATTGAGCTATTCTGTGAAGTTTTTTTGCACAAGATGCAGAAAAGACGTTTTTCCACGTTTTGTTTAAACCTCAGCCTTGAACTTGCACCTAGTCAATCCTTGCCATATATGTAACCTTGAATGGGAATAAAAGAAGGCCTTCTTCTATGCCAGTCAGGTAGAAAAATACATTTATATAAAGAATAGGTTCCGCTCAAGTGTTACTTAGAAACGGAACATACAGGAGAATAATAGGTATGTCAAAAATTGTTATATACGTGGCCTGTTTTTTGCATACACACGTTCATTACGGATCTTGAAATAAATCTGCTGAAGCCAAAATAATCCGTTATAAAGAGAAAGATATGTTCATTCATCTCCAGTCAAATTAAATCGTTTTTATTCATGTAAATAAAAGAAATTGTCTAAGTCCCCGATTTCCCTGTGATATTATCTTGGAAAAAGTTAATATACGCAGAAGTTGGTGAGCTTCATATCCAATAAATGCACTTTTTAAAGAGGTAACCTATTAAAGAAACTTTTTGTATCAATCTTCGGAATAACAATATGCGTGGTGTCTAGCAGACATGTTGTGTGCTTAACAATGTGGTTTGCTGTTTTCAAGCATTTTCACATTTGACCAACATAGCCATCTACATAGGAAATAATATCCAAAAGCTCGTTTTTTTCGGTAAATGCTGTTTCCTTATATCTTATTTTAAAGATCTCGATGTAAACCTCGAACAAAAGGGCAAATTAAGTAGTTATCACTGAAGCAAAATGATGCGAGACTTTAGTTTGTGATACTCGATAAATAGGTTAGCATTAATTACCATTTGCAAAAGATATTTTGACTGAAGACACGTTATTTTTGTATCAAGAAATTGATTGAAGTTTTCTACTTAAAAAATTTTAAATTTATTGTTTCAGTTTAAAGCTATTTTTGTGGTCACCACGAGCTGGGAATTATCGAGAAAATTTTATTTTTCTTAACAAACACTTACTACTTCTTATATTTCTTTTATGTGCTTAATATGCCTAATGCTTCTCATTATTATTCAAAAGTTTTCATAAATGCGTTCTAACTGGTATGGGAGAAATAAGCAAACATTAACAAATTTAGGAAAGTTGCACGCAGGACTCGATGAACTGTATGTTAAAGTATTTACCTAAATAACGAGATTTTGAAAATCTTTTTCTTATGCAGCTCACTTTTTGTGTCATGTTTTTAAAACCGTCCAAACATTTCAAGTAATTGCCGAGAAAACTGAAGGTCCACAACAAAGGTCGCGGAAAAATGTGCTTAGATTGGTTAAAACTTTTTCTAGAACAGTTGACTCTTGAAAAAGAGTTTAAGTTATATATTTTGGAGTCGGATATCTACTTCATTTTTTTAAAGATTGAGTCAAGATCAGAATGGAAGACGTTGACCAGTTTATTGATTTTCCCTGAATATTTAAATTGGAACAGCTTTCAGTAGCAATGGTATTTTACCAAAAAACACAGAGTACACCACTTATGCCTTTTCTGCCTTATTGGGCGTCATCAGTATATTTGGTTATTCTAGGGTCAGATGTACAATAACAGATGCAGAGCAGGACGGCAATTATATCAAAGGCGATTTTTGAGAAAACTGGTTCGCAATGTCCCGCAACAACTCATTCAAATGTGCGTTTAATGTCTTGAACTTTATATTGGCTGTACAATCGATAAAGTTACTAAATATTTCTAAAATCCCCATGGTAATTTTTTGCATGCAACCCCTCAAATGTACAATATACATTTTATAATTGGGGTGTAGCGAATTACAGCCTTAAAAGTTGATTACAAAATTTTGTAGCATAAAACTTGGCTCATTTGTAAAATATGATTTTTTAAAATAACTACATTCTTCTTTTCCCGAAAAATAATGCACGATCTCATAATTACACTAACCTCAATCACATGGACACCAAAAAAATTTTCGTTTGGCTAACAGACATAATTTAAATGTTCCTGCACTTCATGAAGGTTCTTTTATAGTGCAAAGTGCACGAACAAGTTCTTTTTCACAGCGGTTAATAATGTAGTAACATTCGTCGGATATCAACAAACGCTGGATTTTTCCCAGCTCCGCCTCTATTTTCTCCCAGTATACTGATTTGAAGGATACTCAATTTAAATAAACAGCATTTAACGCCTCAAGTCAACCCAATGAACTAAATAAACAACCTCAAATTTGTGTTTAACCTCCCAGTCGTAAAACTTTCATCAGAAATGGAATCTGCTGTATAATTACTTTTAACTGCCTGTTTTTACGGCAAACGGATATGTGAACTCTTCCTTCAATGCATCTTTTTACTAGAATATTCAGAAATGGCAAACAATTTTAAGTCCTTTCTCAAGTGTTACTTTATTTCCGAAATTGCTGGAGTTGACGGTGTCGTGGAGCGTGTCAAGTTTGTCCTCTTTAACGAATACAGATGTGTTGTCTACGAGTGATCTTCACAACCAGCAAAAAGGCCACAGAATCTAGTCCCTGCATATCTACGTCACCAAGAAAGTAAGATATGGGTGATCCCAATGGAGTTTCCTCTAGCTGTTGATAGGATTGCGGAACGAATGACAAACTGTTTACAGAAGAACGGTGTGGAATCGTTACTTTTCCGTTTCATCAGAAATTAATTTTGAATTCGGAGTAGATAATTATAGTCAAGGGAATAAAGCTGGAAACGAACATGTTGAGTCAATATTTTGGCCGAATATTCTGTCTGCGCCTGTAGAGCCTTGAAAATGTAGTGATACACTCCAAGTTCGGAAATAATTTCTGAGAAAATGGAAAAGCTACAATCTGGAAACTGAAGTATTCACCAGAAAGCGTGCAAAGAATATTGAGCGGCCTGCTGAAGAGCTGTTGGGACGAGCTTAACAGATAGGTAACCTGCGCAAGCAGCCGTCCGCACAGCAGGCTATCAATCGGCCTACAGGTAGAAAACTGCAACTTACAGTCACATCAATTGATAATTAAAAATTAAAGCTGAATATTAGCCGCCGAGTCCCAGCCAATCATGTCGGTAGCCAAAAGCTGATTGACGCGATGAAGCAAGATCACAGTTGTTCGTTGCCCTAAAATGGTTGTACCTATTACACTCAAGGACTGGCACCGCCTTACCGTAACGTGCTTGTCTATGTCACTCTCTCTGGTCGACTGGTCTTGTCTCTGTCTCGCTTACCGGCTCTTTGGTTCGGCGTTCGTTTTAATTAAAAGTACCAGTCGCGGGTTATAAAATGGGCCAAACCCCTCGTGGCTGTTCGATGCAGCGACAGAATACTCGTGAAACACGCGTTTGGGTTTTAAACTAGTACCCGTGCTGCCAGTAATGAAAGTAATTATAAAAGGCCTGCAAGTTCATGTACAGCAATTGCAAAACATCGATGCCGTATGATTTAAGAAGTTCATCTATGAGTTGCGATGGTAAATTTGTTGGCATGGATATGAAAAGGAACGGCATCCAGTGAGCCGATCAGCGGAAATTGTGATTAATCTCAACTTCTGCAACAACTCTTTAGAGTACGAAATCCCTCGTCGGCAGATGGACTTAAGGGGAACGACACACAAAAATTTTGATTGGACGTACCAATTAATAATACGAGTGGTCGCAGTGGGACTACAAGTTTAGGACCTTTGAGCATTCCATCGATCTTGGCGATACTTTACTTTGGATGGTCTCCTGAATTTTGAAAACTCTCCTAACAATAGGTTGGTTCTTTAAGATTGGCGTACAATTCGCAACCATGCCAACTTTTTTGGTTGTGCTCGAACCAACAATGCAAAGTTGATCCTACGCAAATGTGTGACTAGGTTTCAGTGTAGGCATAACAAAGTGCGACAAGTGGTCTGACCAGTTTACAGTCCATTGGTGTTCATGTAGGCATGTACAGGTTGAATTTATGGTTTGACCCCCGTAAACTGTACTGCTATGGTCGCAGAGAAATTTCTAAATGACATATCATACAAGCTGCTATGCCGGTTTCGCAGTGCAACCATTTGTTTGGATTTGCTACTTCCTTAGGTGTTTATGAAGGATTTCAGAAACGTTCTTAATGAGTGAAATTGTTCGCTGTTCACTGTTTTTAGACCGAACTTTACCAATTTGAACTCATTTGTCTCTTAAAACTGCTTTTCTGAAATGAATATCCTAGAAAACAGAAGTTTAATTAACATGAAAATGAATTAAACTGTTCCGATCGGGCATCCAAACTATAAACTGGCGAATGTTCCGTCTATAAAAATATTATTTAGTCAAGAGATTGACTGCCTCAAGAGATTTGGGTTATGCAAACTTTTTGAGGGCACCATTATGCCCATTGGTCCATAAAGAAATTCAAGTATGCCAATTTTTCACCTTGTTTTTTTTGTCAGCTTATGCCAAACCTTTATTTGCCGAAGGAAATCGCGTAGCATAATCTAGGTAAGCGCCAGCTGAAAATGAGCAATTCCAGCCAATATTGTGTCCCTCGAACAAGGGTTCATTTTTATGGATGAATTAGAACGTTCGCCTTCCAAGTATTTGCATGGTTGAGAGAGAAGAAAGGTCAAGCACCGGATCAAGTTGTTTCTTATTCTGGGCTTTTGGGTTCTTGCGGGAGTCCATCGTCAGAGATAAAAGCGTCCACGAAAAGCAAGCGGAGGACACTTTTATCTCTAACCATAGGCTCCCACAAGAGCCCGAAAGCTCAGAAAAATAAACAACTTGATCTAGTGCTCAGGTTCTATTTTATTATACGCTAGAAGTTCTTCCTGGAACTGCGTTATGTTCCACAACAGATGACACACCTGATGTGGCCTTGTGTGATTACTATACTTATATTCATTAGTGCGCGAACGGTTTGCGGCGTGATACCCGCGGTCAGTTATGGGAATTTGCGAAAGTTTTAGGAGTAACAAACGGGCTTAAGAAACCGTTCAGATTTTTCTGGAATAGGGTCTCCGGAAATATTATTATCTTGTTCACCACAGAGTTTATGTCAAAATTTGCTCAGTTGCTCGTGGATTTTAAGTTAAGGCTGACTAATAAGCCATAGTTTCTTAGAGGTTTATTCATAAGCTCAGATTTTTATTGAAGCACTCGGCGTGGTTTCGCAGTAGAATCCAAAATGTCTACCGAATAAAACCATTGTTTCAGCACTTACTTAAGTGTTTCTATGGACACTGTAAAATAGTTGACCGAATAAAATTCTTACGACAACTATTAAGTTGGTTTGGCAGTTTTGCTTAATTTGAGTTGACCCAAGTG
>JAYGXS010000005.1:50107640-50127183 GCA_036362985.1 Ligula intestinalis
CTCTAGGCGTTTGGCGGGATTTGAACCCGCGCATCAGAGAAAGCCTTTGCCGGAGGCTAATTCTCTACTCGCTCCACATAAAATGGCCATTCTGTGACAGATCTGTCGCATCATAATCAACAGTTTCAAATTTTCGCGTAACTGTCTCGCATAAATGGGGCCCCAAAACCGCTTTGCACATCCCTCTATTGCCAGATGCTAATTCCTACGGATATTATTAATGTCCTGCCCCCCCCTGCCTAGCTACGTAAGCTGTTTGCAATTTAAGGGTGTACAAGGATAGTACGTGAAAGGTAGTTGAAACGCGCTCTAACCTAATCGAGCGCAGCCTTCATTAATGAAGGGACGTGGCTTAAACTTTGCGTTTTGGAAGGGCAGGCCACGGATGCAGACGTAAATGTTAGTACCAGGAGAGGAGTGGTAGCAATGTCCAGGGAAGTTCAACAATTTGTCATCATGAAGTTGTCCCCAGGAAATCCGCTCTGCCCTATTGGCTTGACTGAGCTGACGGGCGGATCGGCCTTCTCCGCCCTAACCGGAAAGCGTCCCACCTCATTTTGGGTGCGCAGTAATTAATTAGTTCACGCAAACGCTCATTTACGGGATACAAAACAGAGAGCCAACGACTACTACCGGGAATTAACTCTGGATTGGTAACAAATGTCGCCTCTTTGTCGATTGCATTATATCCTCGGAAAGACGTTGTCAGAATGCAACCAAGTGCCTTCCGTTCGTTAGCACTCAAGCAAGCTTTGTTAGCGAAAATCAGACGTAACAATTGGCGCAGTTACAGACTGTAGATTATTCAACACCAAAATATATGGCATTCGAAAGACATTATTGGCTGTCGAATGAATCGTTTTGTATGAAATCTATTTCCAGCCAGTCATGTGCATTCGATCCACCAATCATTGATCTCAGTCGCCCCGACCTAGAAAAGAGTAAGACGTTTTATTGTTTATAGGGCTGTTTAGCTTGATTAGCGTAGAACGTGTGCGCATTAATAACCAGTTTTGGATTAAGTTGGAACTGGTTTACCACATTCTATCTAAAAAAGATATTAAAAGCGGGAAACCGCTCTCTGGAACCAGTATTTCATTCGCCTGACGTTTCGAACTCCCACGCGAGCTTATTTTCATGGAATAAAAAGCACAACTCACCGTGTATTTATCTCACGCCTCTTGCAGGATGCATGACATTTGCACGCAGATTCGATTAGCAGGCATATCGATCTTCCTGATGCCTTTCTCCTGTGGCGCGAAAAACATCGATAGCTGAGCTGAAGGTCATTCCCGGCAGATTTGAGTTCAATATACGGTGAGTAATACATTTTTATTCATTGACAATGAGCTCACCTGACAATTCCAAACGTCGGGCAAATAAAATATTGGTTCCAGAGAGCGTTTTCCTGCCTTCTTTTTAATTACCTAGGCCCAGCATATTTTTGATGATTCAAAGGATGCAATTATAATATCTTTGGCTTGAGCCAAGGACTGGGGAACTTACTCACGATCAGCAGTCAAGCAAAGAAGATAGCCGTTGTATGCTGAGGTGCAAACTGCACAGTAAAGTCACCAATTGAAAATTTCCTGAATTGAGATTAAAATCTTTTGCAAAAAACTACACCAATGCAATGCACCATGAAATCGCTCGAGTTAATTTGGTCAACTGACGCCACGTCTGCGCGTGGAACAGGATAAAACCGACGTTATCCCGTTTCGGTGAAGATAGCCGGTCACCCCAGGTCTCAATAAAAGCTACAATTCCTCCCGATTTCGCGAGCCGCTCGTAACCTCTTAGCCTTCAGCACCCTCAAGGCTCCGCCATGCAACTTTTTATGGGGCTGCATGCCCCACGCGTTGTCTAGTCGGCAGGAAGAAACCCTATTTAACGCCATATTGCTGTTTCTTTTTGCGTTTATATATGTTTTTGAAAGTAGTTTCAATTTTTTATATTTCCACTTCTTTTCTCACAAGTGCGTTTAGTTCAAGGCTTGACAACTCCGCTCCTTATTTCCATAGCCAGAAACTAACACACAGGTGAATTAATTAATCGCCGCTAAACAACCACCACATTGTTTAACATTCACGTTGACATTAGAGGATGTACCAGCGTTCAAGCGACAGAATTCTTAATCAGTAACTGGGGGCACGGAGCTAATTGAGCGTAAAACATAGTTTGTAAGAATAATGATAGGAAAATTTAATTCACCCAAACATCCTCAAATAACTGCAGTTTTTTCAGGTACACTGATATTCTCGCAATCCCAGGGTTGTCCTACTGTCGATGCGAAATGCAGGATGAATGACCTTGATTATATTTTCCTGCTCCTCCTAATGGCAGGCATTTTGACATACTAGAAGTCAGTTTATGGCAAACAATTTTTTAGCAACTATTCATTAGACCAAAAGTTTGCAAGGGAAATTAACGCTGTACATAAAAATTAAGGTTTGAATAGGAAGAAGAATCAATAACTATCTAACACGGGTGCTGATTGGACAACGCGGACTATGTCAGTTTGCGCATGTAGGCCATGGCAGCTTGTTGGTTGGGGGAATATATGCGGAATTTTGACATACCTTTGATTGCGGTTTAGGAACGCACCAATCCACGTCATTTCTGTGTTCCGTAATTCAGGTTTTACTCGCGTATTCTCCGCCCAGAGAACCGTCTCTAGGTCCACTCGAGAACAAAGTGGTGCGCTCTCCCGTCGGAGACCTCCCAACCGGTGGAGGAGAACTGCTGACGGTCTACGTCAACATATTTATTTTTTTTCTGACATTTTTTGAGCTTTAGCTTGTTAATAATTCTCTTGGGGAAAGTAGGACGTTTTATAGGCTTTGCTCAAGTCACCCCCACCCCCAGTGGTTTTGTCGTTTTTCTTCTTTCAACTTCTCAGCCTGTGTGCGTGTCGTTTGCATAACACGCAACGGCTTCAGGCTACGCACTCCGTCTGCTGACACCCAGAAACACAGAGGATCATTAAAACGTTAAGCTCATATTAACAGCCTCACGCGACGTCAGTCAGATGGTGGTGGTGGTGGTGGTGGTGGTGAGCCATCGAGTGTCATGTGCCAGCATCTGTGTGTTTATGGGAAGCGAGCTAGTTTTTCGTAGGCCATGGGAACACTTTTACTTTACGCCTGAGACCGTAGCAGCAACAGCCGTGATATTTATCAGTTCGTTTTTTTTGTTGACTTTCAGCCCGTTACAGAAATTTTTATTTGGGAATAAATGCAAGCTCTGCAGGCCTGAGCCGCGGGTGAGACCTCAGTCAATCGATTTATCGATCCGGCGCCCTGCGCAGGCGTCTACGGTCTGACGGTGGATTGGCCCATGCTGCCTATAACTGTTGCTTATCTTTTTTGACGCCTTTTATCTCTGGCGGTGGACCCCAGAAGGAGCCCGAAAGTTCAGACGAGTACACCTATGATTCTGGTCATCGAAACGCCTTTTGCTTCTCGATCTACACACGTACCTGGAACGCGAATATTTGCCTCAGTTCATGCAGATGAAACTGCCGAGGTAGACACAGCCAGATGCTTTCAAAGCCACTGGCAGGGGCGCCCTCGGTCGCGGGCGAAGAAGTGATGTCGGCGATCTGGTTGTAACTCGTGGATGAACGTTCACGGATCGCCAAAAAAACTCTCCCGGCCCTCTATGTCGCTTCGAAACTCACTCTCAAACCCGACCAGGAGCCGCACGGCGACTAGTATTTAAGATGGATGAATATTTGTGGCAAAGACAAGGAAGACTGGAATAACCATTTCTGGTCCATTAGCCATCGTTGGGGGTTAGAGCGTTGGACCTCTGATCAAAAGGTCGTGCGTTTGAACATGCCCGGGGTTGCATAGGACTGTCTGATGATGGCTAAGGAGCCGAAACTGTTTACTCCAGTCTCCATTCTATTTACCAAAAATGCTAAACGGCTTGTTGGTAACCCTATAGGCGTTAAGACTAAGTAGGTTAACCCCAACAGCTACGATCTCCCAGGCCCATAGTTCCTTTAGGTGAGGAGGGAAGACGGTGGGAAAACCAGATTATTAGGAATAGTGTATTCTGCAGAAGGATAGGAGAATTGATGGACAGAGTGTTGACTCTCGGATGACTGCAGTTCAGCTGCTAGGGCGTCAATTCCGGAGTGACATGGGCATCAGAAATCGCCACAGTGTCGGTGCATGCTTTGTTAGAGCGGCCGATGGCAGAGCTGATGTTTGGACTAGCGTAGGCGTGCGACCTTGAGATGGCCGGCTAGCTTGAGCGCGCGGTCACGTTGAGGCGTATGTACGCGTCGGTCAAGGGCAGTTAGCGCCTAGCCCCAGGAGGCAGTGGGCGCGCAGGCAGACTTAAGGCGTCATACGTCAGCGGCTGGTTTTGGGTTCCAAATGGCTGCAAAATGCCACTACAACCCTCTTAATATCAGACGCACCTACAGTTTGTAAAGAATGGCTTCGATAAAGTCTTAGAATGGGCAAATAGGTGCGTACGTAGAACCGTTGCCAGCTTTTAGATACAGAGGCACCTATCGAATAAAATGATGCCTATTAAGTACAGAATTGTCGGAATCATGGCTCACACATTGCAGGTCCATGGGCCTTTTGCTTCAGTCAGGTTAGTAATGTCAGTTCGATCCTCGATTCCGACGATGTCTATCCTATGCTAGAGAATGTGGGGGTGAAGGGACAGTCACCTACGCATGTCTTAGTCTGATGTGATAGTAGACTTGCGTTGCGACTACCGCATTTATTTTTAGCCAATACGATGAAAAGAGGAAGAAAGCTGTTGTAACTGAGTGTTTTCCTGTGTCAACACCGGATATGTTCCATCGGTGCGTGTTAGGAAGAGAAGATGGAATGGGATAACAACTAGTAATTTACTGTCACTGGTACTAGTACATCAACTCTGGTCCGTGTGTCCAGCAGTTTCCTTCTGTGGTCGGTCTCGTCTAGGCAGCAGTGCCGTGTAGTCAGCGGCGTGTCCTATAGCAGAGTCCCCACTCTGCTGGCAGCCTCGCTATTAAAGGGGCAGTCGAAGTTGCTCCCCATTGACTCTCCTAGTGCGTCGTGCGCACTCCGCTAACGCACGTCTGTGCCTCTGTCCTTAGCGTGACCTCACTCGGCTCGACTCGACTCCAGTTCAGTCTGGCTTCGGGTACGCCTTCTTTGTTCAGGCATAATGTCCACCCTTTGAAGGTCGCGTTAGTTGCCCCTTCCCAAGTGATCTCGGACTGTCTGTGCCTCTGTCTGGGTGACGTGCTCGATCATCCCAACACCTCCCGCTGTTACAAGTTGACACGTCCAGCGGGCGTTTAGTTCTAGTTGGCCTCTTGGTAATCGTCTACCTGACTGTACTGGCTCTCGTCAGTGATCTAGTGGCAGATATTAAGGGTTAAATCTTCTCCTCAACAGTCGGCAGCGGGTCCTCGCAGTCTTCTCCAATATCATGCAGCGCCGCGGAGTAGTGTGCATTCCGTCTTGATTTGCAGTCAAGTAGTGTCTGCACCTTGGGCTTGTCTGAACCTCGGTCTGGCCCGCAGCTAGGCATTGACTGTACCTCTGCTGCTGATTCCTCCGAATCTATTGCTGCTGTTGCCGTTGCCTCTGTTGCAACTTTGTCTGTTGCTGATTCTGCTTCTGCATCTGTTGCTGGTGTTGCCTCTGTCGCAACGTCGTCTGTCGCTGATGCTGTATTTGCATCTGTTGCTTCTGTCGCCATCTGCGGCTCGGTCCTGTCCGCTTCTGTGGCTGCTGATGCATCGGCGGCTGCTGTGGCTTCTGCTTTTGCTGCTACGATGGCCTCTGTTGCAGCTTCGTTGATGCTGTTCTCCCATTTTGTTTTCTCATCACGGCCTGTGCGTTGCCCCTCTTCCTGTAGCACTGCGAGGAGAGCGATGAACTTGGCTTGTCGTGCCTCTAACGATGTCCTCATATGTTCAAAACTGATCATTTTTTGTGCTCCTTTTAATGATCTAGAGTCTTCACCCACGTCTGGAGTGATCATCTGCGTCACCACTGTTGTAACCGAGTGTGTTCCTGTGTCAACTTTAGTTATCTCACCGGTGTCGCCAGTGTTAAAACGACGGGTTCAGCGTCGTTATTGGTGGTAACGATGACATCTGACGTGAGTCACCGTTGAATTACGCCCTTTGGAATCCCCAGGGAAGAACACAATAAGAAGAGCATAATTCCGGAATACATCGGAGGAGGGTTTATTGTGTACAAAACCCGGAGGACCTGTCTCGCTGGGTTGTTGTCTCGCTGAGGTTGCATCTCCAGCATCCTCGCTATCCAGCGTGGCTGCAACTATTTTTCCCGCCTTGGGGTGAACCCGGCACTGGGAGCGAACTCGCGTCGCCACGCTTCCGTGGTTGAAAGTCCTCCTTGTCAGGGGTGGCAGTGGCTTATAAGAGATTGTCTGCGCATTCTTTGTGCCTCGGTTGGCCGCCCTTGGATAAAGTCACTTGACCAGTTGACCCTGGGGTTTGTGCAGGCCCATGTGCGTTCCTGCGTGCGTGCATGCATGCGGTCTAAGGTCATCTCGCGCGGCCTGTTCTGCGAACGCTATTGAACAGGGAATCATTGTGGCTTTAGCGGCAGGCTCAACACCTTAGGAGAGCCTTTGTTTGGTCAGGCTACCATCCTAACAGAAGCCATCGGAAAATATGACATTGTACTCCTGGATTTTCGAGTCATCGGGGGAAATTAAAAGGGTGATTGTCATTCGGGATCAGGTAATTCGACAGGACACACAGAGACCATTGGTGTGTGAGAGGGGTAGGCATAAAGCTTTGTTGTCTTTCTCAAGGGGGATGGAGAATGCCATAGGGAACCCTTGCGGCTACCTGTGCTACAGGGGTGGGGGAATGGTGGAGCGATGCAACTGTGGGTAGTTTTTGATATACCAACAGTAAGTCGCGAACATAGATCCTCGAAGTTGGCGGCGGTTAGTATTGTCCACATTGGGGTACCAAGCTTTAAGAAAGTATGGAGCCTTTTTTGTTGATCATGGTGACGAAGTCATTGTTATTCCATTTCAATCGGGGGTTCCAATCGACTGAGTGCACAGGGTCCAGCTCGCCACGGCTGCGTGTTAAGTATGGCGTAAGCCAACTAGCATCCAAATACCGACTGCTAATTATGGTGGAGAAGACAGGAAGCCTGTATCAACCGTCAGAATTTAATGTCTACACCAAAACCAGAATCCCTATCCGCAGAAGTTGCTTCATAGCAATAGGCATAGTTTAAAAACCTTGAGGACAACATTTTAGAAAGGAAAACAAAGATGACGACAAAATCACCACCCAGATCTCAAAACCGAATAACAGCGTCGTAAACATAGGAAAAAAGCGTCTGTCCAAGCCGCTTTTCGAAATTCGCTTCAATTGGTCACAGCCAAGATGGACAAGACAGCGTCATAGGCATAATATTTACGTTAAATCAATTAAAAATCACGCTTATACTATGAGCAATCGTTTTAAGCATCAATACGTATGGTACAGAAGTATTCATGTGTCCCGGCCCAAAGCCAACATCCCAAACCCCTGCTATCCTCTCCTGATTCCCAATGGATATTAGGTGCATGAATAGGCCTCCCTGGACAGCTCCGGGCCTAGGGCAATGTCAACATGACCAACCCGTTCCCTGCCTCAGAAAAAGGACAAAAACAATATTAGCATCACAAATAAGGACATGCGTGCCATGCTGTTTACCATCGTCAACACTTAAGACTCATTCTACCACAATTACATGCCCGCCTTGTGGATCACAGAGGAAAACATCACTACTGCCGACAAACTACTGCCATAAACTGCGGTAGATATCCGTCACACATAGCTCACTTGCCTACAGTGCCTTAAAATACCCAGGCGCGGCAGTGGTTTCTGTACACGTACGCGTATTACAGAACAGATTCGGCAACAGAGCACAATCTGGATCCCATTTAAAAATGTAGTCCTACCGACGCACAGTCGACGAAGACGAGCGAATTTACCTTACAAAAAGGCAAAGACAGGGGCGCCTTTCTGCAACGCCCATTATATCGCCTCTAGGGCAGGCTTGCGGGGAAGGTATAAAAAGCAAAACATCACATGTCCGAACATTCACATCTCAGTTAGGCTAAAAGCATGTCCTTTTTTGCAGCCAAGTGGACGCAGTATGGACCACGTTAAGTATGGCTGTTCAGTCTTGTCAGCTACTGCGCGTAATCGTCTTGAGTGTGGCAGTGTGGCGTCTTAGACAGTCGGCTGATGAGTGTGGCAGGAATATAGTGGTCAGTGTTTCCATTATCATTTTACATTTATTCTGCTTGCTATCCCCCTCGCTCTCTTCCTCTTCGTCTTTTTCTCTTCCCTTGCATAATCTGCTCCACAATACTCACCTCCGACCTGTTTTTCTTTTCAGCCATGAACCCATTCCACTTCAGGCGAGCGATCAGCTAGGCGGTGTCCTGTTGCTGGCGGTGGGAGATAGAGTGAGGGTGATCCTCAGTGGAGTCTTCTTCCTCACCTATAACAATCTAATGCACTTAAAGCTAGCATGGTGCACTAAAAGCCATGGCTTGTAGCATTGCCAACTGAAAGGATAACTTGGACACCACAGTCGGCCTGGTGTGCATCCTGTTGCATGAGGAGCTTACTGCGGTCTGAGAGAAAGGCTCAAGGGCACCTTCTAAATGTGGCCTCTATGGCGCCCCCAGACGGGAGTCTATTAAGCGAGGTGTACTGTTGGTACGCGTGTAACCTGTGGGCCGCGCCAGCCACCCACGCCCTCCCCCATCTTTGGTCTTATTGAATTTTGCCTTTACACCCGGTCCCGGTGTCGGATTGGTGAGAGAGAGGGGTAGATTCTCCGCGAGTCTACTTTCACTGTAACCCCACGGGAGGCACCGCGTTTCTTTAGCTTGCTGAAGCTCCTGGTAAACGTCGTCGAGAGCGACGCTGGAAATGTCGGTTAGGAAGATACTGTGGAATACGTTCTTGCTTCACACCTGTACACCCCTTGTCCCTTCGAGACAGTTTTAAAATTACCATGAAACCCTAAATGAAATGCAATCTCCTGAGAGAAATTACTCGGATGCCATTTGCAACGGCTTTCAGATTACAATGCATTTTTCATAAGTCGGCTTTTACACAACATGTCAATTAATAGTTAGGCCCGTCCATGATACCCGTTAGACGGTGACTTACATATTCACCAATCACCACTCCTAGCATCAGTTCCAGTAGAGACTAGGTGGGACAGGTGTCGATTTTATGGAAGGTTATGGAGGATTAGACTCTTTAGACTCTGGTCCTACCGGTAGCCATGAGTAACCGCACAATCTACATCAGCGTATTAAACTAATCGATTCTGGTGAGGTACGTTGACCGACCAAGTAGGATTTTCTAAGCAAACAAACCAAAATCCATCAGATGACTACCATAACCCCATTCTTAATAGGAGGCTCTGGTAAGTTGAAGAAGTTCATTCCTGTCAATTGTAAAATCCGCAAAAACACCATTGTAATTCCTCTGCACATGAATCTTAGCAGATTTTGAATTTTTCACAATTTGGTACTCAAAGAAAGATCTGAGCTTAAGGCAGAAAAGGAGATTTGTGAATTTTGAATTGAACATCGCAGTCCTGCTAACTGAAATTAAATCTAGGGACTGGCACTGTTAGGCATTTCAGGGTCTACTATCATGAAAACTCCCTCAACTATACTCCACTGACGTGAAACGTTACCAACGCAAGCAACTTCACAAAAGCCAACCCCTTCAGCTGTCATCACTATCCTACCGCACGTCAATCCTGACCAGCTGGACCCTTACTTTATCACACTAATCGCAACGAGAGGAATTGACAACTGCAAGCACCCAAGTAAAACCTCAATCACTTGACAGCTACAGTCACTCAACCTTACGTCGTAATCGCTACCTCTACCACCACCGCTAACATTTCCTTCATATGTCATACTACGACAAGAGGCGAATAGGCAGGTTTCAGGGCCTTGCTGTAGAGACGAAAAAACCAGCACTGTAATGACAGTTGTATTACTTCAAATACTGTCTTAAAGAGCCTGCATATTCCGATCTGACTTACTGCTACTGAGGAACCGATGCCGTAAACTCGGATCCACATCCATAATGAGAGCCTTTCATGCGAATATTGTACCCTACTCGAACCTATTTGGTCATCGGTGGTTGCCTGAAACTGTCAAGTAGATGCAACAAAGAAGCTTGCTTTTATAACTTGTCTCCCTAAAAATACGCGTAACATTACGCGTTCCGCCAGAAACGCATTAAAAGGAATCGAATGCATACACTTAAGTCAAGGTTACAGTAGACATTAACTACCCTCGTGTAGGCGCGTGATTTGCCACAGTTTGTTATGAATTTGCCAATTTGGCGTCAGGCCTGAGACTCATACTGACCAAAAAAATGACATTAAGAAAGTCATAAATCAAACCTCTCTCGTTCTTCCATACCGAGGGGCCGTTGATCGAGAATGAGAAGTCGAAGTACAGGTGTGGATATGCTGATTGTAGCATTTAAACCAGTTTGCGCTTGGCAATGTTACTGCGTCCTTGGGTGACTTTCAAGCATCGTCGCAGTTAGTTTCGAAAATAGAGGGGAACTAATAAATGACAGCTGACGATGCGTTCGAGCGAGAATCCGAAACGTCGAGTCAATAAACTTAGCATTCTAGAGATATGGAAGAATGCCAGGAACTCATAAATATCAGGGAACAGACGGCATTTGCCAGACCACCGTAGATAAAAGGGGCAGCTTTCTGATGATTTGATATTTCGCTTTTCGTGAATAACAGGTCCAGGAAAGCACTATTGAAACAACTGTACAAAGACAATATCCGCATTGCATTTGACCTTGAAACATGTGACCAGGCTTTGACTAGATTTTCAACTAAACGATAGAAGTAAGAGGATGCTGCCCTTTCGATGCTTATTCCTTCGTTCATCACATCAGCATAGCTCGATTGGTTGTGTCACTGAGGAATCAAGTCAAGTGTAAACTTTTGGCATTATTCGATAGCAAATGCATGTTTTAAGTAGCAAATGTGCGTTGTTTGTAGTGTTCTCTGTTAAAAAATACGCATTCCGTTTTCGGTGTTTTAAAGGATAATTCAAACGACGATATTGTATCCCACACATCCGACATTTTCGTGTCAAACTATGTCTAGATGCGCGCTCACTGACCACATCGTAATATTTAGGGAAGCGTTCAGATTAATCAAAATTGTAACTGACTAAAAAGTCTTTAAGTACATAATATAAACTTCAATGTTGTTAATTTCATCTTCGTAGTTGCGCGTGTGTTGCATTATACCTCGTCATATGTCACATTTTTATTTGGGTTTTACCGACAGACTTTTACAGTGGATGATCTATCTGATGGAATGTGACGATCGAAAACTGAGTGGAGGATTTCACACATGTAAAGTTGTTTGTTTTATAAATTTGGTTGATTTTGGGTGCAAAATGCTGTTAACAAGAAAAACAGTTCTGTTCAGATCACTATGCAATGGCCAAATATGGTCGGAGTGGGACCAAATCCAACATTTTTTGATTTCCAAGGAATTTCCTAGGCTACTAAACGCTGCGAAAAAAACCTTATGTATTTTGTGTTGTGCTACAAATTATCATTAATGGAAACAAGAAAAGTATAAATTATATCTGTTAATTGAACAAACTACTTTGTTTTGCTTTCATGAAATTAAGGAAGGTGTTATTATGACATAACGCATTATTGCGTGCAAAACGAGCTGAAGAATGTAAAAAATTCTATTTTTTGCAAACGCGCTAGATTTTGTGCCACTGATTTTAATAATAAACATATTTGGCTACAATTTATATAAAAGCATCGAAAATGACGACCATATAAAAGCATATATAAAAACACCCGATAAAAGTCTTCAATTTTTTATCTGCCAAGACATGTGCAAAATATCTACGCACTTTCTATCCCAAGACCACAAACACTGAATAGAAAAAATTTAAACGGAACAGAAAACTGATTATTTGTATTCTATAAATGGTCGTTGATATTCTGTTACCTTGCTTTGCAGTTGTGATCATAGTGCTTAGCCTCAAAGTAACCATATATATTGAAAACTGCTCCGGTACACAAAGAAATGAGAGTTCTTTCATTTTCAGCTGACAATATATATGTATATATATATATTACTAAAAGAAGCGAAAATTGGAGTCTCCGGGCATAAATGAGAAGAAGAGGCGATCACAGGAACCATAGTTTTATAGATTTTATTTTTAGGTAATTCAAAAACTTTTCAAAATTTCTTATTTGAATCTTGACAGAATGTTTAAAAAACAGAAAGGACAGAAAGATATTTGCCAGCGAAAAAAGAAAAGGGCTTTTTCGGGCGGTGGTTTGTTAATAAAAGCATCCTTATCAATTTAAAGCGTCTTCTTACGAGATTTGTTGTGAATGTTCATTTTTCTCGGCAATTAGATGACGGGTTTGGATGATTCTGAACCCATGGCCCAAACAGACAGCTGCATAAGAAAACATATTCACTGTCTCCTTATTTAGGTAATTGTTTCTAAGGAATATCTTATTTTGAAGGCTTTGGTAAACACGTAGAATACAATCCTTATTTATGGTCACTTGGCTATGCCATTGAAAGTCGTAAAGTGCTATTTACCATTCCAAGAAAGATCGTATTCTAGGAATGTCTGTTGGTAAAGGAGACATATGGTCGATCACTGGAACATAAGTTATTGCTTCGTGAGCTTTCGAGTTATTAAAAGAGCCCATCGTCAGAGGTGGAGACACAGTAACAAATGCGGAAGCTATTTGGGGCGTGTGCACAATAATTAAAATATTTGAACGTGCAGAAAATCAATAATTGTGTGTGCTGCCCACTTGCCACTGAGAGCTGTGGTTGCCTGTTTCAGTAGGCAAGATAGACAAGTTGGGTGGAAATATTTACAGAAATAGAATCGTCATCAAAACAAGTAATAGTGATGGTGGGAGGGATGGGCAATTAAAAAGGCGTAGGAGAAGGGAAAAAGTTTGAGAAGAGAGGGATTATATAGGCTTGGGCGCCAAATGGCCAAAAGTGTATGTACATAATTGCACCTTCCAATTCCATTTAAATTTATTATTTACTGATTAGCAGGTCCACGCGTGAGCATGCAGAACATATCACACCTGTAACCTACCAGTCAGCAAAATCAAACCAAATTGTGGCTGCCTTAGTCAATTGTAACTCAAGCAATGTATAAACGGAAGCTACAACTAGCAGTTCTCCTAAAACGGTGTTGGAATACATACTCCAAACTTGGGCTGTTCATTTACAGCCATAAATTAAATTGCACGTAATAAGGCAGTTTATGAATCCGAAAATTAAGAAAAGATTATTTTTTAAGGAAATTCTACTTTTAATGCTTTATTAATTCGATGTTTTTGCATTAGCAGACTTTCTGTAAATTTAAGACTTACAGTTACCCAGTACGCCTGAGTTCCACTCTTTTGACATTGCCTGTTTTGCTTAAAATCTGGTATTTCTAAACAATGCCATATTACTTGATTCATCGCAATTTTTCCCATGTGACGCTAATTTTATTGGTGTAAAGCTTTGGATGTTGCAGCTTGGGCTGCGTTTGTGTAACAGGTATTTTCTAACAAAAAGCATTGGATTGCATGAGTTGGCCCACCTACTGTAATAAACAGTCAGACATTTTCTGTACAGCCTAATAAAATGGATAGTTTGGCCCTCACTGTCCATTTTTACTGTGCTTCATCAGTGCTGTTGGATCGATAGGGGGTCGGATATACTCAAGTCATACAGGGGTAATTGGAGAAGAAGCAATGAATCCGGTAGGCCTCATGATGGAAGTTTGAGTGGATAGTTTAGCGTAAATTTAGTTTGCTGAATGGCCTTGGGTCTCAGAAAGCTTTTAACTCTTTGAATGCGATGTGCGCTATATGTGGTAAATGCATACACGTACGGGTATAGAGGCTATTTCGGCAGGCGCAGTTAAAGTGTTAAATAGACAAATATGAATTTCTAATCTGTTTTATTAGAGGAGAGCAATTAGGCTTTCAGCGAGCTCGCGAACTGCCGGATATCCAAGCAATTACCAGTGCCATGGTTTCATGGCCATCACATATGGAGAATGGCCGACCTGTTGGTCGAAAATGGGAAACCTAAATAGCAGAAGGTTAATCGACACAGTAGATCATAGCATTAGCTATATCAGAATTCTCCGGCGTCGAATGGACAATGAAATGCAGCAGGATACTGTCCTGTTCATCGCTAAAATGGCATATTTTTATAACTTAACTTACAAAAACGATCTACAGTTCTGCGAATCCTGAAAACAAATTTCAGGACGAAATTTAACTTGGTAGTTTAGCATATATCTTTACAGGTTATTTTGATCAACTGAGTGAATTTAATAATAAGAAGGGCCTTGTTTTGGGGAAGATAGGCCCTCATTCTTGCTAATACATGAGTATGTTTACATAAAAGGAATAACGTATGCTATAAGGAAACACAGGATGAAATTGTCTTATAATAAACATTGTGCTGTGTAAGAATTCCATAATAAGTATAACAGGTGGAATAATAATCCCTTTCAGTACAGTACAATTTTGTGCGAAGTCGATCAAATAGCACTAAAGAAGAGTTAAAGAAGTGATAGAAGTTTAAAAAACTATATTGAGCTATTCTGTGAAGTTATTTGCACAAGATGCAGAAAAGACGTTTTTCCACTTTTTGTTTAAACCTCACTCTTGACCTTGCACATAACCAAACCTTGCCATACATGTTACCTTGAAGGGGAATAAAAGAAGGCCTTCTGCTATGCCAGTCATGTAGAAATATACATTTATGCAAACAATAGGTTCCACTAAAGCGTTATTTAGAAACGAAAAGACAGAAGAATAATGCTTATTTCAAAAATTGTTATATACGTGGCCTTTTTTTTGCATACACATGTTTATTACGGATCTTAAAATAAATCCCCTGAAGCAAAAATAATCGTTTATAAAGATAAAGGTATGTTCATTCATCTTCAGGCAAATGTAATCGTTTTTCTTCAGGTAAATAAAAGAAATTGTCTATGCCCCAAATTTTACTGTGAGATTATCTTGGAAAAAGTCAATATACGCAGAAGTTGCTCTGCTTTATATCCAATAAAGACTCTTTTTAAAGAGGTCACCTATTATGAAACCTTTTTTATTTACCTTAGGAATAACAATATGTGTGGCATTCAGCAGGCCTGTTTTGTGCCCGACAATGTAGTTTGCTGTTTTTAAGCATTTTCAAATTTGACCAACATAGCCATCTACATAGGAAATAATATCCAAAAGCTCGTTTTTTCCGGTAAATGCTGTTTACTTATATCTTATTTTAAAGGGTTTGATGTAAATGTCGAACCAACGGACTATTAGTTAAGTGATCAAAGAATTCACTGAAAAATACCGAAATGAAGAGAGAATATATTCAACGATATTTTATACCTACGTATCTAATCACTACCACATGCACAACATATTTTGACTGCAGACAAGTTCTTTTTGCAGAAAGATAGTAATCGCTTTATATTTTTATGCTTAAGTTAATATTTAAATTTATTTTTTAATTTATAGCTATTTTTGACGTCTCCACAAGCGGGAAATTATTGAGAAAATTTTATTTTTCTTAACGAACACTATTTACTTCTTATATTTCTTTTAAGTGCTTAATATGCCTAAGGCTTCTCATTATTATTTATAAGTTTACGTAAATGCATTCCCGCTGGTATGGGAGAAATAACCAAACATTTATAAATTTAGGAAATTTGCTTTCAGCACTCGCAGAAATGTACCTTTTTAGATCACAGCCAATATTTACACCACTAGCCTGCAAATAATTTTAAGCACTGCCACGAATCCTGACTTAAACTCCATTAAAAATGTGTTTGCTCTGATTCAAACAATCTGGAACAAACACTCACTACTTCTTATAGTTCTTTTAAGTGCTTAATGTGCCTAATGCTTCTCATTATTATTTATAAGTTAACGTAAATGCATTCCCGCTGGTATAGGAGAAAAAATCAAACATTTATAAATTTAAGAAATTTGCTTGCAGCACTCGCAGAACTGTACCTTTTTAGACCGCAGCCAATATTTACACCCCTAGCCTGCGAATAATTTTAAGCACTGCTACGAATCCTGACCTAAACTCCATTAAAAAATGTGTTTGCCCTGATTAAAACGATCCGGAGCAAGACGAAAAACCAATTTGTAATAGAAAAAAACTGAATTCTTTGTGCAATGGTAAAGGAAAAAGAACAATCAGAAATTACTGCTGAGTCTTGTTTGTATTGTTTTTAGTTACCTTGTCCTGAAATCTTATTTTAATTCTCTCCTGTCAACGATATTAGGTCTTATAGCATAAAATTAGTTTCTTTTGGTTCGATGGGTTTCCAAAATAACTTACATTTCAGCAAATGCATAATACATTAGAAGACAAATTATGCCCGATTTGGAAGATCGGTCGTTTTCTTAACGCAGTGGAACTCTAAGTGTTGTACGACGTATGGTTTTTGTGCAATATTCGTAAACCGGCATTAGTCAGGTCAGAATTATTACTTCATTTCACTAGCGTCAGTGTATTGATAGCGTAGGATTCACATACTGCCATAAGATGTTCATGAGGGTATGCGTTTTGCTTGATTTTCGATATTGACAGCGCGGTTATTGCAAGAGGTTGATAACATTTTTGCCTAATATTTTCTGCTGCCTTGTGCACCAGGAAGGTATCTGACTCTTTACTGTAGCCTCTTCTGGCCCTCCTTAAAGTGTATCTGTTCTTTTATAAGTACGCTTATAAGTTCACATTAGGGCTTGCTCCAGGCCTCATAGCTATAGACAGATGGCATCTACTGAACGTCCCCAAGAGCGCGCAATACAAGTATGGCCTTTTCCAGATGACAACCAAATGAAAAATTATTGGGGACTGCATCGAATCGGCTATAGTAAATAAATGTCCCGCCGATCTTCTTCGGTCACGTGATCAAATGGTAGCATAAGCAAACTACCCAGCAAATATCAAAATTAAAATATCGAAGGTTTTATTGGCAGGAGACTGCTTTCTATTGCACAAGCTTACAGGAGATAGTAGCCAATTTTGGAAAATCATTGATTTCTTCTCCAGTCAAATATAGTCTTGTGTTGTACTGGTCAATGCGACCTGCATTTTTGAGGAATATGAGCGTTCATAGCATCATATCGTTTCTATCCAATTCTGCAAATAAATCCGAAGTTGTGCATCAAATTCTGGAAACTGAATTATACGGGAGCAGATTTCAATGAATTTTACTTATTATAAAATCGTCGAACCTGAGGACCAACAGAAGATTTAGATTAAATTCAGGAACCATGGTTTAAAGCATCCTTATTTTTTCAAATGCGGTAAACTATATTCACCTTATGGAGATAAAGAAGTGTTCTTTTATGAAAATGTCCCAGAGTCCTCAAGAAATTAATTATTTCCAATGCTGCTATGGGGGAAATTATTCTGCGCGTAATGATAGATGGTGGATGAAGGTTGAAATAGCAATTTACCTGTTCTGTTTGGAATAAGAAACAAAATAATAGAAATGAACTTGATTAGGGAGCTCCCAGTCCATTTTAGGTTTGAATTTCTTCACTATGCTTTTCCCATCGGACATTAGCAATATTTGTTATTAAAAGTTTCAGTTTCAGTATTAAGTTTATGTCCCAGTAATTTCTAAAAAATCTGCGAAACACTCTGTAAACCTGCCAGTCTCATGCATGATTTGAACGCTATAACCTGCTGACTAAGCATCCTTATGACATAGTAGTAAGACGTTTTGAATCATGGGATCAAGGAAAATACAAAATATCAGTACATACGAACTTGTATGCCGCTGAATATTCCGTGAATAGTATTAATGCAGGCAAACTAGCGATATTTGGGATGTCCTCACTAATGACTCCTGCGTTGCGGCTACGTGCAAAGTTAAAAAGTCAACTCTTACCCAGCGGAAAATCAATCGTGGCTTTTAAAGGGCGTAATCCAACGGTGACACACGCCAGATGTCACAGTTACAACTCAAAGCGTCGTCGTTTTAATGGTGGCGACGCAGGTGATATTATTCCTCTAGATGTTACAACAATATGTGGCGCAGTTTTCAATATGTGTAATTCCGCTGAACAAATGCTGTTTTACGAAAGTGTCATGATCTCACCAGCCTTCACACAGCGTTAGAGTTTTTACATCAGTGGTAACACTGCCAGTTGTCACTCCCAACCTTTGGCCACGGAGAACTCACCACTTCTCTTATCGCAGAAAATGGCTGACTATCAATAAGCACATTACAAGCACGGGTGACGCTCATTCCACCATGCGTATTTCCGCAGAACAAGTACTCACCACCAGGCAGCATCATCAAGACTTACCAAGCATGGATGACGCACATGCCACCATGCGTATTTACGTTTAAGCAATTGACAAACACAACGGTTTTTTACTGTTACAATAGGCCTCCAGTGATCACATCGCGCAAAAAGGCTACGAATATCTCTCAGCTTGTTACCGTTACTTCAGGCCTCCGATGATCACATCGTGCGAAACGGCCATCAATGGTACAGGAGGATTTCTACGGTTCACGAGCATTCAAATCAGATAAACACGCTACCAAACTCAAAGAAGGAAAGTGTAAGGATATAAGCTGGAGCAAACGCTGGCAACGTTTGAAGGCTTTCCTGAGGCGTCAAGCCTAGGCAAATGGTTTTGTTGGTTAGCTCTGAGCGCTTGCAGGCGTCACTCTCCACGCGTGATGAGCTTAACCTATGCGCGCCACTGGTCGCAGTTGTCCTAATGTGCCAATAAGGCTACCGGCGAACGCGCACTAGAAACTCTCCTATGAGGCACTGTCCCCATGAGACAAGGAGAGCGTCAGCCACACCGAACAACGGACGCCAGTCCGCTCCCAATGCTGGGCTTACCCCGAGGCAGAACAAAGAGCACGCTGGAGGTCAAATCAGTGGCAACAGCCACCTGATACAGCTCCTCTAGGTTTTTTTACACAATAAAACTTCCTCCGGGTGGATACCAGAACTATGCTCTTCTTATTGTCTTCTTCTTTGGTGATTCCAAAGGGCGTAATGCAGCGATGACATACGTCAGGTGTCATCGGTGCAACATTTACGACGTCGTCGTTATAACACCTTTCATCTTCTTCAGGATTTACCCAGGTGTTTGGAACTCTTTGTCTGGTGATTTAACTATTTCACTTGCTCTATGCCAAACAAAGCATTGCAAGTAGAGAAATCTCCCGACGTTGGCTTTGCGCAGCAACCGATATGATTTCCATGTTAAACAACACTTTTTGAAACCACCTTCTTAGTCACCTAAGAAAAGCTCTTAGTATTATATATTGAAGGATAGTAAACTAACAGATTCAGAAGACGAAGATGCGATCACTGGAACAATATTTTTATTTGCCTGACGTTTTTGATTCCACCTGGAATCCTTAGTCATAGGTAATCGTAAACAGGTCTGAGACATGC
>JAYGXS010000005.1:50127583-50185520 GCA_036362985.1 Ligula intestinalis
AACCACCTTCTAAGTCACCTAAGAAAAGCTCTTAGTATTATATATTGGAGGATAGTAAACTGACAGATTCAGAAGACGAAGATGCGATCACTGGAACAATATTTTTATTTGCCTGACGTTTTTGATTCCGCCTGGAATCCTTAGTCATAGGTAATCGTAAACAGGTCTGAGACATGCGCAGATAACGGGTGAAACATGCACAGATTGCACAGTTTTTATAGTTCACAGCGGTCACCCGCATGCGTACTTTAATTGTCAGTTCTTGTAGTGCCCGCTTGAGGCCTTGATTGGTGCGGTGATTGCTCATTCGTTTGCCACAGCGTTCTTGTCTGCGTCGGATGAGGGTTTGGTAATTGCGCGACAACTAAGCCCGCATTCGTCGGAGTTGTTCTTGCACCCTGTCCTTCCCACGTGACTGATTCTCTTGCTCAGGAAATGTCTCAGTACACCGTATGGGAACGCCAAATCGTTGCACTTGTTGATGGACTGGGAGCCTAAAAACCATGACTCGAGCAGTCGCGGCTCACGCGGTTGTCCCCTCTTGCGAGGATTTTGGCCTCGGCAAACTTGAAAATATGGTCGGGTCCCGTTAAGTGAGCTGCAACCTGGGAGTTGGCGTCTTTCTTTCTCACCACCGCTGCATGCTCGGCCATTCGCGTCCGGAGTAATCTCCCAGTTTCTCCGACGTAGTTGCTTTGTTCACAACTGCACCAGATCCAGTAAACGACTCCAGCCGTTTCCTGCCGTGGCAGTGGGTCTTTTGGCTTCATGACCCTGTGCCTGGTGGTAATTTTTGTTGTTTTTTCAATTGTGTTCTCGCTTCAGTCTAATGGATTGCATAGAGGCTACACGTTTTTTGTGTCCTTATTGGCATTTTTTGCGATCGGAGCATTAGCTATTTTAACTCATGGATATTAACATTTAAATCCTGGTTCTCAGCCAGAGTTGTCGGTACAAACTGGCTGCTGAGAATTCCTGGATTGGGAAAGGCGTGCGTTTATAAGAGCGAACCCATAAAGTAATGGCTTCTGCATATGTATTAACAACGTATAACTAAAATACGGATTTAGGCGTAAAATAATGCTTAATTTAGGTTCCATGTCCTAGCACGCTGGTTTTCGGTCGATGAACGTATAGAATAAGTTCCCTGGGAATTAATTAATACTTAAGCGATGCGTATTTCAGGTTAACCCCAAAGGGCAGTTCAATTGCCAAAAAATAACCATGCAACCACTTGCGAGGACATGATTGCTCTCCTGGATGATTTATGGGCCGCTGTTATGCCGTTGGCTGGATCGTAACTGACAAATATTTTCTCATGGAGATAGGATAGGGAGCTTCTATGCCATCTGATTCCTATATTATCTGGTAATGCCTTTTTCTTTCTAATTTACAAATAAGTAGCGATTAAAGGTGTATTCACGGATTTCGGTGAATGGGCTATTAGTTGCGACGCGCGCTGCATGCTGCTCATTTCCTGATTAATGGGTTGTGATATTAAAATAAACTAATAAGTCTGGTTTTTATTCCTTACAGGTAGGCTCAGGCAATGAAATCCATGGCAATAAAGAAGTAAAAACCCAAAACTCTAGTTTTTTTCAGGAAAACAAATAGTTTTGCGCAGCTTTTGGCCAAGATAATTGGCTACAGTCCCATTTTAAGCACTCGCTTCTAGTACGTGCCGTTCACGCATAGCGTTTTTCTAGTATAAGGTCGCCGTTAAAAATGTGTTTAAAGTGATTTTCGAGGAGTACCTTATAATTTTTCTGGTAAGACGAGCTTAAATTTACGCATGATGAATAACTCTTTGCATTATAGTCAGCAGCTTTTCGGATGTCGTTGAAAGTGGTATGGATTTCCCTTACTTTGCTTCTTGATGTTGCATTTTATCTCATAAAAGTAGCACAAGTTCCCATAATTTGATTGTAGATTTTGCCCACGAAGGTGTTTTCGGTAAATTTTCAATCAAATATCTTGCTTTGTTGTTAGAAAGGACCGGCATGGATAACGATCGTACCTTTAATTTTGGCTTTTCTTAAATGCCTGTACTTTTAAAACTAATTTCAGTCCCGTTTGATCATTATCTGCGAGAGTTATGGTTGCTTATGTTACACTCAGGAAGCCTGCTCTGTACCTACTCTGACTCTCTTCTACCCAGGGGATTTCAGCGGGGTCACAAATTGTTTTTTTCAGCACACAAACCACTAATCACCTGTCTGCGCAAACACACAAATATTTACTTCATTGTGTAGCCCCGGTTTTCAGACAGATGTTCTGAACAAAACACGAGGTGAAAAATGCCAGTGTGTGAGGAAGTTAGGGATGTTTATGACAAAAGGTAGAAATGGTCTCGTCACTTTACAGTGTTAATTAAACCAGTTTTTGGCCTATGGCAAAATTATAGACAATTCTGTTAAAACTCAATGGCAGCAGGAATAAACAATTATTTATTCAGGTTTTTCTGATGGAAGGAACAATTTTGGCTGATGTAATAATACAGCGCAAGTAAGAAATAAATGTTGAAGACAAGTTTTTCTTTCTTTTTCGAATTCAAACAGTCACTATCTTTCTCAGATCTGAATTTAAAGCAGGGGTCGGCAGCAGTATTGATTGGTCTCAACAGCTTCTCAACTGCAACCTGTAATTGCATGGTTTAGATGACACATGGAAGCACACAAGACTTTGCATTTACACAGTATTCAATGTAGAGCAGCAGGGGTTGTATGTTGGTGCAAAGAATAATCAGATATAAGAAGCTATCTTTAACGATCATAGAGAAAAGAAGAGGATGAGGGTGGAAGTTAGCATACATCAGTCTTTTACCTTCCGAGCAGGGCAAAAACCCCATTAAAATTGACATCTAATGTTAAGAATAGAATACCCAGCAAGGATAACCATTACCCAGATGCAATGGAGAATTTGGCTGGCTGAAAGCAGAATTGGTAGACATGCCTTAGTAAGGATAACTTATGAGTATCACCATAGAGCCATTATAATATAAGAGCGTAGCTTATTTAAAAAAAGTTTGCTTGCATGTCGCGATAGCAAATAAATAAAGCACATTTAGTCTACATAGTATGTACAAGAATACCTAGGTGCCACAACAACTCAGAAATAGAAAACAAAGTTTTCATTATTTTTAACGTATGTTTCCCGAGTACTGTATGCGGTTTATTGAACATGCTAGCTCTGCATGCGAAAGAAATAGCTTTTGTGTTATCAACGGTCTCGTAACAACGGAACTCTGGGACTTCGAGTTAGTTTGGTGATATCTACCAGCTATCCCCACCCAGTACCGCAAATCTTTTGCCGCATAGCCGGTGCCTTTAAACAAAGGAAACATGTCTGCCCTATTCACAGTCAAACAACATAAGGAACTAGGAATTTATAAGTCAGACAACGACTAGGCATCTTTTTTATTCTGAACCAGAAAGACTAGGTGAAGAGAAAGAAATGACGTCTAGAGACGGCAGGAAAAAAGGAGTCTGTAAATGTTTAAACAGTTAGTGGAGAACAGCCTTACTGAAACTACAGCTTTGCTATCATTAAAACCCAGAGGAACGTTTATTCTTACACTATACTGGCTACCTAAACACATGTGAAAGACATATCTCTACGGCCCTTTTTTTTCTTCATCTGAGTCATCTAAACACAGACTACAAAGTGGCTCGTTAAGGAACATAACACCATTAAACAACTGTTTTCCACTTACAGGACACAGATAATTCTCTATTTTATTGAAAAAAATTAGCGCCAAAATATCATTGACAATGTAATTATTCCCATAGACGTCGAAGCAGTATTAACGGATATGCCAGTGTGTGGAACAACTGATGTTTTATGAGACCATGCGTCTAAAACTGTGTGAATTGTTGATACTCTGGGTCAAAAAAACGTTCAGCTTCTACTGAAATTGTTAATCGAGTGACGTTAGAGCTGAAACATATAAAGGAAGTACAATTGAGCGGAAATGGAAATCATAAGTTCTACTGAAAACCTATAGAGAAACGGACAAAGGGTTCTTGTCATTGTGCACCTCCTCAAATATTGTGTCTGAATTTAAGTGCAATTTCGATAGCAAATACATAATTCGAACGTCAAGGCACTAAGATGCCAGATTCACTGAGTTTTCGCTTAGCTGGCTTTTCAAAAATGAAAATAAAATACAATGGTCCACGAATACTACACACCTGGTAGACAGCGGTCGGCCAGTTTACTTCAGAACAGTGTTCCGAGTACTTGTTCACGTAAGAACAAATCGGACGCTGTGCTTTTTGGAGGCAGCTGTTATATAGCGGGATTACCCGACCTATGCGGGCAGCCAGAAATTTTTATTATCCTCTACATACCCTGGATATGTGGTGTCCAGATTTAATCAGGACTGTGAATTGTCTTACTTTACCTCCAACATTGTTCCTATACCACAATTAAGAGTCGCGTCTTTCATCCGATTTTTTTTGCAGTGTGGGGATATGTGTAACGTTCGGTTTAAAGGATGGCAATTTTGTACCATACGTTAGGCTTTTGCCCAGCAACTGTCGAAACTGTAGAATACGCCTTCTGTTGGCATGGTTTTAGTATTCCCTGATTTCTTCAGACGACCTTTGTTCCGATTATACAACATTTAATTTATTTGTTTCGCATATTCCCCTCATTCAGAAAGTCAACTCCAGGGTCTCTGTCAGTTTTAGAAATTGTTCATTGCCCGTAGCGCAGCTATATGCTCTTTAGGTAAAGGCGTCAGTTTCACTACAAGAGCTTTGCGGTTCTCAAAATAGCGTTAAGCCCGCCAACGTTGTCAGTTCATTCGGGTGCTAACTGTGCTAACTGTGCAGCAATTTAAAATTCGTTTAATAGATGTTTTGAACAAAAAGGCTGTTTTACGTTCACTATCTCATAACTCTTTTATTTCATACATTTGCGTTTAAGTTAGCATCTTTCCTCTGATTATCGGTTGCAGTTAACTATGACTCGTTTGGTTTTGTTTGAAATTCTCTGTAAGTTCAAACTACTTAGTGCTTTTTTTCGTTATCTGTGTCACACAATGATTGGTTGCAAGTGATAAACGATCTCAAAGCTGCATCTAAGTTAGTTTTAAAACATATATTATATACTTCTCAGGGCCCGATTACGACAAAGTAAAGCCAATGAGTGAAATAGGAAAAAAAATATACATGTATTATTGCGGTGCTCCCCGACCGCGATATAGGCCGTTGAAGACTCTAAGATGGTAAAGACAAGACCATCGCTGGCGATACGCAATCGCTGGTTTTTTAACCCGTGATACCTAGACATATTCTTGTAAACGAGTTTTCTTTTTGGTTGTTACAAAAAATTATATCTCATTGATAACCGTTCACTTGGACGCTAACATGACTGTTCTGCTCTACCTTGGGTCTTGCAAAATGCCCCGACAGCCATAACTGCTGGTACTATAGGCAAATACTTTTACCGGCAAAGACAAGGGAGACTGGAATGTAGGCATTTGTAGCTTATTATTCGTCGTCAACCAGTCAAACACAGACTAGATGGTTCCTTATTCAAGCCTCGAACTCGCGACCTTTTTGACAAAATTCAAACGCACATACGATTGAGCCACGAGCTCGTTGTCTTACGGGTTTAGGTAAGGGGATATTTTCATTCGTTGATGACCTTTCACCTGACCGTTAACGATAGTGTTCGTTGGTACACCGAGCGTAATATGACGCAGGGGCGACGGAGTTGGATAAACTAATATCGGGGTAAATATGTCAGGGAGAAAGAAAAGAAAAGATGAGGTGATTGGCAAAATATCGAGTAATACGTTAATCTTGTCGGATCTTAAATGGTAACATAAAATATTGAGATATCGGAAGCACAGAAAAACATTTGAAACAGTTGAAATGTCAGCAAATCTACAAATGCATTCTGGGTGTAAAGGATGATCTCTGAAAGGAAAAAACTCATAAACACTTCATTTTGCTAGAGCAATACAATTGAAGGGAGAAGAGCTGAGCCTAAGAAGTAAAATAATATGTCTGAATAAAGCTGCATTAAGAGATGACAAAATAATAGGAAGACTGTCACAAAACTCGGTCTAAAAATAGATGAATAAATAAACAGTGATTTAACGTACATGAAAACATAAGAATTAGGAAACTAGTTTACTCCAAGGTGTCAAAAAATGTGATAAAGCAAATTATCCAGGAAAAGATGGCTTTATTCATTATGTACAGTGTGTTGATTGTGGATTACTAAATTTGGCACCGTTTTCCAGCCGTACTTGGAAAGTCGGCAATGGATTTCTCATTTGTCAATGTGCCCCACAATTCTATTATATACACGTCTGAGTTTTCAATGTGCCATTCACGACTAACGACGCGCAGTCTAAAATTTAAAGGGTATGGATGGAAACCTGAAACACCTTAGGTGTTTGGAAAAAGAATAAATTTCCCATCGGACAGACTGACCAAACTGAGGAGGAAAGGAAAATTAGTCAGTCAGGCTGAAGACACTATCCAACCGGGAGCATCGCAAATGGTGTTTGCCTCAAGGAGAAGGTCGTATGCAGCAGTGTTGAGGGCGAAATTTTAGTAAGATGCGCGTTCTGAGGTAGAAGAATAATATTTAAGCTGCTTTGTGTTTCCGCATCAATAGTCTCATCTTCGTTTGCAAAGGTCAATGAGGCTCTTCCACAAGTGTCTTCCGGTCCTGAAAATCTGACTCCGAGAGCGTGAGAATGGTCGGTTACCGATTGCGCTCATGAAACCCGCATGCCTAGCTATCTTAATGACACACTTTTAGGAAGAAGTCCTTGTCACCGGTAAACGTGTCGGTGGATTGAGGTGAATGTAAGCGTTGAGGCAATGCTTGCATCTCCAGACGTAGTGTATCCACCTCACTAATTGACAAAGCTCGCCTCAATAAAGGTACCTTCTTCAAGGGTAAGCTTTGACCGGGTCACTGCTATATGACAGGCTTCTGTGTCACAAAACAGCTGAGTCATGCAGTCACCACTTCTGCGAATGCTGCATTTGTAAGACACAGGACTGAACCAATAAAGCTCTAAGTTTAGCACAGGTGCCATTGACGGGCTTTCTCGGTATCTCGTTAATCTCGCCAAGTATTGACTGACTAGCGTGCACCGATGGTTGAGCCCGCATACAACACAACTACTATGATTGAAAAAAGGCCCAACTGTTCAGCCTCGACGATGTGCGCCGCGTGCTTAAAGCAGAGACGAAGACTTGCGCACTGGATTAGTTCCAAGTGATGTTAGACTTGCGCTGCATCTTATGCACTCTCGCTTCCTTACCTCACCCCCCAACCCCTGGCGCCCAGTGTCAGGACGGAGTCAAGAAAAACAGAGCCGCGATCTGGCGAATGTGCCTGGTGCGGCCGAAGCCAATCATATGCTTTCCAACACGCCCCCTCAATCTTCGGCAGTGGTTATGCGAGCGAATATTTGCTCGTTTTTTTCGAGCTCGTTACGAGCTCAAACAGCCGGCCAAATCGAGCTCGATTTGAGCTCTACTTTTCGAGTTAGTGAGATCGAAACGAACTCGATTCGAGCTTGTTTTGCTATAAGGGTATTAAATGAAGCCTGTCGTACCCTGATCTGACCCATGACTGTTCGACCATCGCTACCAGCGAGGTCCACCACGAGCTTCAGCAGGCTGATAAAACGTGGTGACTTTCGCAGCAGTGAGAGAAGACTCACCGGAACAAACGCACTCTCTGACCACTCCCATACTCGAACCCGATGTGAAGACAAAAGTCGAGGAAACCGATGTTGGGGGAGGGCACAGGCAACTGGCGTGACCAACACTCCCGCTTGGAAACACCATTAAGGCCACATTAAGAAGGAACCATTGAGCCTTACTCTCAGCCCACAGTAAGCCACACGACACACCACAAGAAGAACATTGGAGGAAGCGCAGCTGGTGATGTGGGACAGAAGTCAGTTGGCGTGGAGGAAAAGTCTAGTGAGAAAGGCTGAGACTGACTAATGGCAACGGTGGAATCTCTATTTGAGGAATATTAACTGATCTAATATATAATTATTTTTCGCTGGCCAGTTAGCTGCTATTAAGTCTTTAAAATCTAGGCTTAAACGAAAAAATCAAATAACGAAGGTGGAAGTTTAGTATTTAGAACTAAATATAACTGGAACATTACTGACTATTCAAAATTTTGATGTGGTCGTAAATAATGCCCACTTAAGAAATGCAGGATGGACAAAACTTTGCGCCTTTCATCTGCGACTAAAGTGTGGGGAATAATATCTTTCCACAAGTAAGCTACTATTTATTAAGCTCATAAGACCGAATTAGCTTATTTAAAATGCCGGCAAAAGTAGCTTATGTAGGCCTACTCATATAATCCTAGGCCCAACATTTTGTCCAGAAAAGACTAATGTTATAGAGTCCTGGAGGGTGGTAAGTTAGTTGAATTAAGTAAAAGGTAAGTTAGACCTCAGGTCAGTTGAAGTAGATGAACTCCTTACCATCATTTCGATTTTTCGGGAAATTCAATAAACCTGCAATTTTATAATCGGGTTTTTCCGCAATAAATTAAACTATAATTAGCTTAGGATAATCTACAGCTATAAATCAACAACACTTCTAAATACAGTAAAATAAAAATGCATTTAGCATTTATTGAAGTATATTCCACTGCGCGTCTTAATTTGTTCACAGGGCGGGCTCCAGGAGCTGTCTTGCGATTAAACTGAGGGCTTTGATTGGTCTTTAGCAGGTTGCTCTTCAGCCGCCTTCTGCTGGCGTATGCGTCTGCGTTTGGCCCTGCTGGACTCGTGGTTTCCTGTTTAAGCAACCACTGAACTGTCCTCTGCATGCACCACATCCGGTGGTGTTATCTTATTTTGCTTTATGAGCACTGCTAGTATCTCCGCATAAAATTCAAGGTTTCCTTCTAAGCGAATTACGCGCGTGGCTAGGTTAAGACATCCATCGCCATCTGCACGCGCAGGCTTATTTGGCTGGGTGGTGTTCAGTTCAAAGACGGTTGGTGAAAGAAGATGCGTTTTTGCATAGTGGGTGGTCTGGGATTTTGTACGTGTTATTGAAAGCGCTTCGGCTATTTCTGGGAGTACCTTGTCAAAGGTTGTAAGAGGCGGCTTACATAAGTTAACCAGATTACACCCGTTAGAGTATATCTTGGCGACTTGGCCTTCAGGGTGTGAGCTGGTGGTGAAGTCGGTAGAGCGTCCCACATTAGAAAATGAGGTCCGAGGTTCAAATGCAGCCATCGACGAACTTTTTTTTTCAGCTAGCAGAGATGGATCGTGCACGTTAGCGTTATGCATGAAGTGGAGACTGTGTAAGAGTGCATTAATTCAAAGTCTGCAATCAACCGGCCGTGCTTATATAGGTCGCGAAAAGATTTGCTTGTTAAATTAATTTCAACAGTCTAAATTTTTTATGTGAACGACTCAGCCTTTGTTGTAAGGAGTTCTTTGCACTGTAACAATCAGATTCAGAAGCAGCGATGTTGTTCTTAGGAGTGAGTGAACTTCCAGACTTGTGCTGATCGTAGGGATAACTTTCAGGGCGTGGTATGATCCGTGGTCCAGTTAGATTTTTCAAGCGAAGCATTCGTCTCACTCAGAAAGAATATTTCCAAATGGTAGATAATACGCAGTTCCTTTGCCAGTTTTTATAGCCAGATTTGTCTTCTACATTAAGGTAGGGACTAAAAACCTCGTGAGCGCAAAGAGCTTAAATTCGAAGCCAATTTCAAATTTCCCATGCTTCTTGATTTCACGACATATTATACATAGATTATGAAGAAGTCTTTTCGAGCACCGGAAGTGTGGTTTTTTGTCTGAGCTTTCGAAATCTTGCGGGAATCCATCGTCAGAGCTAAAACCGTCAACAAAAGCAAGCAAAATTTAAAGGGAGAAGGGACTAATTAACCGTTAACTAAAACTGTCAAAAGTTACAGGGGAACGGGCAAATTAACCGTCAAAGAAAGCAAGTAACATATAAAAGGGGGGCAATTAGCCGTCAACGAGAGTAAGCAAAATGTATGGGGAAAGGTCAATTATTCGTCATAGGGACGGGGGGGGAAGGTAGCAGGGAGAGAGGGAGGGAGAGACAGGACCACCAGTGCCGTGAGTCCGGAGATACCCGCGCAAGGTAACACATGAAGGCGCCTATCTTGCTCGAAACATACGATTTTTTTGGCAAGTATATGACCATTTGCTCACGACTCTGGCATTATTTTAACGAAAGAAAAATAGCAAGTAAGTTTGAGGACGTCTTTACTAACGAATACTCATAAAACTAGGGAATTGCAGTCTCCGGCCATTATGCGTTCTTTGTGGTCTTCCAGTGGCATGTGGTTTGCCTGACAACTTTCATTCACACAGTACGGAGGACATTTTTCTGAAACTTGTGAAGCATTATTTCCAAATAAAGCGCATGTTTCTATCTTCTGAGTCCGTGGAATCCCATCGGATAACTTGGAATAATTTTTTCTTCCCGGAAATTCATATATGACCAACTAAATGACAGCTTTCGTTGATTCAGTATGAAGAAAACGGACACTTAGATATTTTTTCATTGTAAATAAAATGTCAAATGCTGACAAAGAACAACACCAAGGTATTTCTTATATAACGTTTCTAATAAAAGCAAAAGAGTTTTGAGTTTTGCATATTTCGCATAGTAGGCTGGCATGTTCCGAAGAAGTTATTTAATTCTGTTTTTCGGCCATTTTTTTCAACGAAAACGTTTACTATCTTAGTAGAACTCAAAGTCGTTGCATTTAAGGCGCCTGCTTGCATTAAGACGCAGGCAATTTTAGCGCTTTAAAATGTGTGCACGTTCCAAGTTTATGAAAAAGCAGCCTACCGCATGTCAGTGAGTTTACCCGATGAGCATAGGATAGGATGCTTGTTGTGGGGTCACTTATGCGCGTTCACGCAATGCAGAAACGGAACGAGCAGACATTTAGCCAGTAAAACAATATCCTGGAATTTATCGAAGCACTTTATGGTAAGCTCAGGAAAATATATGTGAATACTTGTTTCCTATAAGAAGAAGCGTGTTGGTATTTGTCTAGAAATGAATGCCTAATCAAGAAAACTCTCTTATCTATGTCTAGACTTCACCTTGGAAAATGATGAGATGCAAATACATTTGTCAGCCAAAACCTCAAAGGACCACTTTTGAAAAAGATGGCTCAACAAGAAAGGTTTTTTTCAGATGATACACATGTATTCACTACAGGTCTAGTATAATCATGCGAAAAAAAGAAATAAAAGTTGCACGTAAGCTGACGACTATCTAACGTGCCCAGCTTGTACAACCTAAAGATAGGAGTGACTGTCTAGAAAAAGATATAATGTACAAGATCCCATGAGAAGTTTGTGATATCATTTATTGTGGCCAAATGGGTAAGTACGCCTCCGCACGCATCTATGAACATCAACCGCCGTGAAGTGGCGAGCTTATTCTTCCCCAGGTTGCCATGCATAACCTCGATAAAGGAAAGTCTTGCATTGGACTAAAGTTGCACTGTCGAAATTTGTCCCTCCATAAAGGGCGAGAATTTATTGAGGCCGGCCACTCTGAAGACTCACACATCAGTCAGCATATTGAATTAGATGCCGTGTACGAAAAGCTCAAGGAGACATGGAAGATCGTTGCATACTTACACAAATAGCAGTGGCTAACTCTTGCTCAAATGAGATGACTAGTGATCTTTTCAGCTTTGTTGAACATTAAATTGTCTATTGCGCAGTATCTCAATTCCGTCGATGACCTGGGGTACCTCGGACTCAATGAATCTACGTTTTTGTCCCAAGGAACGTATTATCTAAACAGTTATATGCCTTTATTATTCTAATTTTTCTTCATTCATTGTTGTGTAACGACAGTTTTTGTACTTGGACTTTGAATTTTGTATATTTAAGCCGGTATATGTATCACTTAGAGCCCAGCCATTGGCTTGGGATGTGTGCTTTTTTCCTACGTTCCCTATATTTTTATGCATTAACGCTAGATTGTGAGTAATAAGTTGCAGGCTAGTACCGTTTGCATTTAATCTATCATCACGGATCTTCGTGGGGTATATAAAGAAAATTAATTTTAAGCGACTCCAACTGCATAAGAACCCAATTTGCACTTTAGTATATGTCGGATGAAAAAAAATTAATTACTAAACACATGATGTACGTTTTCTGAAAATATACACACACCCGTTGAATAAGAGTCTGAGCCCAAAAGTAGACAGTTGGACGCGCCTATGACTCGAATGTACGGGTGTTTTTGTTGATCCTGCTTACCCACAGCAGGCCCTTTTTCTCTAATGCTCTCGTTTTGTCCTGGGAAAAGGCGTTTTTTGGGCAAGAATTCTCGGCGTGACCTTTTTCTACACATGGCATCATAAATCATCTGGAAAAATCTCCAGGTATCAGTACAACCAGTGAACATCTAGCGCCAAGTTAACAAAATATGGTAAAATTTGTTCCAGATTGGGAACAAATGTAATCGTAGAGCTGCTATATTTACTAATCTGTAGGCAGATTAAAAATATTGCAGCTATACCACGGTGACAACCTTTGAAAGAACGTCTCTATGGCCTCCTTTAATCGTCAGAAAAATGAGCAATGGCGATTACTTCTTTGTGAACTTTAAAACCCTTAACACTTTGAGCACATTTTATGTGGAGCACTGATAAAAGTATTATTTCTCGTTATTTTTATATAGCAGCTCATTTTTTGCTTAAATTCTTTACTCTAAAAGAGCTTTTCTTTTCCCTTTTTAAAGTTCCGTTTCTTGTTGCAATTTTGAAGCATGCAAAGAATGCAGAATTTAATGGAACCAATACATTTCGCAAATGCTCTGCAGCTGTGGCCTCTCGCTGCATAACATTAATAACGCATGAGAGAAATAAAAAAAATTGAAGTTGTGCAAAATAGTCGATGTAAATGGTAAGCTATAAATAATGGAGCCCGAGGTTACAAAACACCTGCTTGATACAGGTAACTCAGTTGACCCCAAAACATCCTTCCGAGTAATTGTTGAAGCTCGAACAACTCGTGCACTGGGCAGCTGAAAAGCACTTATAAAATTTATTGATTCCATTTATTTCTACAGTAGTTGCATATAATGGTTAGAAAAAATGCCTTTTCAATCGCATTTTATCTATTCATTGATTATGACCTCTCGTGAATTATACGGTATAGTCCACAAGTAGAGCAGACTTCTGTTGATATAATATCTTATGTTGTGCATGACAAACAGGCATATATGCTATTCGCTGTAGACTGAAAATTATAAACGCAAATGAAACGACAGACTGGGCTCAACATTACTCCAAGCATAAACATTTAATTTACGATTTTCTTTAAAGCATTCGAAATTTCAATGGCAAAGAAAATCGGTCGTACGCATTCACACTACGTTTGCTGCTAATACTTATACAGTGAGGATGTTCTGGAGGTCAAATGGACGTTCGTCCATAAGCTATCATTGGACTGTCTCTGAAATGTCTGGAGAGTAGTCTATATGCTAGTAAATAGTATGATTCTACAAAGGTAATGTATACTAAGCTGAAGCGTATTTAAAGATTTTTGTTAAAGATGCATGTTTGTTGGGTTTCCAAACATTTTCCTATTTGATGGCTTGACCATCAATAGATAAGAATGCTGTCAAACCATACAAACGAGAATTCAGTTTTATTTATACGATTTGGCACTAACGTAAGCGTCCACAAACCTCTTACAAATTTGTAGAACTTTTAGGTATGCATAGTGCATGTAGGTTATGAACACCAAAGAGATCGAACAACATTAAGCCCTTGCCTTTTGGTTGATGTATAGGATCAAGCCTAACACAGAAACAGTATTAGCATAGAAGGACTTAAGACGTTCTCTGGGACCATGAGTGTATTTATCCGACGTTTCGAACCCTCCCGCGAGATTATTGTCAAGGAATGAAAAAACGTACGGCTCACAGTGTAATTAAGTCAGTTTTGCCGGGATTGACCTCTGCCTTCGATTTACTCGCGCAACGCGAGGTAAGCATCAGGAAGCTCGACATGCCTGTTAATTGAGTCCGCGCGTGAATGCCAGGCTTCCTGCAGCAGGCGTGAAGTTCGGTCGTCTTACCGACCCAGTATTTGCACGCGTTCGAAGTCGAAGCTGTGGCCTAGCATGGATGCGTGGGCGGCCAGCAGGGAATTCTTGTCGTTCCGTCGCACGGCGAGGTCATGGTGGTGCATTCTCGTGAGGACCCATTTGCCGATTTCACCAACATAATGAGCTTGACCACAAAGACAGTCAAAACGGTCAATGACACCGGACTTTTGAGTAACGGGTACTGGGTCCTTGGGTCACATAAGTTGCCTGCGGATAGTTGCTGCCGGTCTGTGGGCAACGCCAATCCCAAATCTGCTGACCAGTCAAGCGAATTCTTCAGAAACACCAGCAATATAGGGTATTGCTCGCCAGAGTGTCGGTTCTGGCTCTCCCGTTGATTTTCTTCGTTTGGCTCCTCGCCTACATTTATCGACGAAGGCGCCAGGAAAGCCATCCATTGTGAAAAGTTTCCTCAGATACTGGACCTCAGCCTTCTTGTCGGCTGGTTTCCTGCAGTTTTTTTCTACACGACGATAACGCGTTCGCACGTAGCTACGTTTGTGCGAAACGGGATGTTTGCTGAGGTAACTCAGGATGCAAGAGGTATTTGTCGCCTTCCTGTAAACTGTTGTTTTAAGTTCCCCACCGTCTTGTCTGCACACCAGCACGTCGAGAAACAGCAACTGCCAATCTTTTTTCTGCCTCCACTGTGAACTAGATGTCGGGAAAGATCGAGTTTAGATTCTCCGTGAAATTCCAAATCTTGTCTCGGGGCAAAGGAGAAGAAAACATGGTGCTGCAGTCGTAGTTAAGGACCTCATGTTAATCCGCATTGAAGCAAACTGTTCACTGATGCAAATTAAAGTTGAAACAGAAATGAAGAATCGGGGCGTTGCTTTCAGTAGGAGTTCCCACCACTTGCAATTAGTCAACGACGGTGGCGACGATGGGGGGATGGTCGGCGAAGGTCTTGCACTACGTTAACTTTACATGCTGCTCGAGGAGTTTCACCCAACTAAAATCTGTGTACCTTCTGTGGAAATGATTCATGCTTTTTCCTCTCCAGGACTTTTTTTCACAGAGAAAATTCAATTTCACTAATTTTTGTAATTACAAAAACTGCGATTGGGATAGAGCTTCGCTGCTACTGTCTATATGCAGCTTAACTCCGGCGTTATGATTTCCTTTTGTCAACCATGGAAACGGATTTGGAAGGGCGCAACTGTCCCAAGACGGAAACTTACTTACCTGCCTATAACAAAAAATACCTAGTGTTGTCTTCACTTAAGCAAACCTCCAATCCATCAGATACATATTCACATAGACTTCCAAATTAATAATAAAGTACCTTCCGGTAAACGAAAACCCAACTTCTTTGTTGAAAAAAATTGCTTTGGTTTGTATAACCAGTAGTTAATAAAGAATAAAGTAAGGAAGGTGTGAAAACAACGATGAAATTTGTAAACTTTCATAAAGCCTATCCTCACAGATACCTGATTAGGCAGAAGAGCAGAAGGAATCCGTGTATTAAACAGTATAATATCTGGGTTTTCATTTGATGATTGATCATGCTGTTAAAAATTATATTTTAAGAGTTGTCGTTTTTACTTCTATATATGCGTTTAGTGGAAAGGAAAGGAAATTTTCTCGCTTGTAGAGAAAATCATCTCCGAAAAAAGTAAGTTAGATTAAATCTATGACTTCTGAAGAGAACTTTACTCATTTAATACAATTTTAATTACTGCGTGCTATCCGTATCAGGCAGACGTGTCTTCTACTATTGACAGCGGGCGTTTCCTGGTTATGACCTTTGTGTCTACTGAGTGACCTTGAAATGTCGTTTAATAATTTGCGATTTTTTTACTACAGCAACTTCGGAAATTAGAAAAAAATAGATTTACGCTCACGAAAGGCTTCGAAGTCGGAAGATATTCATGGTTAAACCCAAGTCATGATACAAAAGGTAGTTTAAATTATCACAATTTTATTTTGCTAAGAAGTAATGCAATGTCTTCAGGCCCAATCTGCTCGTAGATGTGTGCTCATTAGAAATGCAACATGCCGAAACAAATGTCCACAATGAAGATTTATTTATGATATGTCTATCAAAAACTGACGATAATTTCGCAATTCGGCTCTCTGGAAGTTGTGTTCTTGGGTAATTCTATAATTAAAATCTAAGTCTTGGAATCTAAAAATGAGTTCAAAAATAAATGTTGGGATCATTTTCCTGCATTTAATTACGCATTTCTGGTACGCATGATTCCTTTGACGCAGTCATAAAGCCCTCAGGTTCCTTATAGTGGACTCGTTTCGATTACATTGGCTAACATTTTAGCTTCATTGGAATAACCGGCGGGAATGAACGCTTAAATAAGTTTAATTGTGTTGTCTATTTTCAGCCTACATATTTGTTAAAGGAGTGATCTGACATCAAAAGGCTAAGCAGCCTGGTCTAAAGTAAATTTAAACTTCGAAAGTTATCAATTTAAATAACAACCGTCTGTCTTTCTTGACTGTTCTTTTCAAGCTCATTTTCAGGAAAGCAGTATAAATTTAATGGAATTGAACTGCTTTACGCGATCGTCTGTATCCTCACGAAATCGATGCACTCGCCCAAACTTACTAATCTTCACACGGAATTTTCGAATACAATTTTATATCGGACAAGTTATTTAAAGAGAGCATACAATATATTGCCTGTAGTTGCTCAAAAGCATGGTGGCTTTCAAAAGTGCAATGTTTTAAAATTGATTTTGGAAGCTCGCATTAGTTTCCGGTGGATTGATAGGAGGTTTTCACAGCATTGCATTTTAAAAAAGTGAATTATGGAACTGCCTATTCCCCAGACGTTTCATTTTAAACTGCTCGACGTTCCAATGACACTTGCTTCCAAGCCTTCACAAAACAAAACAATTCTTAAACACCACTTTTCATAATTTTTGCACAACACCCAGAGGGTAGGGATGGAGTGCTAAAGGAATGCACCCGCGAGTATTTGAATATGTAGTGGTTTCAGTTCTAGAGTAACTGCTTCTAAGAATGAGAAATGTCCTGTTAAATTATCAAGACACATTGATCTGCTTTCGATGATCTATTTGAAATGTGGATGGAGTCACACAAAACTTGAAAATAAACGGAGAAAACTACAAACAACCTAAATAATTCCATTTGAAAAAGCTGCTGACACTTATGCATAATTGCTGCACATTCATTGCTAGAATGGAGATTATTTCCCCTGCTTGTCATTCATGCGCCTCTTAAAATACAAGCCCCTGTTTCTCCAGTTCCGACCAGGCATTTTTTACCAAATCATGAACGCCCAATCATCCTGCTGTAGGAAGCCCATTTTAGGAGCCTGACGGACGACCAGAAAAGCCAAAGTACTTTATATGACATTTGCATATGATTGTACTCGACGAGCGCCTGGTAATCACTAGCAGATTTATAAATACATGATGTCATGGCTACGTTTGCCGGGTTGGCCCATAAGCGTCTGCACATAGTCTGACACAATCCTGGGCAAAACAGCAAAGCAAAATAAGAACTCATTGGCATACTGAGTGCTTCCGTACGACTGAGGCATGACTTGCAGAAATCAGGGACAAAATCAGCGGTGGAATTTGCTCAATTTGTTGGGTTGTGCAGGAATAAGTTACAATTTCCTGCTTATTAACGGGCTTTAATATTTATGTTATCTATCTAATATTATTTTGCCGCAACCTGATGCTAGCTACATTCTCAACATGAATAAATGTGATTAACCACAGATGACATAACACCGCCTATTGACAATAAAACGAAAATGTTTGCTTCTTTTATATATTTCACCCTCAGTGATTCGTCTGACGACTGCTATTGCTTTTCATTAGGCTACAGCTGTTAGATTCCTGTTCTAGTTGGCCTTCTTGAGAAAGAAATGTATTATTGTTTGGAGGACGAAGAAGACGTATCAAGCACCAGATTAATTGATTTATTGTTCTGGCGCTCGATACATCTTCCTCCTCGTCCATGCAAATATCTGGATCGCGAACGTTCGCATTCATAAGCATTGTATGTTATGGAGATTTTGAGATGATAATTGTATCAAAGATTTTTTTAATAAAGAAGAAAATCCGTCTCAACACGCATCTTTGAGCATCAGCTGGCAGTAAAGAGACGTGGCCATTTGTCTGAAGTGGCTTTGCAGTGCCTTGACACAATGCATACCTTTGCATGGGACACAACACGCATCGTCAGAGTTTTCCTCTCCAAAAACCCCTTAATTTCTTGAAGACATGCACTCCGAGGAGTAATTTTTCAACCGGCTTATCAGGCTAGCTGGGGTGTACAAACAACTCAAAAAAGGTCGAAGAGGCTGCTGTTGACAAAAATGGACCAACATGAACCGCAATTAGCGTCCACAACGAATCACCTAGACTGACCCCGCACTGCTTCAAATTCTAGCTGTTAGTTAGCCATTACGACTGCTAATCACGTCCACTGGGATGTGTCGCAAATTGCACGTTCCAATTTACGCCCACACCAGATGACTATGAGCACTTTGAAACGCTTACTGTCCTTTGCACATTTTTCTCAGGTCTGACAATGACCTGGGGATCCAGTGTCAAAAATTTACGGAAAAGTTTTATTGATTCTCCCAAAGAACGCCTTCTTTTAAAGTTATACGTCTTGGGATGCCTGCCTTCCAGATTAAATGACAATTTAACAACAATACGCATCCTGGAATTAAATTTACGCTCGAAAAGGACATTGATGCCAAATTACCGTTTATTGATATCCCTGTACACCGAAAACTCGATAGGACGTTGCGATTGTCTATCTCCCGCATAGAAACGCATGCACAACTAATCCTAAATCATGAGAGTAATAATTCAATCCCTTATAAAAGGAGTGTAGTTAAAAGTCTATTAAATTGACCAAAAACGCACTGGTAGGACAAAATCGTTATCAGATTAAACTAAATTACTTGTTAACATTTTTCATCCAAAAAAGGTTATCCGCGAGAATCCGTACGTTGATGCTTGAGTCAACAGGAGTCATTGAAAAAGCTCTTAGGCAGTGGCAATCAGCCACGCAAGCCATATACTTGGTGAAGCCTTCCTTATATCAAGAACATGTATGAAATTGTTGACGGACACGTAAGGAAGCAAAACAGTTGGGTAATTCATGAACCTATAGCGACCTTATCTAGAAGATCCCATGAGGATTATGCGATGCTGCTTATTGTGGTCAGATGGAAATATTTGCCTCAGCGCGCATTCAAAAACACTAATTGGCGATAACATGACGCAACCACTTGCACAAAGTCGCCATGCGTACCTTGGATACAGGGTGCACCTTCGTGTGGGACAAAGCGTGTATTGTCGGTGCGTGTCCTTTCAGAAAAGGCCGCGAATTCTTCGAGGCGCTGCCTTAAGATACCTCATGCATCAAGTGACACATTTAACTCTGCGTCTGTAAACGAGCTGGGGCTCCAGTTTAGAAAATTCACGCAATACCTTCTACTTGACGGTGCCCAAGAGGTGCCTTACCAATAAACTTCATTATTACCAATAAACCTTATTATTTTGTAAAGAAGGCCTTTGACCTCACCTTTTATGCCGTAAGATGCCTATGCTTTAACATTTTATCATTATATAGTGCATTGCGATTGCTGCAAGAAACTTTCATTTCAAAATTTAAATGGGTTGTTTAATATATATTTTGGCAGGTCTTCGATCAACTAGATGCACTTAATAATAAGAAAGGCTTAAGTTTAGAAACTGCCCTCTTTGTTAAATTTATGGGAATAAAAAGGCCCTTATTTTGGGCAATTAATGTGAAAGTTTATATCAAAGAAATATCCTATGCCATAAGGAAGGACAGAACCAAATGTTTTATCAATACGCATTTTGGCATGGGAAAATTCCAGGATTAGGAGAAAAAAGTGGAAAAATTATTCCTTCCAGAACTGATAAATTTTGTCCGAATTTTTTCACCAATTTATGCTGCGTACCAGATAGAATGCGCTGAAACGAACAACTTGATGACACCTGGGCTGCTTTGGTGTACTCTGTTAGGGGAATTAAATTCCCTAAACCTGGCGCTCTCCGTTTGCAGTGACAGGTTTACAGAAGAGGTTGACAGAAGGGACGGTATAAATAAAGAGGTGCTATACCACATAAGGCAGCAATCACGTTCTAAAATATTCAGAAGATGAATTGGCAAACATATGTTTGTTTTCCATAATTCTCATCAGGCCTTTACATGGATGTGGTCTGGGCTGGCAGTTTGTCCTTGATCTCTCCGTATAGGATGGGAGTGGTCGAGAAAAGTACGTGGGCGTTGGCTGCTGGGAAGGTGGTTGCTGCAGCCTGACTTAGGCGCCTCCTTAGAAGTTCGCTTGGTCCGTCCCCTTGAAATGGGACCCTAATAAATATTCGCTTCTTCTCTGCTGTTAGCATTGCAGGTTTTGGTGGCCTTTCAGCCATGTGCTTAGCGATAAATCGATTGGGGTACCCATTTTGTCGAAATACACATTCAACAATCCTTAGCTCCTCTGCTATGCTATCATTCGACCAAATCCTTTTCGCCCTTTGCGTCAAACATCGTACTAAATTACGTTCGAATTTTAACTGTATGAAGCTAGCAAAATGCATGTATTGGCCGGATCACATCTTTTTTACGATATACCTTCCGTTTAATGCTCCCATCAGCCCTTCTACTCAGTAGTACATCAAGGAATGGGAGCGATCCAGATTCTTCTTCTTCTACTGTAAACGTGATAGACGGATGCACCTGATTCACTTTATTCATTAGAGCTGAAAAGTCGGTTTGGTCTGATGCAACTGCGAATATGTCATCTACGTAACGTTTGTAGTACATCAGATTATTTATCTGGTGGCTAAGTTGCGTAGCCTATAATTGGCCCATGAATAGATTTGCTAGAAGCTGACCCAGGGATGAGCCCATAGCTTATCCGTTTAATTGCCTGTACATCTTGTTGTCGAAAAGGAACTGTACATTCAAGGTAAATTTTTGTAGCAATTTCCTGAGTGCATTTACTGGCACTCCTATGTCCTGGTGATTTGTGCTAATGAAGTCACAGATGTAATCTACTGTTTCTGTGACCGGTACGTTTGTGAAAAGGGAGGAGACATCCAGTGAGAGATCAAGGACAAACTGCCAGCCCAGACCACATCCATGTGTATATATTCATTTACCTGTTCCTGTTGGGCGGGATATATTGGTCGCACGAGTCGGCGTTTGTCCAAAAGAGTCCGAGAACACATCCTAGCATGGTGAGGAAAGGGTTAACTAAAGGGTGTTAACAGTTCCATTTTAGCGCATCTGGTAGACTTTGACCATCGCGTGGATGCCAAAGAGGCCTTTCCAGGTATTTACAAGGTACCCTCAAGCTACTCAAAATTTCTTGGACAGCGTCTCTTGGCTACGGCAGAAGCGGCCGCAATCAGGCTAAGCTGACCTATCCTTTGCGACCGAAAGAATTTCACCGCGGCACCAAAGTAACCATGGTCAAAAGCTGCTAATCCAACAGCCAGCGGCTTGACACCTCAACCGACTACCAGCTCCCTGTAACGCTGATCAAATTTTGACCCTGTTTCGACACCTACTCCATTCCCCCTCCCCTGACAACCGTCTTTCTTTTTTTCTACTAACCCGCGTAGTCCATTTACTTAATTACCCTATAAATGTAAAGGCCTGATGAGAATTATCAAAAACAAACGTATGTTCACCAATTCATCTTCTGAATTTTTCAATGGGAATTTTCGCAAATTTCTGAAATATTCCAAGGTTTACACTCTCTTATAGGAAAAAAAGGTGTCGTTCTATCGTGCACAAGTTCTGCATCCAAATTTTATGGTTAAATTTCAATTGGCAGTTTGGCACATATTTGGACAGGATATTTTGTTCAACTGAGTGGATTTAATGATTAAAAAGTTTTTTTTGCAAAACTGCCCTCTAAGTTATGTAATGGAGCGAAATAGCTAAATTATGAGTCCGTTTATCTCAAAGAAGTGTCCTATGCTATAGGATACAACAGAACCAAACTGTTTATTAACACGCATTGCGCTATGTAAAATTTCCAGTATAAGTAAAAAAAGATGGAATAATATTCCCTTCCAGAACTGAAAAAGTTTCTTGGAAGTTCCTTAAATGGAAGTCAAGACGAGTTTAAGGAATCACACTTATTTGCAGAAACAAACAACAATTAAATTGCGAACCTTTGCCTCAATTCGTAAAAATTTAAATTTATCAGTTATATTTTGCTATTCTGTTAAGTTTTGCATCATAAATGGCAGTAATAAGTTTGTATTACAAAAATTATCTTACTCCACCGATAACTAAGAGCGCATGAGCAAACCTTACAATATATATAAATATGTTACCATGCAGGTGATGTAAATTTGGGTTTTTAAATGTGAGTCAGGTAGAAATAAACGTTTTTTAAACTTTACGTTTCGCTTATGCGTTACGTAGAAACGGAACAGACCGAAGGATAATAAGTGTTTCAAAAAATGGCCATATATGGTCAGTCGTTTTTGCATTCGAAATCTTATAAAAAATGATGAAATCAATCCACTTATGTGAAAAGAATCCATTATACAGAGAAAAGTAAGGTGGTTTATTTCCAGTGAAATTGAATCGTTCATCTTCAGGTAAATTAAAGAAATTGTCAAAAGTCTCCATTATCTTGGAAAACGTTAGGATACACAGAAATTCAGCAGCCGAGTACCTAATAAAAGCACGTTTTAAAGAGGTCACCTATTATGGAAAGTTCATTGATTCATGTTATGTCTAATAATATCCGATTTATTTGGCGGACGTTATTTCTTTTCGGCAATGTGGTTTTCTGTTTTAAGGCTTTTTTAATATAAGCAACATGGCCAAGCATTATAAGAACTTATATCCAGAAACCCTTTCTTTCGGTTTATGCTATTTATATACATCTAATTTAAAAAGTTTTGGTGTAACGTTGAACAGGTGTGCAATTTATTAATTTATCAATGAAGACACTAAAAAGGAAGAAAATAATGACACACTTCTTTCCACGATATTCAATTTATACTTATCCAGTAATGGTTATGTGTGTTAAACATTCTGACTAAAGAAGATTTTTTCTATGTAGAGAAAGAAGTTGCTTCTAGTTTTCAACGTTACAAACAATTTTTTTTCTTATTTGGAGCTATTTTTTACGTCTTCAATATCGAGAAAATTTTATATTTCTTTCGAAACGCGTACTGCTCCCTATAGTTCTTTTGAGTACTTAATATGCCCTGATACTGTTCATTATTTCTTAGTTTTCCTTAATGCATTCACACTGGTATTTGAGTTATTATGAAACGTATTCAGATTTATGAAAATCGCGTGGTTTTTAGCGACTACTGTTTTCGACAGAGAAAGCTCATTACAATTAAAATAGGCATGATACAGATGGCTGGTTAACGTTCATAACCGGTCGACAGTACGCCAAGACCATAACACAGCAGTCTGCGTATGGCTTGTTACCACCATAGTATACTCTCTATATATTATAGGTGGCACGTGTCCTGCAAAGACGTTCGCCATCGCCACTAGCAAGCTGGCGAGCAGACTGATAGACCGTGATTGAACAGGATCCTAACCACAACAATGCGGATCACGCGTTTATTAATATTATATATCTGCATATCGCTTCCACAATTTCTATTTGACTCAATGGAATGGCAGTTTGAGATCATTCCAGACGGCGTTCCTGAAGGATTATATTGCGAAAACCGCATTCAAGGCATTTGCCTTGAACTACTGAGTGCCCATATACAAGCATATTTCTATGAAACGACCATGCAGATTCTACCATTTACTTAATAGGGAAAACAAGCTGGTAACCCTTAGGCCTACGCGTGAAGGAGAAAATAAAATGATAACAACTAAAGTTGATTAAGATACATAAATTCAAAGAGAAATACATTGGGCCGAATGAGGCAAGAAATGCATAACATCACCTTAATCTTTACTCATTTCAAGTGTTAAATCATGGTACTACAAATGGGTCAAATAGATCAACTATTACTCACTTCGCTGCTCATATTTCCTAAAATGCCGGCCGAAGTGAGCCCTTGGCTTTCGATGCATTACTACAGTTTACTTGCTGTCTTTCTTGTCAACACTAGCATTTCAGCGGAGAACTGATGCGAAGAAAAGCTGCATCTTTTTCTCCCACCCCCTTGAAGCGTGCGTGTTGACATCTATTCAGGTGAACAGAAGGTACTACATGCTTTGCAATATTTTCCCCCAATTTGACTGAGACACTTGAAATTCGAAAGACCACTAATCGTCCTAAGAACAGCTTGGATGCAGCGTTTTTCTACCGATATTAGATACAAGCGAAGCGTTGTTTAACGTTTTCAAGTATGCAATTCATTTGAGACATTATTGTTGTTTCTTCTGAAAACCCGTATTTAGACTTTTGAGTTCGCTTACCTGCGAACTTGAATGCCCTCTGTGCATCAAGCTTCTGCGATAGTCACCTTATTTCAAGGAGGACAAATTGCTTCCAGGCTCATATAGATCACATAACGCGGAGTCAAATCCCCCCACTCAGGTAATAGTACTAAAATTATAGTGGCTTAACATCTGTGAGTTTTAAAATGGTGGTTTGAGGTTGACAGCGGTGGATAAACCAAAAATGACAATGTCACCTGCCATTGGCACTGGCAAAGTTTAGGTTGTCATGATACATTCAAGTGCTCTATACCGTTCTAACCTGTCAATCAACTGATGATAGTATATGGCGCAGTGGCCGACAAAGCTGAGTGACCTGCCTACACATGCTTTATACAAGATCTGGTTCATACAGTGTCTTCTAGGCCTTGATCAGTCCACAGTGCGTGAAAATGGCTATGCAGATCAAATTTTGAAGGAGTCATTACAGAGTGCCTTTCAGTCGCATGAAGGGTTGAAAAAGTCCATTGGTTTGCAGCCCTCTAACTGCCTTCATCTGCGTAACACTTTTTATACCGAGAGCTGAACTGACTTCATGTGGTGATGGATCGCCCAGTTTTAATCACTCTATGCAACGGTTGATGTTCTAAGCCTGTCAATCAACTTGTAATGGGATAGGGCATGGTGGACGATAAATAGTAAACATTCCGCCTACTTTCGAGATCAGACACTGATTAAAAGGGGGTTAAAAGTCAGGAAGTTTTCATTGAGATTCTGCAGTATGTTTGCGATCAGAAAAGGCTATTTCATTAGGACCCCACAGTAAACTGGCATGCAAAGCAAATGTAAGTGATCTCCCTTACGTCAGTATACCAGCTTTCGAAACAGAATTGTTCTGCCTATCTTATAAACTGACAGCGTGTTAAGTATACGATTTTTACACGGGCTCATTTATGTCTTCTGAAACCATAGTCCATTTTATAAAAAACGGGCTTGCAAATGTTGAGCGATTTAAATTTACTTTAACAACTTACCTCCTTACTTTGTTTGATATCTGAGGGAGGATTAGCAGATTATTTCAAAACAGGTTTGGGTTGTGATATTTTTAAGACTGCAAAATGTTCATCTTTCAGGCCTCCTATTCCACATTGACTAATGCCGTTTGGAAACTCCTCCGTATGGTCCACATCGACTGCAAACAAAAATGAGCCCTTTATTATGTCTTCATAGTATCGTTAACCATTATATAAGTTTTGTTTGTAAAAAAACCTTTGCAGCTTGCAGTTCAGAAGACCTGAATTCAAATGCAAAATGAGAATTTAATTTGGCAAACATATCTTTCAGCAAATTCTTATCAGGCCACAAAATTGTAGAGATAATGAAAGCTGTACAGTTGGACAGGGTTTATAAGGGTAGTCTTATTGCAATCCATCGTTTACACGCGCCCGCATGGCTAGGTCGGAGTGTACAGGTTCTTGTGTTGGGGAGTGAGGAGTAAAAGGGGTAGCGGAGTGAATTGGGTCAGGTTATGGGCATTGATCAGAGGTCAGGCGTATAGCCACTGCTTGGGCTATTGATAGCCAAATAGTACTGATGAATACAAATGATTATGTAACGAAACTAGAAGCTATCGTACTAAATCGTACAAAGTTCTCAAAATCCGGGAAGGACAAATATCTGTCAGAGGCTGTCGAGGGTCAGTTAACTACAATTTTCAAAGACCTCCACAAAGAAGGTCTTTTGTCTGACAAAGAGCTTGAAAGACAGAAACCTGGAGGCCCGACGATACCCAGAATGTATGGCCTTCCAAAAGAGCACAAACAAGGGCTATCCTTGTGCCCTGTCTTGGATATAAGAAATTCCCCTTATCACAAAATTGCCAACTAGCTGTATCCTGGAAGCTTGAAAGACACATTTGAGTTTGTTGAAGCTATAAAGAATATCAATGCTAGTTGAAATAAGATGCTCTCATTTGGTGTTTTATTGCTTTCTACCAACGTACTCGTGGTAGAAACCATAAACTGCCAATACAGGCAAACATTCGAGTCCCAGAAGAAAAGGACTTGGTCGCTGGGACAATAATTTTATTCGTCTGACGTTGTGAGCTCCGTCGCGGGTTCCTCATCCGATACATTAAAAGAAAACAGCAGCAGAATTGAGTAAATGCATGCACAGAAGTTTGCCTTATTTATAAGATACAGTCATAATTGCAAATCACAACGACAATTAGCCATAATTGCCTTCTTGTGTGTAGGTATTCTGCTCGATGGCATGCGGGCTCTGACCTGGTGAAGGTTCATCATGCGTGGTGGACTCGGGCGTGATGCTAGCTCGGTCATCTGGCGTAGGATGACGCGATGGCCTATTCATTCCCCAAGTGGAAACTTGCTCTGACCAAATTGAGTCTAACCACCGAATATTAACTTGACAAATCGTTGCACTCGTTTATGGATTATAGGCCGGTAAACCATGACTCAACTTATTCGTGGCTAACCCGATTGTCACCTCTTGCGATAATTTCGGCCTCACCAACTTTGAATATGTGGCCGCCTCTCGTCGAATAAGCCGCAACTCAAGAATTGACATCATTTCGCCGCACTAATAACGCGCGTTCGACAATCCACGTTTTGAAAGGCCTGCCATTTTCTCTGACATAGTTACTTTGCCCTCATCTGCACCAGATCTTGTAAACAACGCCAACTGTTTCTTGCCCTGGCAGTGGGTTCTTCTGTTTCATTACTTGACGCCTTATGGTTGCCTCCGGCCTGTGTGTGACTGCACCTTCAAGTGGTACAAAGGCGGCCGAAAGCCTCCTAGACGTTTCTTGACGTACGGGATCGCTTGCCAAATTTTGGGGTTGGTGCAATTTTGTTGACCATCTCTTTTGCGCAAGCACCCGTTGACGAAGTTGAGCGGTTAGCAATTTTCTCGAAACACTCGTCGAAGATATCGTACTTCTGAAATTTTTTTCTTCTGGTTCGCTGCAGTGCGTTTCAATACGCCGAGCGAGCGTTCTTAGGCAATTGCAGTTCTGGCTATTGTTGGCGGAAGTAAGATGATTTGAGTGGATGTATCATCACTTTTTACAAACGTACCCGTTGTGGAAAGCATAAACTACCGCTGAGACGTTATTCTGGATACGCACTGCCAGCTAGGTATGCTCGTGAAAACTCTTTAAGAATTACTTATGCGCTTCACACAAAATTTAAAATTTCTCTGCAATGGTCGATTTTACAAACAGATAGATAGTGCGGCGATGGGCTTACTTCTCGGCCCGTTTCTCGCAAAGGTCTTTCTCGAAAACATTTGGAAAAGGTGACTAAAAGGCACCATCAATAACCATGCATTTTAAGGTCAGTATGTGGATGATATCGTCTGCTTGACAGACTATAATACTGACAATGACGCCCTGGTCGCGAAGTTTAACAGAGTGCATTTATTGATCATATTTTCTGCAGAGACTGAGATGGACGATGTAATTGCGTTCCTTGATGTCATTCTGCGAACAAAAGATGATGGACCTATCCTCTCTAGGATATTCCGAAAGCAAACCCAGACGAGACAATACAAAAGATTTAACAGTTTTGTTCGCCTAAATATAAGACGAAATCTAGTCCAGGGATTATTAGCTACAGTACGACAGATCTGCTCGCCTGAAAATGTCAAAGCCCAACTCCAACAGGATAGATCGGCCAAAGGTATATAAGCACATACCGGCTTTGTTTAGTAAGGGTGAAATTAGATCGATCTCCAGTTATATTCTCGCACATCTTGTCAATACGAATCATCGAGTCGACACTCACGAAGCGTTTCAAGTTGTCTACCGGACACCAGCTAACATCCCCAATGACCTACACCAACGGGTGCTCGCAACGATCGAAACAGTGGTTAAATGGCTGGCGAATCCACTACTATGTTACCAGAAGACGATGACACAAGCCCTTGCACTTCCATCGCTGATCCTGATGCCAGGTGGCGATTGCATTTCGCCCCCACCCCCTAGTGACAGTAGTTCGCTTCGTACAAATAGCAGCTATTATCCCTTCATGTATCTGCCCTCTGATCAACGCCCAAAACCTAACACATTTTCTCCCCCTCCCTCGTTCCCCCCCCTCCCCCAACACAAGAAGCTCTATACGGTGACATCGCCATGCGGGCGCCATGTAAACGATGAAAACTACTTTGCTATGTGCAATGTTGTTGCTGTGTCTGTTTTCTGTAAATCAACCTTGGTTTTATAGAGCAACTAACAATCGATGTAAATGAAGCCTTTTACACAAATATTATTGTTTTCTTGAATTTATTTTCAGCAGTTTACCGAAGTAAACCTCTTTAAAAATGCGCATTTTGCTGTCTGAAATATTTAAGGAGTATTCGGCATCATGTTTATATTATAACTCTACATTACTTTTGTTTGATAGTGTAAAAATTTGAAAGTTTAGTTTAGAATTTTCGAAAAGATAGATGCACCTTAACATGCCTAATGCTTTATTTATTTAGTGTTAAACTTTGCGAAAACTGAATAGAGAGAACCATTTCGGACGCCAGGCAACCGCTTTTAAAATATTTTCAGATAAAAAGACGACATATTGTAACTTGAACTAAACCTACGTTACTATTAAACCTTTATTTACCAATTGAATTTGCAGGTTTACCCATTCGAAGAGAAGCAGGAAATATCCGCACAGCACTCGTATAAAATGAGTCTCAGTTTGTGCTGTTTCATATTTCCATATTCAGAACCTGAAAGCTAATAGCCATAGTCTGATTTTGGCTTGTTAAACTGCCAGGAAGCAACATTTAGGCAAAGTAGGTGTTTGCCCAAAAACAGTGACGTAACAACTAGAATTAGTTGGTACTATATGGGGTCTTAACAAAGTAGCCGGCACCCTCTTTGCTACTGTCGTGTACAAAATCTGACGTGGTTGTTCTAGTGATGAATCTTTCAGAGGTACTTAAAAGTGGTTTCAACCTGTAGGAGCAAAAAAAGTAGGACATCCCTCAGATCATGTCAACAGTTAGCTTATGAAACCGTCGATCTGTATCCAATTATGTTTGTAGATCTGATCACAAGAGATCAAGAGATGTACAATTTGCTGCTGTAAAATAAGGTGGCATCACGCACGCCTTCCGCGAGAAACACGGACGTTTTCTAGGGACCTAAAAGCCTTGCTACCGGCTAGGTTATGGTGGAACGTTTATCACCTATCCTGAAATCCAATGTCTACTAAATGTGGATAATTAAGGCTTCAAAAATATCCTGGACCACCACCCTGCTCTCAAAATAAAGTCTACTTTATTGGTCTGCCACATCATATCCAATCATGCAAAACGGCGTCACAATGAGCTTCGTTAAAAAAAACTTCACCTGAAATTCATAGAGATGAGCAGCAACCAATTCTGAAAAATTTTTGATGATAATGTGAAGTGAAGGCAACCATATAAACCCTCATAGCTTTGTTAAGATTAGAGAAATTTAGACAGTCGTGTAAGAAACAAATCGGGCGCCGGAAGTCAGCCGGAAACGCAATTGGATAGAAATTTTATAGTTATTAACCTAAACGCTGATCGGCGATTTCCGCTCGGTGCACTGACGTATTCCAACTGAAAGCCTTTCTGATGTCCCCAGGGATCGCTGCAAAATGGCAATGTCTAACTGATTCCAACGTACGCAAACAATTTGCTTGCATCCAAAATGAAATGGTTGATTTAAGAGTCAGTCGCATAGAACATATACCCCAGCAGCCTGAATTCGTAATTTTTGCTCTATAAAGCAATCTCGGGTTGCAAAAGTCAGCAATATTGGAGACACAATTCTAGGCTGCAGTTGACGAGCGCAAACATGTGGTTATAGTGATTTGATGTTATCGTTGTTCATGTACTAAAGTAATGCGGCTTCAATGGAAGGTATGGCGTGGGACAATAAGGAAGGAGTAAGCCTTAGGATCGAAAAAATGTGTGAAATTGCCGGTTTTATTTGCATGAGAAGCATATCCATTTTACCAAGGCACTTTATGCTAGGTTATTAAAAAAAAGCCATTAATTTTTGAGCGTGCATTAGCTCGTGTGCGATTTAGTTACTTCCCCTGAATTTCGGATGATTTATGTTCATGTAAAGGAGGGGGCTATTATGTCACGGATACCAGTGGATATATTTAGTTCAGTGGGAAACGTGCGAGATTTGGCATTTGTCGAAGGGGAAGAAATCCATGACTTTTTTTTCTCTTGCGCTAGCATGCTATAAAAGAACGTTTCTTTTCATGCGAATTGAGTTTCGATTTGGTTGCTTGTTCGGAAGACATAACTGCCTGGCAACACTGTCCTTAGCTTTAACAAGGAATGCTCAAAATTTACTTCCTAGGAATTGAAGGTCTTCATCAAATGTCATCCACAAAATCTGGACAGCCATAAATTTCATCAAAAAATTCAAAAAAAGTTTTTTAACGGTTACATATTCGAATAACTGCATGGTAGTCTTCAATGAATAGAGAACACCTGCATGCATGTCTTTCGAAATTTACCTTCTAGATTAAAAGTCAATCTGCAAGGCAGAGGGACAAGACAAACCGGATATCCTATCAATAAAAGTCATGTATCAATACAGCATGCGCTTTAAACTGCATAAATTTCATGAAAAAATTTGACTCGTTACCTAAGCATATATTTGGTCAAATTTTCTTATTAATTGAGTGGACTTCATTCTGTAAAAGCATTTTATTTATGAAAATCACCATTTAAATAAGGTTTATTAAGTGAAATGGGCATTAATTAGGACAAATTTGGAATAGTCCCATGTTCATGCCATTAGGTACAACAACACAAAACTATTTATTAATGCGGATTTTATTATGGGGGCACTCAAAAGTTAGCTAAAGAGTATAAAAGGTTTCCCTTGCAGGACTGGAAAATATTGTCCAACATTTTCAGATGCAAGTGAAGCCAACTTGAAAGAATCACACTTATTTTCAGAAGAAAAAAAATTAAGTTTTAAAAATTACACTTAGGTTACTTTTGATAGCACTTTGTATTCCCACATCACCTACATGGTGATTAAGCAAATTGTCCTTATTTTTTCCCGCAAAGGTACTATAAAGAAGGCTTTATTGAATGCGTGTCATATCGAAATATTTTTTTGTAAATTATGCCATCAGCGTATGCGTTATTAAGAAGGGGAACAGGCAGAAAAACAATATTCATTCAAAAAAATGGCCATATATATGGGCAGTCCTTTTGCATGCATATACTTATAACAGATCCACGAATCAATCCGTTAGTAAGATAAAAGTAAGTTAAGTGATTTCCTTTCCAAATGAATCGTTCATCATCATTTATCTCAAAAATGTCAACAGTCTCCAATTTGATTTTGACGTAGCCTTGGAAATCATAATGTTCACAGACGTTCGTCAGCTTAAAAATTCAAACAACTTTGAAAATGACAATCGATTTTACAACATTTTCTATTTATCTTAAAAATTACAATAACAGAATTCCGTTGCGGAGGTTATTTTTTCTCGACAATGTGCGTTGTTGTTTTAAAGCATTCCTAAATATGACGCATACGGCCATCTTGATAAGAAGTAATAGGTAAAATAGCATTTCTTTCGGTGAATGCTTTTAATGTTTAGCTTTTTTGAAAGGTTTTTTAAACGTCGAAAAATAGCGCAATTTATGAATTAACGCATGAAGACAGTGAAAACAATGAAAATTATGCCAGAATTTATTGGACGATCTTAAATTGATGTTTAATTACTACTGGTAATATGTAAAAGTATTTTGACTAAAGTAAACTTTTTATAAAAATAAATTAAAGATGAAAGTGTTGAAGATTGACAAAATATTTAATTGTCTGTGTTTTTATTAATGACTATTATTAGGGTAAAGGTTTATTTTCCTTTGAAAGCCTTCAGTACTTCTTATACGTATTAAACTGTTTAAATATGCGTTATGTTGTTTTTTTTTTAATTTTTACTTTTATCTTAATGCGTTTACACTGGAATACGAGTAATCATTAAACTTTTTCAAAGCTAAGAATGTTGTTCGTTTTTAATGCAACCGTACTTTACATTGGATCACATTACCGACTGAGTGTTCTTGCATTCTAACACTATCTCTGACGATGGGGGCCTGTCCGACTCTGAACCCTCAAACTCATAAAATCTGTTATTTTGATCTCAACTGCATAGTTTTTATCACATTTAAATATCATTTCAAATTTCTACTAAGCCAGCATACTTACACAGCGAGCTTGAGGTTCTTATGGCAGAATTTAGCTTTTACTGTTTTGTCATATCATATGAAATAAAGCACAATTTTAGTTGAAAAAATGAATTCTGATGTCGGACGTCAACAGGGCTGTTAAAGTACATCATTAATCTCTGAATTGTTCATTATCTTACAGAGTATCTACCTATAAGTTTAGTTCAGAAAATGTTTTTCTGTCAGGCTCAGGAGATTTACGGTGCGAGTCATTACTACAAATCTTTATAAGGAGTTTGCCTTCGTTCGCGAGAGAGATGACTAATCTTATTGGAAAACAATTTCTCAGTCAACATCCGCTTATTTGATATATCCGATAAGCCGGTAAGTCTATAGGCGCATCTGTCGAAAAAAACATCAAAGGTCGTTTTTCTGCTGTTCCTTCAATTTTGCTTATAAGAAGTCCTTGAGCGGTTGAATAAAGTGTCATTTCAGAAAACATACTTTTATACTATTTCATTCTTTCCTCATTATCTATCAAAATGCTTGTATTTAACACATAATTGTGCAAAAGCTGCCATTTAAAAAAAGCGGAATATTTTTGTATGCAATAAAAAGAATTATTTCAAAAATTTAATGCTCACAACACTGTTATTTCACGCGCATCACTTTAAATAGAAGCAAACGAGCTCAGTTACTCACAACATGGAAATTTAAACAGCCACAGCTTACCAACCTAGGCACGTTCATGACAGTTTGCACATTATGCATGATATCGCAAGGCCTGCACCTCAAGGGGGTAAAATAATTTTAAATGTTATTTCGTCGTCGTAACCAGAGAAATTGCGCTCATGCGATATTCAAAGACTGCGATAGTAGTCACGTTTAAAGAAAGGTCACTTACAGTCATGCTGATAAAAAAGCTTTAATTAAATGAAAACCATTCATCGTATGCAATGTATTTTCAAAGATGTTCATTACTATCTGAAAAGTTTAAAAAGAAACGAAGACCTTTTTATTTCTTTATTCCACCAAATAAGCTAACAGGTGCTCTGCCATAGAATTTTTATTTTTTTAATGAGAAAGCTTGTTTAATTTAGCATCGCTGTGACCAATATATTTATTGGGTATCTGAAGCCCTTTTCCTCTGAAAACCAGATCCTTTCAAATTCACAAATTTGCTTTCACTACAAGCAAGAAAGTATGATCGTCTAGCTGAATCCATACTCGGCCTTTAAGCAGGATGTCAAAGTTACTTCAAACATTGTTTATGAGCATCAGAAGGGCAAAAAAAGAAGTGGATTGTGTTCAAGAAAGTTGAGTGACGCACAGAGACATCAGCTCATACAAAAGACTTCATCATTACATGTGCGAAATTTGAAAAAGCCACGTCTTACGGCTTTAATGGGGAGTGAACTGCGTAGAACGTAATGATTTTGAAGTAATCTTGTACATGCCAAAACTGACTTTGCTAAAAAAAAGTGAACGTTACGTAGAGTACGGTGGACTTACAAGCGGCTCAAAACTTTCTGTGTTTGTAAACGAAAAAAAGATCTATCGGAACCATAGCGACGACTGATAGGCAGGGAGAACACCCGAGCCTAATGCAACTTTACTGTATGGAACGCTGCCGTTTATTTCTGAGGGCATACCACCTCATCTGTCAAAAATTCTCGCTTTGGGAGACAAGGCTGGCAGAAAAAGTTCACATAATATAGTAAGTGCTATCAATATATAGTAAATGTAGGGGGGACTCCTGAAATGTTTGCACTCTTATAATGCGATTGTGGTTTCTAATTTTCTATATATGTATATGTTATCCTTTGCCCGGTCAGCCTCTACCCGTCTCTTCATCGAATGAATATGATAATGCAGGATCTCCAATGAGATTTTTCTCGAGGCATCCAGCTGGTATCTCTCTAATCCAGCAAACAAGAACTGTCCTTTCGAACGAAAGTAGGAACAGACACTTTTCCATCATCTGTATTACCACGAATTGACCATAGATGTTCCATTGGGTGCAAGTTATAATAATTTGCTGACAACATTCATTTCCTCCAAATGTATGAAATCGTCTTTGACAGCAACCTCTGAGTATACAGTGCTGCATGAGTTGTGGCTTCGTTCTGTAAAAACATCATTCTTGACATGTCCGGAGCAGGTATATTGTACAATTTTGACCAGCTCACACGATTTTTAGTTTTTGAAACAGCTTTCCGTTTCAAAACTCTTTTTATAGTATTAACTATTTATTTGTTGGCAGTTTTGTACAATGTTGAGGTCAAAAAGCCCTCAAAAGGACATTGCTCAGTACACCCTGACTTTAGGGTTAAACGTCAAACATCAAAGCGTCAATTGTATTTGAAATTGGAGCCCCAAAACATCATTTACTGTGTTTGGAGGATAAGGCAATTTATACGTCGATTTATCAAAGAATTGTTTCAAGTGATCCACAGTTTACGTCCTGACCGTCTTACAGGAGTTCGTCCTCTCTTTGATTTATTTTACTTTAATTCTAGGTACTATACTTCTACGAGAGACAATTCCAACCTAATATTGATACAAATACTGGTGCAAACCGGACTTAGAACCGTCCAGGCCTTTAATCTCCAGTTTTTTCTGATGTTTTTGAGCTTTGTGTTAGCTAAAAAATGGAATTTGCAAAAACGATCTGTTTAATTTTCTCCAAGCCTTCTGGTCTTCCAGTGTTCTGGTTTGTGAGGTTATCTGTTCGTTTTTTAATTGACCACCAGCATTTGACCCTCCTGATTTATGCATTTATAGCTTAAACAACCTTCCATCATTTTTCCCGTCATCTACCAATAGGTTTAGCTCTATACTCTGCGCCTCACATCATCAGGATTCCAGACGCTGATTTTTTTATGTTAAAATTGTCTTTTATAACTGTGTTGCTGAAGAATACAGTAACCATTGGGTACAAAACTCGTTTAAATACAAATCATTAGTCAAGGAGTTTGATTAATATAAAAATGCGATTACTGAATATTTACTCAACAGAAATTATAGAATATATAAAAAATACAAGTAATGATTGACACCATATAGTACTTGTTAACTTTGTCTGAAAACAATATATTCAACAGGTACATCAAGTTTACAAATACCTAGACGTTGATTCAGCAGAAGATCACATGGGTGTTTTATTTTTGTTAACACAGCGTAATACAGTTCAGATATATGCATTTTATCGTTGATCGACCTTCTTCTTCTGAGAACCCCTGCATATGATTTAAGTCTTTCAAGCATTTGACTAATAAATGAAGTGTGATATTGAGAAGAAGCAGGTTCGATCACTGGAATCGGAGTTTTATTTTTCTGAGCTTTCGAATTCACACGGGAAGAAGAAAAGGATCAGCAGCTACCCTTCCTCGACGTGCTCGCCACGCGAACTCCCGACGGCACAATAGAAACGGGGGTCTACAGAAAGGCGACGAACACCAGACAGCTTCTCAGTTTCCACAGCAATCATCCGATGGCTCACAAACGAAGCTGTGTGAAAACGCTATTCAAAAGAATTCAGACACACTGCAGCAACCCGGAAGAAAGAGCACGTGAGGCTCGACATCTGCGCGAACAGTTTATGCAGAATGGCTATCCTAAAGCCTTCATAAACCGATGCCTACGGCCCCGCCTTCCGAGGATCCAAACAGAACCTCCTCGCACGATTTGGCATGCACTGCCATATATCAAGGACGTGTCAGAAGCGACCGAGCGTATTGCCACAGGACTAGGCGTTGGAATTGCGCATCGTCCCAAGGCTACAATGCGCAGCCGGGTCATGAGGATCAAAGATCGGCTAAATCCCAGTGAGCAGTCGGGTTTGCGCATACAGGAACACAAGGCGGCTGTTCGACGGGGTGATGACTCTTCGCAAGTAGCCACCCACACCTACGAAGCGGGTTACGAGTTCAACTTCGCAGCAGTGAAGATAATTGCCCACGCAAGCAGCAAGACGGGCCGAGAGCTAATTGAAGCCTGGGCGTCGGATGACAACTCAGTTAACCGATGCATCGAGCTGGCGCCCTCATATGTTGCCCTGCGCGGGTATCTCCGGACTCATGGCACTGGTGGTCCTGTCCCTCCTTCCCTCCCTGCTACCTTCCCTCCCCCGCCCCTATGACCGATAATTGACCCCTCCCCTACACATTTTGCTTTCCCTCGTTAACAGTTAATTACCCCCCCCTTTTATATGTTGGCTGCTTTCTTAATTGGCCCCTTTCCCCTATAAACATTTTGCTTGCTTTCTTTGACAGTCAATTAACCCCCCCGCCCCTACCCCTGTTAATTTTGACTGCTTTCGTTGACGGTTACTTGCCCCCCCTTCCCCCTATATATGTTGCCTGCTTTCGTTGATGGTTTTATCTCTGACGATGGACTCCCGCAAGAGTTCGAAAGCTCAGAAAAATAAAACTCCGATTCCAGTGATCGAACCTGCTTCTTCTCAATCTATGCACATACCTGGGATGCGAACCTTTGCCTCAATTCGTGAAGTGTGATATAACTAAAAAACGTGCTTGATAATAGCGTTCTTGCCCGTTTTCACGTCTCAATCATCGTACTCAGTAAATAATTTACTATAAACAACAATTTGACTGCAGTGAAAGCATTGATGAATTTTTCTGAAAAAAACCTGTTTAAACAATGAAATATATCGAGGGTCAATATGAAAAAGCTTAAAAGGTAATCAGTTGCTTAAACTTCAACGCCCAACTACGCAACCTTTTTTATTTTTCTTGTTACTTGCAACATGATTTCCTTGGCTGATAAATGGGTTTATGAATTAAGTAAGACTACATAACATCATAATATTACAACAACTAGAGCCCTTTTTCTTCCTGTAAACTACACACAACCTATAAAATCTATCGATAAAATACATATGCATACGTTAACACATGCTTCAAAACTACAATGAAAATGTATTTTTAGCTTTGATCTTACGTTTGTGTAGATCTTTCAGTTTTCAGTTTATTTCAAAATTGATTGTCGAATAAATATGATGATGTCTCCGATTATGGCTTCAAACATGGATCTGAAAAGATAAGCAACCAAAATGTATTGTCTTAGAAAGCAGGTCAATTTCTATTCAACATACGGACCACTTATAACCTTGAGAAAGGATCACCGTGTTGCTTTCTGTGGTCGTTTCCTCTTAGTGATAGGACATTGTGCGTGTGTATCAAGATTATTATATCAGCAGTTACAGGTACCGACGTGGCCAGAAGGCTGGTCCAAAACGAGGAATTTCGCTCTAAACGAAAAGTATGCGCTTATGCACTATTTGTTCGTGTCTGACAGTTTTCTTATTACTAGATAGCTCTGTATTAAATATGGTCTTTTAATCTCATGGAGCCATCACCCATACTATCAGTCGTGAGGTGAAGGTAAGGGGTCACGTCCGATCGTTCTAGACTGGATGCGACACTTAACACTAAACACATTATGTTTCACCAGTGATTATTCTTTAAAACGTCTTTGGGCACGCACAACCATATAACGGGACTCATTATCAATAGAGCATACTTTTGAATGATAAAATGGTACAAAGCGAGTGTAAGCTGGAAAAATTGCAAATGAATACAGGTTTGCTTTGATAAGAATTCAATATGTTTCACCCGGTTTATCGTTTTTTGTATAAACTATGACTTATCAGGCCAAAATAATTTACCCAGAAGACAAAGTTGTGAGTGTTTATCGTCATGTGGGAATATGATGTTATAACAGTTGACTTTTGTGGGTTACGTAAAGAAACATATTCTGCTAGCACACAAGGGGAATCTACAATACTGTAAGAAAACGTAACATCATATTGAAATACATGCCAGGCAGGATTTTGTATGCGAAATCAATGAAAAAGCAGGAGATAAGGAACCTTTGAAGTGCAACTTTTCGTGGGAGTTTTCATCAATGATGTAAACAAAACTGCAATATTACCTTTGCAGATAGCAAAGAAAAACGTTCCGTTTACATTCAGAAAGTCTAGACCAAATAGTTTGTATTTTGAAATGCAAGAAATAAGGAGTTTCAATTAGGAAAAAGAGTAAAAACAAACTGAATTAATGAGATGTTGCAAGTGAACTGTTACCAGCCCGTGGTGCCTAATTAAATGGTAGTAGAAATACGGGAAAATATATCGTTAAACCTGAATTTATTCCTGACCACGATGAAGACAAAATTGCACTTAATACCAGTTTTTATTCATCCGTAAACGTAACTCTTACAATAAAGTTTTAAACAAACCCTCACAGCCTAACACTTACCCGCACCGCTGGGCAAAACACAGCCGTGATGTTAACTTCTTATTCAAAAGCGGTTTCCGTATAGAAAATGAGTAATTGCCTCCCATTTTATCCCAGTTCCTCATACGCGACATTTAACTAGATATCCTTTCATTAAGGTTGAAGTTGACGTTAGGAGAACGATTATGGTAAGATCTGGAGTTCGTATAAGGGCTAAATTTACAACTCGGTTTCGACGCAAAAGAGCCAATATTAATAGTACAACTGTACTCATTTAAACAATAATGAAAGGATTGACATGCATTGTTTCTAGAATGTAATGATAAAAACTTCACACCCACACCTAAGAAACAATAACACCAATAAGCGTGCTCAAAAGACTAGTAGAGAGGATGCTTTCTTTCATTTCTATTTGAAACAGGTGTCCACACACTTATATTTTCAATTTTTGCTACTCATTTGGAAGACTGAATAAGGAAAAAATTATTTCAATTAAAATTGCATACAGCGGTTGCTCATTGGCCTAAATTATACCCTATCTATGTGGTATTTTTCCTCTGGGAAATCTTCCCACAGAAAACTATACAAAAACCGTTTTCCCTTTCATTCTGCGAAAATACCATCAGACTGACAGTCGCATTTTTCATTAAAAATTTAGCGAACTCAATTCAAATCACAGACGTCTTATTTGAGCCAAGCAACCTTTTTTCCTCTCACAGATCTCTTTTATAGTTTTCACCTATTGCTCCTCGAGGAGCAAAAGGCGAAAACTAAAAAAGAGATTATTTAACTAAGGCTTTCAACTTAAATATTTGGAGATTGAATTTACCAGCTGAGACGCAAACAGTGCAAGGTTCCCAGGTAAATTGTGCATTCTGAAAAGTATCAATTCCAGCAATTGTGCTTTGCCACATTTACGTTGTTATCGGAAGTGAGTAGTCTTACTGCAAAGTGTGCATCGGGTACGCAGAACTGAGATGGCCAAGCTGGCAAACGAATATTGTTCCTTATTTCTGATTCTATACTGATTTCCCGAGAGTATATAATCAAATGTTTTAATGAAGTATTTTGCGATTCATTGAAAGCATTCACGACCTCAAGAGACGTTTCTTTTTTTACTACCTAACAACGGGGTGCAATCTACGACCATCAGGGGACCGATCATTTTTTTCGTCTTTTTAAAAAAATGCATATCAAACATGCCTCGCGATTTGTAAACCCCGAATGAATGACGCATATAGTGTGCAAATTATCGTGGTTTGATCGCGTGACAAAGGTTTTGATGTCCGTGTTTCTAATTAGGAAAGCGTTGAATAAGTAATTTTTCTCCGTTGCCTTTCATGTTACTTCTCTCTTTTTCAAACGAATGCGATTTCTTATTGGTTGGCAGTTTCTTTTTTATTTGCACTGTAGTGTAGGGATTACCAGCTACTTAGTTCTGTTCCCTGTTGTGCTAATGGGTTGCACAATAGCCGAAAAGCATGCTGCCAGATCCTTTGATGTAGGCAACATCATTTTGTATCGGCTAGCAGTCGTTCTTCCTGTTGAGTGTCCAGCGCAGCCTTCTACTCTAGTAGGGTTATTAATTACCCAGGCAAAAATGCCCTGGTCCTTGCTTTGACTTTTACTCTACCTTGTTAGAACCCTCAGGCAGAACATCTGAGCAAACGCATACTGCGCCGACTACTTTGATCCACTGCCTTTCAAATGAATATGCTTTCCCGCAGGTACCTGCCCTTTCGTCGTTCATACAAATTATGGCACAGGACCCCTAAAAGAGTTTATAATCCGAAAAGTAAAAACGATATATATTTTGTGGTTACGTTTACTGATTTGAAGTACTTATAATCTTTTATCATTTCCTTTATACAACTGTACGGCAAAACCTCTGTGCTTTTTATATCAGGGTTGATACATTGAAATTGCCTATGTAAGCACACTGTTTATAGATGAAACGCACACACACACACACCTCGTAGATAATTCAGAAGTGTTTAGCTAATACATAGCACAAATCAGACACATTGTATTCATACAAATTTGAACAAAAATAAATTTTTCACCTTACTGGACTACACAGTACTGCCCTTGTTTCACTTATTTGTCCGGTTGTGCGCGATAAAGTGAAACTGAAAATGTGTTAGCTTGATTAACAAAAGGATTCCTCTAAAACGCATGTCAGTTCTCCAAGTGTTTACCTGCACATAAATATTTGAACGTGTACTGCTTGGTGGATTTTCGCCGCTACTGCGGTCTGTTTTATATTGAATTAACTCTATTCAGTTTCTATCTGTAATACACAAAAAAGGATCATAAAAATGGTAAAATGCGTTGTTGTCCATTGCAAATCCCTCAAATACTGGCAAATCAAAAGCATTTACATTTTCTATTAATCTAAACGTGACTAACAAAATGACACCGGTGAAATCACCCCAGTGGATTTCTTTTTTCTACATAAATATGGGCCCCTGCGACGTAGAAATAACTGAGGACTTACCTCAGACAACAGCGTTGCGTGGCCTATTCGGTATTCGAATGTGAGAAATTAGTAGAATAAACCAATCTAATGCTGTCAGAAACGTTCACATCACAATTCCCCCAGAATGCAGCCGAAGGTTTAGGCTTTGCATGTTATCTACGTGTGATACATTTCCGAATTGTACTGCTCACCCGCTGCCGGTAGCTTTAAACGTTTTGTTTTGACCACTAGTAAAAACCATTTTTCAGTAGACATTCATTGATTTATTGCATACAATTTCAGTTTAGCATTATGGTCAGGGCTGAATGCAAGATGATTTAGTTTTGGAATGTTTAATTATTACTTGCATACCGGCATGATCGCATATACGAAAACATAGCGATAATAATGAACAACATTAGGCACATTAAATACTTAAAAGAAATATAACAAGTTATCTGTGTATGTCAAGAAAAATAAAATTTTCTGGATAATCCCAAGTTCCGGAGACGTAAAAATAGTCATAAGTTAAAACAATAAATTTAAATCTTTTCTTAATTTGAAAATATAATGTAACTACTTCCATCATATAAAAATAACTTTTCTTCAGGCAAAATGTTTAAAAATATTAGCATTAATGCAACTTTTCTACTTATATCGTCCTTGAGATGGTGGCATAATTTTCAGCGTTCACAGTGTCTACATATGTTTGTCCATCAAATGAAATTCCATTCGAGATTCACATCAAACGTTTAACATAGGATATACAGCAAGAGCATTTACGGAAAACATGAACATTTGGTATGAGTCATAATGGAAATGGCCATGTTGATCATATCTACAAATGCCTCAAACAGCAAAACACACTGCCGAGCACGAAGACTATCAGCAAAATAGCTCAGATATTGTTATTCCCAAAATTTATAAAAACGCTTTGTATAATAGGTTACCAAATTAAAAAGCCTTAGATAATCAGCTGAAAATTGCTGTGAATCTTAACTCCATCCATGGCAACGTGAACAAGAAAATGGACATTTTTCACAATTATTGATATAAATCTGAAGATAAATTATTCAGGGTGACTAGGTATTAATGAACCCACTATTCAATGTATGCTGGAAAATGTTTCGCCATAGTTTATTACTTCCACGGTTTGGCCTTAGCTTGCCTATTTACAAATTCGTGATCATATATATAATAATATATTTGCTTAAGAAGCTTTATTCTGTTTGTTCCGTTTCTGTAAAAAAACACAAGCTGAAAGCATAGTTTACAAAAAAATATATTTCTGCATGAATAACAGTAGGTACACATTCTCATGGAAAACATTGGAAGACGTAATGAATGTCATTTTGCAGGAAGTCAGAACACGCGGCGTGCCCCCAAACTATCGTAACAGTAACAGTAACTCAGAATGTGGTTGAGAAATTACTGTTTACTGCATAGGAAAATGTAATTTTCACATAAATCTGCAAATTCAGGAAATGGCAATATTATAGGGTATCGGTCCAAAGTAAAATAAAAATATTTTTACGCAGAGAATACGAAAAAGGTCAAAGTAAGAGAGAACATGTACAAGTACAATACTTAGTATTTCGAAAAACGTCAATTGAGATTTAAAATGGTTGTGAGTCTTTGGGTCATTGAATTCACCAGGTTATCGACGGTTGTTTGTGGAATGTGGGTATTAAGAACACAATTCAATGTCTTCTACATATAAAGAGTTTTGTTGGCTTTCGAATAAAGTCTTTTGAACATTGCAAACAAATTTTCAATTGGATTAATGTCGGGACTGTTAGCTGGAATAAAAATATTCTGAAACCCGCACGCGGACAGGCTGGCTGTAGTCTAAAAAAGTAGGTTAGACTTGCAAATAAGATCAAATTCATACCTCTTTTGAGCGGTAGACTGGGGCATTATCGTGCAAAATGATTGTGTTCATTTTACGCCGATTGATGCCGTTGTAACACAAGGCATTTTAAATGATATCAAGGAACACCTGGCTATTAATGCTGTCCGCAGTAGACCGCCAAAGAGGTCGCTTGCCGAGCTTAATGGCCATCCAAACCATTAATTTCCGGCAGTTCTTGAAAGATAATGTCGGCACAGTATGTTCTTTTGAAAAGTTTTTTTTTCCGCACATTACAACCTGCGTCGCCTTAACAGGTTTATCTAAAAACAAGATCTCATCACAAAAATAAATAGTCTTCCAGATTGAGGGCCGGTAGTCAATATAGTTTTTAGCAAACATAATGCGTTCTCTAATAAGTTTTTTACTTAAAAACGGCTTTAGTATGGCCTTTTCTTGGTGCAATTGGAAACCTCGCATCCTTTTTCTAATTAACCCCAAGCAGAACATCTGCAGATGCTCCCTCTGAATACTCTTAACAGGCAGATAATTTTTTTAGTGCACGGTGAATGAAATCGTCATCCTGCTTACTTAAGGAGCGTTTTCGTCCACCTTGCTTGTTTCTGGGCATGATTCGGCTATTAACAATGCACCAAATAGTGGCCATACTAATATTGAAAGCACTAAATAACGACTTGTTGGACACCCTATCTGCTGCAAGTTTGTTTATCCTTTGATGGTCTACTACAGATAGAAACTGGCTACGCATCGTTCTCGTACGCCATTTCAGAGAGAATGACGGCATGTCGCGGGTATTCGTATATATATATATATATGCCTGCCGAAGGTCGTTTATATCGATGTGATAAAACAATTTACAGCTGTAAACGTTTTTCAATAGTTGTATTGCACAAAACTTGACAGATTTGTTAAACATAATTCTATGAACGCATTTCCCATTTTATTTTCCGCCTTTAATTCGTAATGTTCGAATTGCACTAGCCTCAATTACATGAACGCAAAACAAAATTTTCTCTTTTGCGAACACATACGATGAAACCTTTCTTGCTCTTTATGAATGCGCTTTTGTAATTGGTTTCAACTGCTTTTATAAATGCAAATATATTTCATGGTAAACTTATGCGGAACAATTTTTTCCTGTACTCGTTTGGTAGAAAATTACATCTTCGTGAAATTTTTAACCTTAATAAAGGGTAGCTTTCGGTTTAAGAAAATATTTCTAATTATGACGTTCTTTGCGACTGAGAGGTCTCCATTCATAATACATCGTATTCGTAAATTTATTAATTCTGCCTTTACTGTATAAAGCATGTTCCCCACCTATTGCAATATTTTATGGAAACTATGTAATTTCTTCCTCAAACTATATGCGAAAACTTACTTTTCGGTAAACAGAATGTACACAGTGCGTAGTTTGTAAACCTTGAATTCGAGTGCTGCGATCAGTAGGTTTCAAAATTATTCGGCAATTTGAAAAAAAATTTAAAACCGACAAATACCATTTGTTTGAGTATACAATTTAAAAAAGACCTAATTTTCTACCAAATGAGCACAGTAATTTTTTTCGTTCACATTTTCCATAACATACACATTTTCATTTAAAAGTGCAGTCAAAATCAATTATAAATACGCATACTATTTAAGTAGTTAATTTGTATAGTTCGTATTTTTTGTTAATTGTCCTAACGAAACATATCAAAAAGCCCGCATCCTATTATGAATGAAATGACTTCGGAAAAGGCCACAAATAATCAGCATCACAACCTGAGTCAATGCCGATTAGCGAAAGAGTATCAATGTTTCGCATATGTCGGCATGTTGCACAAATTCTGGCGCGTACTGTAAACTTTTACAAACTGTTAACCTCTCATATTTTTATTATCTATCCAAGTCTGTGTAAGTGTCAGAGATAATTTTTTGCTGACTATAGTTTTCAAAATGAATTCGAATTTGAAGCATTGCGGTCGATAAGCCATTGTATATAGGCCATTTGACAACTGAGTACAGCAGATCAGGTTTAAAGAATTTCTTTCTAGTTTTGTGTTTTCGGCACGTTTAGAGACCGTTTCTGTAGTGGTTGAATGAAGTTAAAGATAGGGTCGCCTGCGTGACTAGTAACCGACGCGACTGAGCAAAGATAATGAAACATTATGCAGTTAAGGACGGTTATTTGTTGCTTCCGAGGCTGGCATTCATCGGTTTCGGAAGTCCTTCGTGCCGTTCAAGCCCGCCAGCAGCCACATAGCTGTTATTAGTATAGGTAGGATGCAATTTTCCACAAAGACCGGGAAGACCGACATGGTCATTTCTGGTTTACTGGATGTCATCAGCCACCCATACCCAACCCGAGGTGTTGCGTCTTTTATGGCTCTCGCCTGCGACTTGTTGCTACAGAGTAACCAAGCGGTCATTTCGCTTGTGGTGTTGTCGGTTTAATTTAAAATTCCACGGAAGTGATTAGGGAGGAACGAACTGCGCCTCCTTCTCACCTGCAAATTGCATGACTGACACGGTTTAAAACCTAAATCAAGCTGAAAAGAGTTAGGTTAAATTGGGACACGTTGTTCTTTATCGCTCCTTATACGCACATCTGATTAAAATCTTTCCCGTTTTTTGTATATCCTGTGTAGTAGTCTGGCCTTTCATTCTTGTTTAACTCCGCTTTCTTTAAGTACCCTCGTTGCTTTTAAGCCGATATTTCTATATCGCTTAAGCTGCATTTCAAAAACCGTCGATAAGATTAAAACACAACAACGTAGCCTTTACTCTGTTTTGCTTCAAATCCCACTCAGACCGAGACGTTTATCATATTTTTAGCAGAATTATTAACATTATCTTCAGCATATATATATGCGATAAGGGGACGGAGTTGAACAATGTGTCACGAAATGTATGACGTCGGTAAATTCCGCATGTTTTCAATTATTCATATGTACTTTTGTTAGGCACGACGCCCACATCCGTCTTTAATTGTTGTGTTAGTGTCTTCTCATTGGAGAATACGAAGGCAGAGTATAAATGGCAGGTGGTGCATGCGTAATTAACAAATATTAAACTACACCATCCTATTGTGTAAAGTATTTGATCAGTGCTTGAGCTGAATATCACGAAAATACGAAGAAACCAGCACACATCTTGCAAACACTGCGTTCTACGAAACACGAATTTTAGCAGACATGCTGCAACGATGTGCTTTTCTGGTTTTTGCCACTTTCATGTTTTCTTATTTTTATTAGCATTTGTGTCTGACAGATGGTAGGTTCTTTAAGTTCTGGTAAATTTGTAGTCTGTAGGCAAGCAGAATGCAAGCCATATTGTCTCCTTGCCTAATTATATATTGTTTATACATTAAATTCTTATGAGAATGGGGATTATTATACGCCAGCTATTAGACAAGTTATTATGCAGTCGCTCCTATAGCACTTTGACAATTTCGCCTTCAGTAAAATCTGGAATAACTTTTTGTTTTTTTATTGGTCCTGTAAAGCTTCAAGAAACTCTGACTTGTAAAAAAACACATTTAGAAGCAGTCATACGGATTAATTCATTAATGGAACATAGACAGGCGTGTGGGGTTCTTTGGAATTCGGTTTAGTTGCAATAAGTGTCTAACCAACCTAGCGTGCCTTACACAAAACCAAGTGTGAACGCCCTGATCTGTGAACCAATAAAGGAATAACAAATTTAATCGAAAATTTAAAAAATCAGTCCATTTATGAAACATTTTTCGATGGATAATTTAAAAGTTAAATGAACTCTGTGTTAATTTTACTTCCATACTAGCAGCAACTGTTTTCTTCTTTTTTCTAATTTGATTAATGAGCGTGTTTTAGCCACTTAACATACAGTCGGTGTCAAAGTAAATTTTTAGCACTGAGTTCTTCAAGCTTCAAGGAGTTTAGTTGCCATATGCGGGTATCAGCGTTTGTTGGTATCTAAAACCATGTTCATTTCGGTCGAGAGCAAGGGAATATGATTAACGGCGATTTCCAATAACCAGGTTATGCTTGACAAGAAATAAAATGGTTGGTTACATCTTTTCGTGAACTAGTGCATCTATCTTGCAAATTTTCCATGAGTCAACAATTATAAAACCTTAGAAAAAGAATACGGAAATCATCAAGGTACATTTCTTCAGTCAAAATATTTTGAACATAATGCCATTATTTGATACATTTTTTTCGGAATATTATCCTATTAAGTCTGGCATCATTTCGATTGCTTTCAATGTCTTGATTGATAAGTTGATCAATTGTGTTTCCCAGCGGCAAACTTACGTGTACTCTTCAATAACCCCCCTTTCTATGAATGGACGGTAAAGACAGACTACCGTTTCAGACCACATACTTGTGCATCTATTCGTTCACCTGTTCTTGAGGAGCAGGCTATATGGGCCGAACGATGTGACCTTTGGATAAGATAATACGCGAGCACACACCAGCCTGGTTCATAAAAGGTGAGAATAGATTGATCTCAAGCTCAATCCTCGCTCACCTAATTGGCATAAACTACCAAGTGGACGCGAAAGAAGTATTTCGGGTCATATTCTGCACTCTAACACACTATTCCAAAGGCCTGCGTAAACCGTTGTTAGTCACAGCAGAGGCAGTGGCAATCCAGTTAGCAAAACCCACTTTATGCTGTCAAAAGGCGCTAGTACAAACCATCTGCCTCCCTTGGCTGACTGCACGCGGAAATCCAACATCTTATGAAGAGAAGGCGTCTAAAAACACACAAAACGAAGCCACTGAGAACAGCTAAGCGCAAGCTACGGGGCTGGAATACAGGCATCTACTTACTGACCGTGAGAACATCCCACCTGTCTTCCCTACACATCGCTACCAACATCCTACCTACACGGGCGCCTGCATTCAGGAGACGAGGAAAAACCCAGATTCTTAATTACACCCACCAACCTAACAACACGCTTTCTCCCCCCCCCCCCAACCTGACAATTACATAAACGCTGCAATTAACTGAACATTTAAATTCCCCATGTCATGTACCGGCCTGATGGTCAATGACCGAAAACAATTGGTTGCCATTGTGAGTTTTATATCGCAAAATGGGAATTTTCGCAGAATTTTGTTTCTGTTAGACGTTTACGCCAAAACCTTTAATTTTAGATTACATAAAGAGCATATACCGAAAAAAGGTTTTTAGATATTAGTCATTATAATGCTAAGCCATGTTGCTTATTTTAAAAAATGCCCTTAAACTGCTTACCACATTGTCGAAAAGAAATAAAGTATGCCAATTAACTCGGATATTGTTATTCATAACATGAATAAATAAACTTCAATCAATAGGTTCCTCACGTGCCTTTTTAGGTACTTGGCTGATTAATTTCTGTGTATACTTACGTTTTCCAACGAAATTTCACAGCTAAATTGGAGACTTTTGACAATTTCCTTAATTTACCTTAAGATATACGATTCAATTTCACTGAAAATGAAATATCTTACTTTTCTCCTTATGGAAGATAATTTTCTGCATAAGTTGATTAATTGCACGATCTGTTATAAGATTGCACATGCAAAAACGACTGACCATATATGGCTATTTTTTAAACACTTTTTATACTTTTGTCTGCTCCGTTTCTTTATAATGCACAAGCGGAACGTATAGTTTACAAAAACATATATTTCGACCTGACTAACATTTCAAAGCCCTACTTTACATCACCTGCACGGTAACATATATATTGTAAGGTTGGCTTATGCGCTCTTAGCTATCGGTGAAATAAAAAACATTTGCCATCCAAACTTATTAATGCACCTTTTGACGAAAAACTTAACAGAATAGCCAAATATAATTTTAAAAACTTTTTTTTGCAAATTAATGTAATTTCTTAAACTTGGCTTCACTTCCATTTCAGCAACATCGAAAAAACTTTTCCAGTTCTGGTAGAGAATATGATTCCATCTTTTTTACTTATTCTGATATTTGGTCATAGCACAATGCATACTAATAAACATTTTGGGCAGGCGCTTACTTGGTAGTGCACATTTTTTTCTAATTTATATTTAATGCCTACTCCAACGCTTCGCGTAAGACAAAAACTTGCGCAATTTTACATGCGATATCACTCTTACGACCCTTAACTTATCCTTATCCTTACCCTTACCCTTACCCTAAAGCTTAGCCTAACCCTAAACTTTATCCTTACACTAACCCTAACCCTTACCATGAAACTAACCCTTACTATAACCCTTACCCTAACAAAAATCAATTTTGCAGGCATTTAAGTATAAATAAGAACATTTGTGCGCTACCAAGGAATGTCCTGCCACATTTTGTTTCTCTTGTATCCTATAGCATAGGAGACTTCCTTGATATAAACGTACTCATAAATTAGCCAAAATAAGTGCTATTTCGCTCCACAACTTTAACTAAGGCGGCAGTTTTGCAAACTAGAGTCTTTCTTATCATTAAATCTACTCAGTTGATAAAATAACCTGTCAAATATGTGCTTAACTGTCAATTTAAATTTCGCCATGAACATTGCATGCAGGACTTACGATACTGTATTGTGCGTGAAAGAACTATACGCTTTTTTCCTATAGGAGATCGTAAGCCTTAGAATATTTCAGAACCTGATTGCCACCTTATGTGCTATAGCACCCCTTTATGTATACCCGACCCCCTCCCAATCCAATCCCTTCCGTGAACCTGGCACTACGAATCGAGAGTGCCAGATTTAGAGAATTTTATTCCCCCAGAAAAGTACACCAAAGCAGTTCAGTTGCCCTCGAGTTTTTGTTCAGTTTCCGCGTATTTTATCTGCTGCAGCGACAGAAACCGGTGAAGTGCTAGCAACAGAAGTCACGCATTGTTGCGGGCCTGAAGAGTGTAAAACAGCACCTTCTGTCAACCTGGGTGGAATGGGCATTTGCGCTGGTCGTTTGTCCTGCCTCTCGCCTACCCCGCCCCTCTCCGCCTGCTTCGTACAAACCCTCCGCCTAATTGAGGATAATTCGGGCGGAAGGATGTGTGCCCGCGCCAGTAAGACCTCTGCACGCCATCTGATGGCGCTTAGATTGCGCAACGCTTTGCATAAATTGACCCCGCCTCCGCTCCTGCATAAGCAATGATTAGGCTTTGTAGTAGCGTAGTGGATAAAAGCCAACTAGCAAAAAGAGCTAATGTGCCCTAATGGTTGGTACATTATAAGTAGCAAAAGAGGAATTTCCGGTGATCCAATTGCGAAAAATTCGCGGCCTCCGTGGGAGTCAAACCCACACAGCAGGGGAGGGGCCTTTGCACAGCCGACGCTCTGCCATTGAGCTACTAGTGTGCCTTGCAGTATTTCTGGTGGATTCGAGATGATTTTTTAGGAAATCCTGCCTTAGAAGTCGCCTTGCTGTTCTGTAATGCTGGTTCCCACACTAGCAGTTAGTTGGTGGGTTATATCAATCCAAGTGTAAGTAAATTCATGGTGCATGGTGAGTCTCGTAGCTCAGTGGTAGAGATGTGGCTGCACAAAAGCCCCCCCTCCCCTTCTGTGTGGGTTCGATTTCTATCGAGGCCGTGAATGATTCACGATTTTTGCCAAACCTTCCTAAAAAGATAAATTTGATAGCGGGGTGAAGATGAATATATAGAAATAAAATCGTAATTTAGTACACAGAGATAGCATGCGAATTCATACTCGGTATGAATTTGTGGTATAAATAGGACTTTTTAGCTGGCAAAATATGTTCTTAGTTCAAGTCCGGAACAGTTTGCGGTCTGTTTTCGAATAATCTGATATTACTTATAGTAGAGAATATGCAAGTTCCAGAAAGCAGTTCAGAAGAAGAGGATGCGATCACTGGAACAAGAATTTTATTCGCCTGACGTTTCGGATTCTTTCGGGAACCCTTATCATAGATAATGTCAACATGGTTACGGTCATGCACCGATGGGGTGGGGACATGCACAGGTTGCACGGTATTTATAGTTCATAGTGGTTATCCGCGTGTTTGTGATAATTGCTCAATTCTGTAGCCACCGCTTGGGTCTTCATTGATGCGGTACTGGTTTGAAACTTCGCGTTCGACTCACTTATTGCCACAATTGATATTTCAGCGTCAACAACTGCGTGCGACGCGAGCTGCTGGAGTCAGGGTTCCCAAATCCCCCAGTACATCAACAAGCGCAACGATTTGGCGATCCCATACGGTGTACTGAGAAAATTCCTGAGCAAGTGAATCAGTCACGTGAGAAGGGCCGTGCGCAATAACAACTTTGATGACATCCAGCATAATTGGCAGGCAATTATCAGGCCCACATCCGACCCTGACAAGTCAATTGTGGCAATTATTGAGTCTATCGTGAAGTGTCAAGCCAGTACTGCAAGCGGAGGCTACAAAAGTGATAAATTATCACATATACGTGGATGACCACTATGAACTATAAATACCATGCAACCTGTGCATGACTCCACCCCATACGCGTATGAACATGAGTCTGTTATCCTCACCTATGGTAAATTGAAACGTCAGGTAAAAAAATCTTGTTTCAAAGATCGCATCCTATTCATCTGAATCTGATCTTACTTCAAACATTGCAACGAAATAAAAAACGTCTTAGGTAAAGGGACATTAAATTCATTCTGAAATTATATTCATTCTGTCAATAAAATGTTTATGCAAGCTATAGATTCACTGTGTATTTGCATCGAGGGTTTTCTTACGTCTGGATATTTTAAGTCATCTTACTTCTGGAAGTTAACAGCTTTACGAATTGTTGCGTTCAATCTGGAAAGCAGGCATCCCAAGAAATGTTATCTCAAGAAAAGGCGTCCCCTAGGAAAATGAGGAAATGTTTTCAGTAAATTTTTGACCCTGAATCCTCAGGTCGTTTTAAGGCTTGAGAAGAGTTTGCAAATGTGTATTCTTTGCACATTTTTCTCAAGTCTACCGACGACCTGGGGATCCAGTGTCGAACATTTCCAAATATATTTTCCTCATTTGCCAAAATGACATCTTTCCTTGAAACTTTTACGAATAGTCCGTATATTCACGAATTATGTCGGTCTCAATACTGCCCGATGTAGTGCCTAAAATGATTAAGACCTCTATAAGTTATTAATTTTGGGGTAAACGTCACTGCCTTGATTAGTTTGCTACGGCTTCTTTAATCAAAAAAACCTTACAATAGCAGTAATGGAAGCATGTGGCTTTCAATGCTGTCATCACTGACGCCAAAACCATCCTTTACTTGTGTTTTACTTAACGCAGTTTGGTGTTCTGCCAAATTAAATGTTTATATTGAAACTGCGCAGGACGCGTCAATATACCGGTGTCAGTTTTTTGGTGTTCAGGTTTTTTTCTGAAGCCGAGTTCAATAAGACTCAGATGGAGCAAATGTGCAAAGTATTTCGTTGATAGTAAGAAATCCAATTTAAACTTGTTTCCAGCTTCTGCAACTCAAAGAATCTAAAATTCAAATAGACACCGTTGAGTACCGGCCTCACAAGCATCAGTTAAGTGCTCGCTAGACACAGCAGAGGACACATAAACATTTTATCCCCCCGGAATACTGAAGAAACCCCTTGAGTTTGTTGTAGCTTTGAACTACTGTTGGTTGCATGAATTCACGAACAATCCTGATTTGTCTTGCACAGGGACCATGTGAAAATATGTGCTGGGTAAGGATTTTTTATGTAGAAATTTACTAGGCTGGTTCTGTCGTTGATTAAAAACCGTTCCGTTTTCTGTAAAAATCCTACTTTACGATTAGGAATTCATACTAACAAACAACTCTTGTTGAGTATGCATTTTCAGGCTTGTACAATAATGTTCGCACAGTCGGATGTTTGGCTAAGTGAGGCAAACTGCTTGAACCAGAGCCTTTTGTCAGCTAAGTGAGTTTTGCTTAACGAATTGTCACCGCTTTGGCGGGGACTAGCAACAATTTGCGTAGACTTTTAGAGTAGTTTGTCAGCACGTGATGTAGGATATGAAAGGCCTCTCTAGCCTCAACTTGGTGGTTCTTAGCTATCAAGTGTGGGAGGATTGAATTTAAGATCGATCGACTCTGTCCTTTTCCGAGCCAAGATGGCATGTGTTTGCGGACTCTCCTGCCGGACATTGCGTTGTTCGGCCAATGTATCCCGTTTCACAGGAGCACGTGAAGAACTAAATGCACATGGATGTCGCCTGAAACGCTAGTCGGTCTTAACCTCCCATCCGTAGAAGGGGAGATTTGGTGAAGAATACGCATGGTTTTTACCGCTTGGAATGCACTCGTGACTGTTACTCTCCGACGTGGCCTCACCAGTTCGCTTGCTGCGTCTCCTGGAAGAGGTAGCGTTATGAATAAACCTTTTTTTCTGCTATTGCAAATGCAGCCTTTACGACACGCTCCTTGATATTTTTGTAAATGAACCTTTTGGGATAGCCACTTTCGCGGAGTGTGTTTTTAGCTGCTGCAATTCTACTTTCGCTGTTACAAAAGAGCAGTCGTGTCCTATTCTGGCTGCTTATCCTTGGACTGAGTTTCGTTTGAGAGTAAGCAGAACAAAACTGCTTAACTTTATGTATTTCCCCGTCCAAGTTGTATTTCTGCATATTTGACGTTGTTCTGAACCGTCCTCTAGTCTATGTAAAAGAATAGTCGTTTCCCCAGTAACTTTTATTACTGTATGGGACTGGTTACACTTTTTAACCAGGCCATCAATATCAATGGTCTTACGTTATAGGCAAACGATATCATCTACCTATCGACCAAAGGAATCAAATGCATTGCTAGTCTCTTTAAGGTTCGTGTCCTCGACCATGTTCATGAAGATATTTGTGAGGAATGGTCCAAGTGATGGGTTCATTGCCCCCCTCTATTTGCCTGTATAACTAGCCATTGCAGAAAAACTGTATGTTTTGTGTTTAGCACGCTAGTATTTCTCTTAGCGTCTCCACTGCCATTCCGATGTGGTCTTTTGTTTCCCGTTTAAAGTCCCATAAATATCCGATGTTCTGTTTTGATCTCCCTTCTGCAGTAAGTATTATCTTTGTCGCTATTTAAATTTATGTTTAGAAACCCATCGATAAAAATAACAAAAAATCAAGCATACATTTTAGAAATTGTGTGGAAATTTCAGCAAGAGCTCATTTCATTTCAGGTGAAAAATTTCCAGAATGATTTCCTTTTACAGGAGAAAATGATTCCTAATAGACAATTACATCAGTGTCAAAAACATGTTTAGAATTAAGGGTTGTCTTTTTAAAGTAAATACAATTGCATTCAAAAAAAGATGTGGGTGAACACCCTATGGAAAGCTTATTCACGAGAACTGGGTCCTAAAATATCGATCAGTCCTTATAAAGAACATTTCGTAATATGGAAAACATTTTCACTGCAGACATATGGTCTAGCAACTAAATGAAATGCAGCTTTTAGGTGTCGATATCATGTGAATTATTTCTTCAGTGAATCATTTTGGAAATCAGACTCCACAACATGTTTTCTATTCCATGTTTGAACTGTAGTATAATTGAGATGGCTACTGCAGCTGCTGTAAAAGCGTCTGAGCAAATTATTTCAGGGAAATTTTCTCAAAAAATAACCTTCGATAAAGTAAATCATTTTGAAGCAGATGTGTTTCGTAGTAGTCAATGCGTTTGTTTACGCTGTATCACTTAAAACACACTGACTTTCGAAAGGTTTTAGAGTGGAAAGCTACTACCGAGGTATAATCGGTATATTTACCGTTTGTCTAGCAATTAAAGTCGAGCTGTTCTCATTAAAAAGCAATCTAAAGTGCCGGCTTTCTTTCGGGAGTCTTGACAACAGAGAATGAGTATTTCCACTATAAGAATTTTAATGTAGAACATTTTCGTCATTAGCCCATTTTAAATTCCACCATCATTATTTATCATTTCCATTCAGATGAAGATTTTTTCAAAAAGCACAGCTGCTAACCTATTTAAATTATTTTTTGCACTTTTTTTAAATTTTACTACAATAATGATGTTATCTGAGCACTATGCTAGCCTTGTTTTGCAGGAAGTAAAATCAAATACAATTTTGTGATAGGTTCTACGATGATTGTCCATGATGTTGACAGTTACCGTTTCCGGCCCTTATGTATCGTTCGTAATCTTCCGGTGTTATCTGTTTTCCATACCAACATTTTATCTTACATTAATGAAAGAAGCTTTTGCCGAAATTTTTTTAAATTATATTTTCTTATTAAGTAATCTCCCTCTCTGTCTTGCTCGTAGAACTCTGTCTGTCATTTGTTTTACATTAAATCATAGAAATTAACTCCTAACTGTTTTGGAACGCCAAATGATTGGCTTTTCGAATACTTTGCATGATGTTAGCTGAGTCAAGCTTATTTAAACAGACACCTTTCTATTATTAGTCTAGTCAATTCAGATATTTTTCAAGCCGTGAACGTTGAATGCATGAAAAACACTGAAAGTCAATCTTTGATAGAACTGAATGCAGCTACTCGCAATCACTTAAGAAAACGCATATATAAAAAGCATTTACTGCTGAAAAATATACCCATGTAATAATATTATTGATAGTTAATCGTGTTTAATCAACCAAAGCCAATACGTTTTCTCATTTAAGACTTAGTTGTTTGTCTTAGAGACTCACATATAAAGGCGGAACAGTATTAAATGGCAGTGGTCCATGTGGTCCATGCACTTAGCTTCTTAGGCCGCTTATCTTTTGTTGGCTAAGAGCATAACATTGACATGCAACATGAATAAGTTGGTCAATTTCGAACGTAAAGATCATGCTGTGCATTATGTTAGCTTTAAGATGAGTAAAGCCGATTCCTTTCTGAGGTTGAAAAATAACTTGTTAAAATAAAAGCGTCTCTGCGGGTAGATAACTTGCTGTCTTTGAAATCTGCACAGGGTATTTGAGCTTCAATCGATAGATTTGCCTGCTAAGCAAATAGGAGATAGTCAATCGTGTGCGTGGAAGTCTTTTCGTGACGAAATGCCAAAGACCGGTGTCAGCCATTGCAAATTTATTGCTGTGTCTTCAGGCTATAGATCCACAGTCAATAAGGTGTACATTTCCATAAAAAACCGATTCACTCTCCTTTTTTCATATGCGATATATTTTACTGCAGTTGATAAGTTAAGTGTACATGGAGAGTCATCAGCTTAATAAATAACAATACCTTGGGAGTTCATGCAAGCCACCCTCTGTTAGAATCTCAAATTCTCTAATCTTACCACACTATTACACAATAGGGAGATTTTTTTAATTTTTTAATTTTTTTTTAAATTAACAAAATAAATCGGCTTCAAGGTCGTGGTATTTGCTTTTCGTATTGGTTATTTTTCATGCCCGTTTACTTGTTATTTTGCAAGTGACTACTTGCTCAACCTGGATTTCAACGATTTAAATAAATATTTGATGTGCTCTCAATATATTAAGATAACGTTTAGCTCCAGTGAGTCATATATTCTGAGTCATTCGGCGAAGAAAGCGGTTATGAAATGCTTATTTGCAGACCATGGTGTAGAAACAAAGATCACTTAGAACTCTGCAGCACTCTGAAATACTGCTGGCGCCTACTGCAGGCGTCTGGATTTTGTACTAGGTGCGTATTTCCTGAGAGTACACAGTTGACCCAAAGATGTGGGTGGCATTCACAAATGCAAGACAAATCGCGATTGCAAGTAAAAAAGTCCAATTTCCGTGACATAATATAAGTTTGTCCTATGATGCAATTGTTGACTGATCTTTCTGTACACCATGCGACTCTCTATTCATTTTATTATAATGAGCTCTTGGATTCATATTGGTTTAAAGTGAAACAACAGTAAACATGTGTTCAAGGTAGTTGTGTTGCCCTTGTGAGGAGACCTCGGTGCTGCTTACTGGCGGTATATGTGGGGGCTGCACGGGACAATTCCTCGTTTGCTCAGACATAGTCATGGTAACCTTCATGGCGATAACAGCATGGCATATATAGAAATAGAATAATAACATCCGTCCAAAAATCCATTTTCAGAATAGTTCCGTAAAGAAAGTGCACAATAAAGTAAAAGGGGCACTTCAGAAATTTTGCTGAAAAAATTATCACTCACTTACGGGATTGTATGGAATTATTGTTGGTGAGTTCGGCTCTTATTCATACATTCCCATACTCCATCAGTCACGTTCTTAAGTTTTGCGATAGCCCAGGAGTAACTTACAGACTAGCACGCATAGTCGTGCATGTGAAAACGTGAGGCTCGACCCTAAGAGACACAAGATTCAGCTTACCGCAAGTGAATATAAATGCGCTGCCTTCGGAAAAAAAATTGACTGACCTTGGTATTCGTTGTGAAGGTTGTTTGCAAGAGGTTTTCGTCAGACGTGTGAGGCTTTTGGCACAACACCCACATGATTCCCTAGAAGAGAGGGATCAACTTCCTGCCAGGTTTTACTTAAGAGAATTTTTTATAAAAGAAGATCTATAGGGAAGTAAAAGATGGGCCACGTGAAATCCGCTGTATTTCATTGACACAATTTTATAGCATTATAATTGGTCAGTTCGGCTTTGATTTAGTCCTCTCCATTCTCCGTCGGACATGTTTTTTTAGCCCGCCAGATGTCAGATATCCTGGGAATATCTTTACTATAAACATGCACTGTCCTACATGTGAAAGCGTGAGGCTCGGCCCAGAGGAGACACA
>JAYGXS010000005.1:50185530-50260150 GCA_036362985.1 Ligula intestinalis
TTTTAAGGCATTATTTACGCTGAAAAAGCACACAGTTAAGTGTGTGCTTACAAGTTTCACTGCCTGCACCACGGCAACGACCTCACGCATAAAAACACGAATTATGAACGCTCTGCTCTTCAGACAGGGATGTACAGGCGAGGTTACATCAGAAAAAAATGATACGCAAGCAGTTTTGCCTCAGATGGGAACCATTTTTAGTATCTTCTGTGAGACCTGCTTGTACCGGAGGCATAAGAGCGAAATCCTTTATGCTATCCAAAATGCAGCAATGAGGATCGAAGGTGTTTAACTGCAGTGCTAATGTCAAGACTGCATGAAAAAGAAGGTAAGGTAATTACATATTACAATTATCAAAGGTTACAGAAATGTGTTTTGCATGCTCAAGCGCTAACACCTTTAAATTATGAGGCAATGAGTTAACAAAACCACTCCAACTGGGTTCATCTGGAGTGCAGAAAATCTGCATTGACAGTAAAATTCAACTTTCGGTTACAAAGTAAATCAAAGTTAAACGTTTACGTTGGCAGAAAACTACAGTTACACTTATTCATGCAAACCTAAATTCCTTCCTATACTATTATATATACTTTGCCATAGTTGCATTTACAATGCTATCTCACTAACTTAGCATTTTCGTTTTTGGATAGTGGGTATTAAATTTAATTCAGAGGGGCAATCGGCATCCCGCGACATTCCCTCCTGGGCTATTAATTTTCAGGGTTATTAAGACAAGGTCACTTGTAAACCTTAAAATATTGAAAGCTTTATTTTGGGCTTATCGTAATAGATCGAGTTTATTTTCTCCTGAAAATTCTGCCTTCTCACGGAAGGGTATCATCAGAAATTGTTTAAGTTACTCGTTAGTTACGTTTAAAGGTTCGGTTTAATTATGACAGCCGCCCGACCCATTGTTGACTTGCTGGGTCTGACAACATCCCGTGAGCCGACATAGAGAAACGTATTTACGCAAACACGCATGGCACAGATAGTCCAGCAGTTAGAACTAACCAGTTAGACAAGACTACACTTGAAAGGAAGTTGCGCCTACACACGAAATCAAAACTCGTTTGCAATGTTCGAATGGTATATCAATTAAACCCCATTGATGGGTCGTGAATTCCGATCATATTCGTTTGCTGCTACGGTGCCTTCGACAGAACCATTGACCTCAACCGGAGAATGTCCGTTTTTGGAGACACCAAATCCTATTTTCAGACTTATTGTTATTACCCCTTAGACTCACTAAATTTAAAACTTAATCAATGCTATTTAACAGATCACTACTGGATTCAGTTGATCTGGAATACAAAGCTGCATTTTGAGTGGACAAGGAGCCTAAGTCGCTCTACAAAAATGATGGTTATTAACTTTAGGCACATCTTTTTAATTCCTTTGGCTATGTGGGTAAGCCATGCACTGCGTTGGAGTAAACTGATATTAAGCCTCAGGACTGCAATTAACGACGCGTCCATTTATTCCCCAGAGATCGGCAATTTGATCCGAGCAAACGATTTTTAAGCAGCTGCTTAAAGTATAATTCCAGATATCAACACAGACTATCATGGGGTTGTCGGTTGCGTTTTCAAATGGGTAGTGGGAAAGTACAAGTTCGAATTCATGTCTTCGCAAAATAATTTCTGGAACGGTGATTAAAATTAAAATGTTGGATCTCTACTGTGATTTAAGGAAGACAATAAAAACTTAGTAGTTATGATCAAATCAAAAATTCTTTTCGCTGAATACGAGCAGAAATTCCATGAAGCATCTTTGTAATATAAATAGAAATTTAATTTCTGTGATTCCATTGGTATGTCTTGGTGAATGATAAACGTTAGTATGCTTTGTAGACTGGTTGAACGAGCACCATTCCATGTATCCGCCACACTCTACTAAAACTGTTCTTTTATTAAAAGTTCATTTCTCAAATTAAACCGTGGTAGCAATGCGAGTTGCAATTAGAATACAGGGTCTATATCCCACTAATAGTTGACGATACAAGCAATTTGCTGGGTTAATCCGGTGACAATTATTTGTGCTTCCTTAAATGAATCCTCCATTATAGCCAAATAAATGTTGCGTGCTATAAAAATCATTCCCCAGAGAGAAGGACAAAGGTTGACAGTTAACAGGTCGTATTTGGTCAGGCACTGTCAACCGCACCAAGCCATCATCAGTACAAGATCACACCTCTCGTGATTGACCAAGCACTGGCTTGTCTTCTTTCCTTTGATGCTATCCAACGCTTCAGTGTCACTGACATAGTCTCCAAACTCTGTCATTTGAAATAAAAACTGTTACGTAGAACATATTTCTGTAAGAGTATTATATAGGGAGACAAACCAAGGATTCGTGTGCGATACTGAAATACTAGTTTACTGTAGCCAAGATGATCAAAGTTCTGCACAGCTGACGTTTCAACTATAGATGGCTAGTTTAACTTTCAAATGTTGTTAAACGTTTTTCATTAGTATTTTTTTTCTGCTGCCCTCATCTTAGGAATGTCACAAGCCATCCCACAAAGGCAATTTGGGTTGTTTTGTTCTCCATTTCATATACAATGCTTATGTAAGCTTAATATGACGCTGTTCTTGTGGCGGTGGTGAAACAAAGATAGGCCGAAAACCTGATTTTATTTGGTTCCTGAAGAGATTAAATTTTTTATTGGACCCTGTATTCAGCTTCTAAAAAGACAATGGGCAGAGCTCTGTGTTTGCTTTTGCTGATTTATTGCCTGGAATGGTAAAACTGGAGACCTGATCAGACACAACCTCCACTGAACCGGCTAAAAGCAATTGCAATTCACTCATGTGCATTGTGTAATGACTTATTTCGGAGTGCTTTTGGTCAGAGACGATTTTTGCACCGAATGAGTTGAACTACTTTACGGCCAGGGGAAAACAGACAGAAGAGTTTTCAAATCAACGATAATTAAAGAAGATAACATACGACCGGAATTCAATCGCGTGCCCGCCCAAAAGCCCAGACACGCCTTTCGTCAGCCTGCTTTCCCGTATGACGTTAAGCAATCATTTTTGCAGCCCGTTCTGTTAACTCATGATGTTTAACTACTTTTTTATTCCAAAGGATCCAATATAATACTATCAAACTTTACGAGTCTCTGTACGCAAGACGCACTTACTGACTAAACTGATGCGACATGCATTTTGATTAACAAAAGAACCTTGTTTCTTATTCAGAGCATTTATCGTTATATTCATTGCATTCAGGGCTCAATTTGGGCTTTTTACTTACCAAGTGTTGTGCATTTTAAGTTAAAGTTTTAATTAATGCATTTTAGTTGGATTAGAGGTCCAGGGGAAATATTTTGTGAATTTATACTTTTATAAGTAGCTCTACCTATCCTACGAAGGGGCATGCGAAGAAATTCAGATATACGTACACAAAAAATGCATACGAATCTCTTCTGTGCAGCTAAGAATATTTTAGTACTCAGACCTCGCTAGGTTGACCCAATATTGCTCAGTTTTAATAGGTCCAAGTTAGATAGAATCCAAATCTTGTACGGTGGGGTTAAATGGCATACCTCTGTCCTCCTTTTTTGGGGGCAATCCTAACGTCGTTCTTAAAAAACGTGCATAAAGCTCTTAAGATGACAGTTGCTAAGTAATGACAGTGCACAGAGCAACGGCTTACCTTCAAAAATGTAAAAACAGTTTATATGACCGCACTAAGGGACAGTTGGGTACATCTAGAACATATTAAGCTGCACGTCACATTCACCTGGAGAAACGTTGATTAAAATCCTTCCTCAGTGGCCAGTTTTCTTGGATTTGTGGTGGCTTCCTTTCAAGCCTCAAAGAAGTAAAAAGAGCTAAGAGGACGTAAAGCATGGTTCCAATATGTCCTGGATACGGGTTATAAGTTTTAGATGTGGTCTTACTTTCATTTAAAACAAAATCGTCAAGCAAAGTTTGCAACCATTACTAATGTTCTTATAAGTATAAAACTGCTAAAACGCACCAGCTTAATTAATCAAAAACAAGACAGGCCTATTGAAAATAATAGTGCGTTAGAACAGAACCATTTTAAAAGTTGAATGGCAAACATATTAAAATCCTTCTCTAGAGCATAAACTATCAGTAAATAGGCGTACACCGATCAGATACAGGGCACATCTACCCTACTTTTTGATGCCTAGTGGGTTTGGCAAACCCTGAACCTTTGCCGACAGCTCGATGGATAGGGCTTTCGACCCTGACCTGAGAGACACGGGTTCAAAACTGAAGGTCGGCGGGAATTTCCACTGGAACACTGCCGTAGAGTGTCTCCTACTTATGATGGCAGATAAAGCCCTCCAGGAGCCTCTGTCTTTAGGTAAAATTTCCTAAAAGGAATAAAAATATATCCATATTGTCTTATAGTGTATATCCAATTAACAAAGAATTAAAATACCATTCAGGCAAGAGTGCTTCAGAATATTTCATATTAAAAAAAACTTGTGTCCTGATTTAACTGATCGCTTTCTAGCGCTCTCGATACTCTCAGTAGCAGCTTAAAGAAGAACATGCATCCGTATCTTCGCAGCTTCTGCGTGATCAGCAGTCATTTGCAAAGCTTGGATTTTGCCTATTCAAGTCCAAAACACCCTTCTTGTTTTTAGCATTCACAATTCTGCAAGCAACAATGTACACTGCATGTTTTACTGATTTGCCAGAGAAAGCGTTCTAAATAAAGCCATGCAGCATGCAGCATATGTCCATGTTCGCTGTCAGGAAAGTATGAAACGCAATAGTGGTGCTGCAAATCATGATGTTTACAGCCAACGCCGGCTAACGTGCCTCCATGTAGTACGTGTGACCTTGCAATTTATTGCGGAAGAGGTACGTGATATCCGTAACGCGGGCGTTTTAAATTGGGCTGCCATTTTTCCTCTCTCCATTATGAATAAATATATATTTTCTTCTTTTTTCACGTGTAGTTTCTTATATATAGGTTAGTTTGGCTACTTCATTCATTAAAAACCGATTTTTATCCCTCTCTGTTATTTTTAATACAAGAAGGGCATGATGGACAAGAACTTGACGCTAGGTCTGTTTTGAAAACAACCCAATTTGGCCTATATTTGATGACTTTTCCAAGGAAATTTAACCACGATGTCGAAAGTTGCAGTCGTTGACAATTATGGATTTTTTTATTTCCCATTGTTGTGAATTTTCCGTCTAATTTTATGCATTTTGAATGGAGGACGGTTTTGCTGAAACTTTTTGAATAACAATTTCAAGATAAGGCATATCCTTCTCTCTCCTTAACTGCAATTCTAACTCTTAACATATTTACCCTATATTTTAACGCAAGGCCGCCGATGTAAGGAGCGTATTTTATGCTTACTTGTCCTACCGAGTTGGTTCTTCGGCCAATTCATGCACAGCATTACGTCGATTCTTCAAAGGGGCCACTCAACCCACTACCGAAGGTATTTTGGAAAAGGTCATACAAATAAGAACCGGAATTGGTTTCATTGGGCTCATAAAAAACATCGAGAGCAGCAGTTTCTCCCGAATATCATACACATGCCTTGTTGTATAGTTAAATGAATGGCATATATTTGTACGTCCTATGTCTAACGATAAACTTTACCCTCATACATAACTTTAACCCCATTCTTAGTCTTGTCACCTAATCCTCAACAAAGAAATTAAGCGCACAGCCTACAGTTCCTACTGGCATGGCTTTCCGGTGGGGGAGGGCTAGGGAAGGTATATGCAAACATACATGAAATAAGCTTTTGCATACACACAGATGTGGCACAGATGTTGCGACTTCCTACCGAATTTTGAAATGATTTCTTCAAGAGGTCCGCCGCATATATCTCCATGCAGTCTAATCAACATGCTTGACAATGTTAAGTTGCTTAGAATGCAGTTCTCATTGACAAACAGTGATATTATGTTGTCTGGCCTATAAAAATGACGTAACTTCGAATGATTATTTTCAAATTTGAAAATGGCGAAACATTACAGGAATAAAGGTTCCTTTAAAGTGAAAGGTTCCTCAGTCCGGAGAAACAACGAGGAAAATAATGAACCTGATATTGTATCAGATTTCCCCAACCAACAGTTTTCTATAACGAATAGGAAGGGTGAAAAGTTAAAATTTGTGTGAAATGCTCAAAATTTGTCCACAGATACATATAAAATATATCCGTGTTAAAAATAATAACACCGCGTATACCTATAAGCCTCAGAGATTAAAATTTTTCCGGCTAAAAAGGGATGGCTGAGTTCATTTAATAAGCTAGACTTACGTACTATAGCCTCTCGTGTTTTGGTCGGCAAGCTAATTTCTGATTTGGTACATCTTGCTTTGCGACTGCCTTCGGGGCTCTGGATGGATGCCAAAAAGCAGAACAGGAGGAGTAGGTTTTGTGCCCGCTAGGTGTATGCCCATCCACATCACTCTTAATTATTTAAAATCAAATCCGTTAAAAGTAAGTATCACCTGCAATATTATTTTTTCAGGTTAGATAAAGGATATTCACAATTTTGAAATGTATATTTAGTTGTCCCAGACGCAACCGACCCTAGAAAATACGATATTGTGTTATTTAATGTATGAGAAATTTACTGTTTAGAATGGTCACCTATTCCCTTTCCGCGAAAATTGTTAGTACGCACAAAGGAAATTTATAATCGGAAAGTTGGATTGAATGGAAGTTGAATTATCTGGAGCCGGAAAACATTTATTTTATAAAGGTTCTAAATGCCTTCCGGTAATGCTAAAGTACATCCAGTCGAATTGTGGTCGTCCATGCCCTTTGGTTAATTGACAGCAGCTTTTTTCCGATGGAATTTGATTATGCCCATTCTTCCACTGCATCGACTTCTTGGATGTTGGTTTGTTTGTAATGCAGGTGAAGGCGAGAGTTTTCGACCCAAAAAATATCAAAAACGAAGCACCAATGAAGAGTTCGGTCCCAAACGAGGGATCTTGGTAAATTTGTTTCGCAGCAAAAGGTTGATCTTCTCCAGCAAGTATAGCCTAAAGGTTGTTTGGCGGGTTATTTCGCAAATGATTACCAAGTTCCTGCAGCTTTTCAAAGGTAAACTCGGTTAAAAGCTAGGCGGTGTCTCTGTACATTCATGTTTCCTATTGCTGCTGTCGCAAATAAAACGGTTCTCCTTGATATTTGAATGTTTTTCTGATAGCATTTTATATCCTCAGCTGAGGTCACGTAAATATAAATTATATCTCAGGTGCTTAAGGCTGTTTACCTGATACTTTGGTTAAATTTACTAGTTGAAGACAAACCGCATAGAAACACCTTATCTTCTACTCATTTTTTGAAAATATGAGGATGGGAACATGGGTTTTTGTGCATTGGATCAATTTGTCCATTGTCCTTTTCCGTGCAAATACCTGCAACGAGAACGTTTTCCATTCATTTTTAGGTAAATATTTTTTGTGTTGCTTATTTTTTACAATATTGCCAGTGAAAATACTAACCGTTTCGCTTGCTTGCAAAGAAAAAGCACGGCGCTGTTGAACATTTGTAGACCATTGGAAGCAATTAATTGATCTTATCAATGACTGGCTTCTGTATCGGAACGAATAGACTGCTGAAGCAGATTATGTTTGAACGCCGGCAGCAAAAGATAATTTGATAAAACAATGTCTGGTGAATGCGGTAGGTGGGGAATGATCCCCCAGTGTTTACACTGCTGTGGAACACGGGATCTGGCGTTGAATGGTGGCATACTCAAATGACTACCTGTTCGGCCGTGTGCTATACCCTCATTTCTTCAGTGCCCGACTCAAATTGGTTTAGGCTTGTTGATCTTGCAATAACCATTTCGGATGGCTTTAGCAACTAAGAGTTACCCAATCATTTGTGCTGATCTTGGAAAAGCAGCAAAATTTTACTTTCAAAATTCTTCTGCTTTGACATTGATTGTGATTGCTGAGCAGCCATCGTTCTGGGAATTACGTTCAATATTATCGTATCAGATCCATTTCTATCACTTGCCCGGATCTGATTTAAAATTTAGTTTTAAAAAAATATTAAACATATGCTTTTTATACTTTTACCTATCCTTTATTGAAACCAGTGTTCTTTGTTTATATACCATAACTACTGTACATAGACCTTTCCTGACAGTAGATCTACCAACTTGAAATACTGCTGGTCATTTGTATAACTTTGGAATGGATCACGGTCGGCTAGCGTTTTTAAGTTCTGCGGCCTTGATCAAAACTATCCCCATCTTTCATATTCAAAGGATATTTTAGAGCGTCAAAACAATTGCCTTCATCCTAGTTCGTCAAAGCCATGCTGACCATATGCTTTCGCAAATAAACAGAAAGGTTTACTAAGTCAACGAAACGATGCTTTTTTTTAATTTTCTGGCTTGGTGCTAACGATGCTTGATGCTGAAGTGTCGATCATCACCAGTCACGAGTGTCTTGAAAACTATATTTCACACGTGACTGTACGATTATTTTGTCTTCTTGTCGATTCATGTGACATCCGATTTTTCCCCTTTTATACCATTTTTACTGTTAATTCATTTACGCATTATACTGCTAACATTCCTTTAAGCTTTTGACATAGGTCGCAATTTATTAAAAGCTCTAATCTATATGCCTACTATGTTTTCAATTTTCCTAAACATTGTGTACCATCCATGTCGACAACGCCAAACGCCAAAACGCCTCCTGTATTGGCTTTTTAGACCGTTCATTTTAAACGTAAACTACTTTGATGGCCTTATTGAAAATAAGCAAAAGGCAATGTTTCTCGCAAGCGCTAGTTATTGGCATAAGACTGCCCATCTTCTCTAATTTGGAAACATTATTTTCAAGCTTCTACTATATTTCGAAAATTTACTATGATTTCGTTGCTCACGTACGTCATAGCATATATGTGGTTAATTTGAGTTCAATAAAACACAACATCTTGGAAATATGAAATGAAACTTTTTGCGCTTATTTCTTTTAGATCTAATTATAAGTAGAAAGCCTGTTTGTGGCAAAATGAAAAAAAGTTTGTTTGCAGTTACCTCATAGACTGTTTGTTCACAAGTAGAGCCATCATATTATTATTTTATTGCATCCAACTTCAAATGCACGACCCCAGAAAAACTTAATAAGCGTACAAATATTATTTTGATATACGTTTATCGTTATTTTGACTTTGTATCCTTACATCACACATGCAAACTTTTTCTGAAGTATTTATTTCATTCAAAATGCAGTTTGAAAAAAAAACGTTGCCCTTAAATTATATACAATATCAATAGGTTTACTTAAAAAGTATTTTACCTGAATCGTTCAACTGCAAGGAACATATGCATCACTATCAGTAAACAAATCCATTTTGGTAAACGAGCGCAAATTCAGAAGTAAATGTGGTCTAAAAAAGCAGCATAAGCTTATGTTAGCAAAGTTGATTTTCATTTCGAAGCCACAGCTTATGTGCCCCTTCCTTGAATGTTAACTTTTTCCATTATTTTCTTCTTAAGACTTTGGATCCTGAACGTTTAGTGTTTCCAGTCAATGAGATGTGCATTAAAATGTGATTTGTAGTGTGTCAGTGGGCGCATTAGCATACAGATGTGGGTCTTCTAGGCTACCAAGATTCTTGTTTATGCACTGAAGGTGACTGAGCACTAAATGTTGCTTTCTTGGTGTGGGAAAGTTACGAACTTCCTCATTAACCATAATTAAGTTACCAGCATCTCAGGATTGCACTGTAACCAGACAGAAAATAAAAATATTGAGCAAAGCTATCCACATTTTGGGGTTCATGCTCAGCTACTGCTTGCATACCACTGAAGGAATAAACATGAGTTCGCTTGCTTTGGCCTACGGGTGCCTTACTGCTTATGCGATCCTCTATCTAGTCCGAACATTGCGGTACCTGACAGGCTACTACAAACCAAACATTTTAAATGCTTATGTGAATCTCGTATTCACATGTGAAGGTCAAAATATGTGGCGTAGTATGTTGCTTTTGACAAAAAAGGGCAGCTTGACGAGAAACATTCGTGTTCTCTCGTCATATTCGTTCACAGTGTTTGGCTGGTTATTTGTAGGTGTTAACTGTTCAGTAGTTTTTGATGCATAAATAGTGAAATAATATTGGAAAAGACAATGATAAAATTAAGTCCGCTTTATCTGCTTTTGACAAAACTGACTTCCTTCATTCTCTCTAATTACCAACTTGTTTGAAGAAAGCAGGACATATTTTAGAAAGATATGATTATGTATTAATCTAGTAAAGCGCAAACGAGGCAAATATCTCAGTTCATCAGGAGATCTGAAGGAATCGGTAAATTAAGCTGTATAACGATGCCCACAGTATTTGCACTCAATTTATAACAGAAAGCTTTACTGCCATCTTCCGGGAGTTTATTATTATTAAACTGGACAACCACTCGCAACAAACTTTGAAAAGCATGGGATATTTCAAAACTTGCTGTAAAAGTTTATTGGCTTTTTAGGTGAGTATTTTTCAAGCGGGTGTTCAGTAACTTAAGCAAATAAACGAATATTTTAGTTATTGTGATTACTGTTACTAACATTATGGTAAGTTAATTTCTAAAAGGGCAGTCACAATGCTGTAGAACGATGAACGTTCTGGAAGTCCTTGTTAACAGTTTGTGCTATATGGATATGCTCATCTGTTGAAATGCCTTAAACGGGGTTACAGTTTTGAATGGATTCAATGACAATTTCTCAAACATTCTCAACAGCCTAATCATCCAGTCAATTATATTTTAAAACACTATTTTTCGTTTGAAATAAAATCACCTTTGGTAACTGCCCGATATGATTGTTGATGGTTAAAACGTGTTTTAGTTAACCTGGGCTCATTTTTTAAATTCTCAAACTGCACACTGCTAAAGGAAGCGTCCGTAAGATTAAAACATCGCTGGACAGACATTGCGCATCGCTAGCCGGACCAAATGTAAACACATTATTTTGGGTTGCGCAAGGAGACCGTATATCTTAGTTTATGACGCGCTTAGGTATCCTTTTTTCCTGTAATCACTGACAAATAGTTACGGTAAACACGAAGTCACCGAATTCTAACCTTTTGAAGAACAGCAGTGTACATTAGTGATGTTTGCTTGCTTTTTATCTGCGACACTCACATAGTTTTTTTTCACGTCTGCAAAAGATGGTCAGATATATTTCATCTAAATATTAGTAACTTCCCTACATTTATTTCTAAAAGATATGTCGCTGAATGCGCTTTTGCATCAGGCAATTTTATGATGTCTCGAAGGTCGTTGCGGAAAAAGAAGAAATTTTTTTCCAAGAAACCAATAGTTTATGGTTCCCCTTGGCATAGAGTAAAGACAGCATCCTATTTTGATTTTAGGAGACACCGTTTGATTGAGCCATTTAGACAATGTCTTTGCTTGATGCACATTTTAAGCAGAGACAAAAAGAGTCTTAAGCAGGTGTCCGATATGATCTCAGCAGTTTAGTTCTATCTTCAGTAAAAACTTAGGATTATCTAACGCACAATCTTCTAGCTGTGTTCTTTTAGTTGTTAACGGCATAAATTTGCGCTACCTTCATTTACTAAACCGCACAGTCAACCAATATAAGCAGTAGCTTCCAGTTCACTTGATAGGCAATTTTTTTCAATAGTTGCCGTTTGTTGTATGGAACTTCTTTTTGTAAGGCATTATAAAGAAAGTTTCTTTGCGAATTTAAGTGAATAACAAAAGCGGTCTTCAAGTCAGATTACGAGATAAATGCTATCTGGATAGTTAAAACAATAAATGGCATTATAAATCTTTTCCCTATTTGTCTATGAAGGCTATATAATTAATCATTAATATCCATATTTTTGCGAAACTGTCCGCAACTGGTACTCTCTCGGTGCAACGAAAATATGATTCTTGAATAGTTGCACATCTTAAAGCGGATTCGCTAGGTTTCTGTGTGGTTTGCGAAAAAAGGGCTTTGCCCTATTCAAAGTTTTTTGGTTTTTCGTTCTGAGGCAAACCTTATTTGTGGATGTAACAGTCGAGAGCTTGCAGACGCTACGCAGCAGCCGATGCACCACATATGTAAATGAGGTCACGTCAACGCACACAATCTGACGTCACACTTCCCAATAGCCACCACCAAATCCTTCTCGGCCTCACACTTCCAGCTGGGTGACTTTTTTTCTGAACACATTCCCTGAAGTCTATGTGTGTGCATCGTCTTAAATGTGTATATATTCCTTCACTAATGCAGTCAGACTGTGCCATCTATGCGTACACTTTTGCACACTCTCGATTCATCCAATAACATCCGCGCATACACAGCGCGCACGCACAAAAAGACACTTTGCCGGAGTGCAGGCATGCGCCCCGAGGTCTTTGGCAAAATCCTATTCTGATATATTGCGCACGCTGTCTCTCTCGCCCGAGCCTTCTATGGAGCGAGTGGATTTTTTGACCAATCAGCAGTCCAGAGGTGTTTTAGTTCAAGAGGACAGAACTCCGTTTTGTCATCGAAGTTACCATTCGACGTTAGAGAGCCCGTGGACGTTCAAGAAAGTCCGTCGATTGTGCAGTCGACTGAGCACTCATTTATCTCATTTATTTGACAGCCGGCACCGTGGACATATTCAAAAGGCACAATCCGAGCTCTGGCAAGAGCCAGAAGCATGAGAAATGTAAGTGTCTCTTCTGTTTCCATTTTGGCTTCATTGTTTTTAAATTGTCTAGGTGTGTCTTTACGTATTTTTACCTAAAGAAAGCACTTCTGCAACGTTTGTCTTTTTATAAAACGCATGTTTACATTAAAATACGCAAGTAGGCCCCGTGGCAATAAAATTGTGCTATTTTCTGCTTCTTAGTCAAGTTATTAAGTGCGTGTTCAGCCCTCCGCTAAATATCTCATACACCATAGTGCCATAGGCTTTTGTAGCAGTCTTACTGACTAAAACATGGTAGGCTTCATACAGATAGTAAATCAAGTTAAAGTGCATTCAAACTTTCATTGAATTGATTATATATGCAGCTGTAACATGAATCATCACGATACCTTACGAGTTAGGTCTATCAACAATCAATATAATTGGCGGCAGTTTTTCACGAGACCTTATCGCACAGAGCTCGGACCTGCTCTGGTGCATTTGTGAATGTGTCTGGTTTTTACTAAAAATAATCTCACTTTGGGGTCTTTATGTCGGGATATGTTCACCGCTTGATAGACCGCCTAATTATTGCGTTTGATACGGCTTTGGATTCCCAGAATGCGTGGTTAAAATTTGAAACGAAATTCCATTTCCGCACACACTTGAATGTCTGAATTCGGAGGTCAGTTTATAATGTTTAGTTGCATTGGTGTCTAAGAGTAGATTAAATGCAGTGGAGAAGTAAGCTCTGAAGCCGTGAGTCTAACTGTTGACGTTAAGATTTCAATTCAACGCCTAAGTAATAGGTCACCTTAGCATAACTTGCTGGCAACCAGAAACTGCTAGTCAACGAAAAGGTGATGCTTCAAAAAGTATATTAACGACAATATTAATTTGTCTACGCCGACTTGGCTTCAACTGCTGGTTTTACATAAATTTTTATCAAAAGCCGTATTCGTTACTTGTCAACGTACACTCTAATGGGAACATTCAATATAAATTACAAGTTAACTTGGGCCAGCGAACATACTTACCTACCAAACGTAATTTTCGCATTGCTATGTATACTGCCAAACACAGTTAATTTTTTTACTTAGCATAAAACCGTGTGTCTTGCTGTGTACAGTCATGCAATTTCCAATGGAGCATGCATGTCAACATCATTCATTTTCAAAACCATTCTGAGATAAAACACAATATTCAACAAATGTTTAACTAAATTAGGATTGTAGCAAACAAAAATGTGAAGTCGAATTCAGATTAACACGCTTGGGCAAATAAATTTGCTTCGTAGTGATCGAAACATCGTTGGAAATTTAATGTTCTCCCCTGGCTTGCTTGTCGTGATCGCCATGGAAATTTACCCAACATTTTTACTTAAGCAGTCTGTGTAGGTGGACGAAAATAACTTGAACTGCATGCAAGGTGAGTGGAAAGGCCAGGCAGGGGAAAAGTGCCTTGTCAGTTTAGCAATAAACAGAAAAAGGTCTCAATTAAGGACAGAAATGAAATGCCAAAATTTGATTGAACTTGTTCTATAAATAGAAAGAAGAACAGATTAAACCTGAAGATATTGCTTATAGGGACCGGAGATTTCGGTTGATCAAAAATTTCCACATAGGTTTTACACTACGATCTTCCAGAGCTGACCCGAGAACCATCCATCAGTTTTAATTATGCAAGACACCAGTAGACAGATCAGTGTTAATGCAATTTGTTAAATGTTAGGGATTGACACACAAATTTAATTCAATTGTTTGCATTCTTTAAGGTTTTCGGTGTTATACTTATGTATACATAGATTATTTCGCCACTTTATGATACATAATACATCTCAACCGAACATATTTTCATGTTTAAAACTGTGCTGTTGACAATAATTAAAAACTGTTGTTGGAATCGATGCCATTTAAAAAGCCCTCTCTATGGAACTCTATCATGTCATCACGCACAGTTTTCGAAAGTTTCTTAGAAGTCTTCTCCTAGTCACAAACGTGCCAGTTTTGCATTCAGTTCGTTTGTGTTCATGGACATGCTGTATAGATAAACCTCTTGAAAACTATCTTAGGAGGTAATTTTAAGATGGCAGAAAATTGAATAACATGTTTTTTTGGTGAGCTCGGCTATTATTGTGGAACCAAATGCCTTATACAAAGAACATTTTTACGGTTTTTGCCATACGGGCAACCTTATGTGTATGTTTTGTTTTGTTTGTATAACACTATTTTCATGGAATAACTAATCTTCCCCTCTATTGCCATACTTAATTAAGCGGAAAACGAATCGAGCAGGAAGTCGAGACATTTATTGAGCAAAAGTAAGACCAAAACCGCTGATTAGTTTCTTAATGAAGTCTCTGTATTCCGCAGCTAACATCTCGACTAACCGCGGTTACACCAACGCTAATTTCGGTATCACTGAAAGCAATCTTTTCTGCTAGCCAACTTACTACTTTATTTTTTCATGAATATGGCCTCCAAAAATTTCTTTAACAGACAAGGGAGCCTGGAATAGTCATTTCTGACTTCTAAGCGATCATCAGCCATCCATGCCCAACCCCCGGTGGTTTACAGCATGAGGGTTGAACCCAAGATCTGCTTAATGCTTTAAGAACCCGAACAGAGGTTTTTTGGCTTGTCGATGTACTGTAGGGCGCATTAATATTGGTTGATAAAAGCTCACTGACGACGGCTTTGAAGAGTCAATCGTCCCGTTCTGCCTCGGGGCTCACTCTCGAGCCCCGTCAGTAGCCGCAGGGAAACGGTGCCTGCATCGACAGGAGACACTGGAATGACCACTTTTGGCTCATTAGTCGTCATCAGATAGGTGTTCACAACCCCAGATAGTGGATTACCCAAGATTCAACCTCGGTTTTAATTGAAAAACCAAGCACATTCCACGAAGAGCAGTTGTGTGGTTTGTGTGTGCATAAATAACACGCTTAAAACGTTTGTGTTTATGCTGCCTTTTTTGCCATATTCTTTTAATGGAATAACTAATTCTCCCTTTCACTACTCAACCTAATTAGCGGAAGATGACTCAGGCAGGAAGTCGAAGCATTCATCGTCTAAAAGTAAGATTCCAAAACCTCCAATCGGTGTCTAACTGAAGTGCCAATTTCCTGCAGCGCACACCTCGACTAATTGCTGTTTAAAGCTTCCATGATTTAAATATTGATTTTACGCCCAGGAACACCCTAATGACGACCAGCGCATGGCAGCTTTTTAGGCCTAATTGCCTCCCAAGTGTGTTTAATCAGAATAGTTATATTTTGAAGATCCCCTGATTGGAATTTGCCCAATTACTCCAGAAGCTATTTCCATGCTGAGTGCATTACTCCTGATTTATTCCGCTTCATCTCGCAAACAAAGTTTTATATCATGCTTTAAGTTGCTTTCCATCAACCATACCACTTGTTTGCAGCCATCCTGTTTTTTATTTCTTTCGGTCCGATAACATCCGAGTAGTAAGACAATGTGCTCTGAATCTGCAAACTGTTGGAGTTGGTAGCAGACCCCAGCGTTAATCTCACAGACATTTTACCATCTCATCATATGTCTTTAAGCGTGTTTGATCTTGAATGCCCGATAAGCTGCTTGAGGACTATTGATTCTACGCACACTGTATGCGCTGTTGCGGTGAGGACTGTCACGTGCCTCATTTCACAGCTAGTTCGCGGTTATTTTAATTTTAATTCTCTAAAATAGCTCCGTATATGTGTCATCTCAATGTCCATCCTCGAAAGGATCTTTAACTTAAGTGCAATCTAAATGCTTATATGTAGCAGAAACCTTCATAACTGGCAATATGCATAGCCTCAGTGGCATCAGTGCAGCAATTCGTGACTGGCGAGTTTATATTTACAGTAATTTACACTTGGAGATCCGATAGGCGTCTGTATAGTAAGTCCCTGATGCTCCTTGCCAACTCGTCTACGCGAAACCGCCGCAAAGGTCAGCTGTTAAGACCCCGATCTTGTCCACTTTTTCTATTCTAAGAAATTCACCAAACGTTTTTTATAAGCAGAAAGGCACGTTTCTTGCCAAAAGGCGGCAATTAAGTCCAGAATGTTAAAATGGTGCCCTGTATTGTTCTGTGGCTCAATGTAGTCAATAAAAATTGAAAGTACTTACCCCTAGGTAGAAGAAGATGTTAATCTGTAGTCAGCATAAGATGTCAGCTTTTTCTGTTAATTAATTCATCATCAAAAATAATCTCTTAGATAGTATGTAACTTTTACAATTTCGAGCAATAGATACCGGTTGGCTGCATTTCGACTTTGAACTATAGAATGCGTTGATAAGGACAAAATACCACGTGGAAACTAGCTTTCTTCAGCGCTCATTCAATACCCTACTAACCAAAAAATCATATTTAATCCATACTTAAACGGGGAATAGCAAATAAACAATTTTCTGAGAGCAATATTAGGGAGATAATTTACCATCAACTACTGCTCCTTTAAACTTCGCGCACCAATATTAACCCCTTGCAATAGTGTACAATTCGAAAGGTCTTCCCTAGCCAAGGCCACATGCATAGGCCTCATGTGGCATCCAAGGAGGCTTTTTCGCGCATTTTCAACATGTCCTAGGCAATTCTCGAACAAAGTTTTCAGCTAAGCCAGACTTTACTTTGAAGATCTTTTAAATCATACCTATATTACCGCCCAATTTTGTCAGCTTTATAAGTTGTCCTAGCTCAGTTGCTACTCGAAAAAAAACGTAATTTTCGAGCTGAGTGGCATGCTTTAAGTTACAAAAATATTTTTATAATAGGGCTAGAAATTGCACTCTGTAGCCTGTCCTCGGTTGATCGAGAGGTAAAAACGGCATTTTAAAAGCGCAATACATATCAAGCAATTAGGAAATTAATTAAGACTAGTGACAAAATCTTAGGTGGAAGGTGAATGTTTAATTCACAATACACTCGACTTGCATCAGAAGATATGCGAAAACATTTGAAAATATTATTCTTTTTGTAATTCTCAAGCATTAGGCCTTCAGATATTTTAGGGTAGGCAGATGCTCCTCTATCCACACCGACGAAACCTGTATGATATTGAAAGTAGATTTTCTCGCTCTTATGCTACCTAAAAAAATACTTATATATGTGTTTGACTCTAAAAAACTACGTAAGTAAGGTTGTAAACGTGGTTATCGTGCAGTCTAATCTGACGATCCTGTAGTGACATCAGGAGGCCGCCCTTGGAAAGAACTTCACTATGACCACCTGCAAATACGTTTAAAGTAAATAAATGGCTTTTTATGAAGCACAGATTTTTCGCATTGATTTTAGATGCTTTTATAAATTCACATACCGATTTGTACACGATAGGTAGAAAATTACGCCCGCTTCAACGTATATACTCGAGGAAGTGGCGTCTTGTGGTTTTAACAAAATTTATGATTATAAGTTTTCGAAGACCTTGAGATGGCTATATATAATGAGTATTTTTTGTTTATTTATTAATGTTGCCTGCTAAGTGTACAGCAGGCTTCATACCCATCACAGACGTTTATAAGTGTTTCGCCGTAGTGTAGGGTAATTTGTGTTTTCATTTATAGAAAATGTTTACAGAACGGCGTTTAGAAATCCCAAATGCAAGCATCATGGTGGGGTTCAGGAGAATTGTAAAATTGAGACAGATTTTAAATCTGAAAGGTACATTTTGTCAATTATAAAATTTGAAGTAGTTGCTTACAAGCGAGTCTAACGAAAAATAAATCAGGTGCATATTTTCCATAACATTTATTTGAATTCATGAAAGCATTGATTATCTATGAGAAGAAGGCATGCTACAGGAAGAGGCTCGTTCGAAAGGAAACATGCTCACGTGACTGGCCAATCTTTGGAGCAGGCGGCATGAGAATCAATATAACCTTTCTACCTAATTAATATGTTGGAATCTGAAAAAAAAACATCTCACAATTTCCGTTGACATTTCAGGTGATATATGCACACGCCAGAATTCCGTGGCAACCCCCTCCCCCTAATGCGTTTATGTTGACCAGCATGACCAGCCAAAATCTCGCTCTCTGCATTGAAGGCTTGCAAGGCTTCACTTATGTTTAAAAGCCTAAGAGTGTTTTGCTGTAAACGCTCAAATAATGCCTTGTTTATTGTCCACAGCAAGCAGCGTCAGCAGCGGTTCGTCCAAACCGGCAGCGGCAGGGGCAGCTTCAGCAGCACACCAGCCATGGGACGGTAAGCCCTGCCAGCACCGCTAGTTTTAACCAATCAGCTAACCTAACACTCTAACCAACTCAGTACTCAGCATTGCACCTTGCCTTCCGCGGAACAGGGTCAGCAGAGCTAGGAGAGATTTGCCGACAAGGGCAAGCGGGGAACTGCAAATGGCCACTTCTGGCTCATAAGCCGTTGTCAGCCAGTCATCCTCGAGTGGTGTCCCAGCCAGGCCACGAACTCGCGACCTCTAAGGGCAGAGTCAAGCGACCTTACCATTAAGACACGTACTTGTTGTCTCCTCAGGGTATATTGTCACTTCTTGATTAACATTCACCTAGCCAATAAGGAGGCAACTCATCTGTCCAGCGTTCTGCTTTTGGTCTCGACAGAGGCCCTGATAGCCGTAGCAGCTGGTAGGGTAAGCAGATAATATTGCTGGCAAATATAAACAATCCTGCGTTTCAAGCATAATTTTCCTGGTAAAAATTTAAAGCTGGTAATTAATGCAAGATTTAATGGATCCATTAAATTTCGGGAGAGCTCATCGGTTGCAGCCACTTCAGTGCGTTGAAGAGTAATGACGGAGGAAAATACGAAATAGAATTGGTACAGGAAGGTCACAGGTAATCGTCACTAAGGCTAATTAGTAAATAAATAAAGTTTAAACAAAGTGAAATGAGAAACAGTGAAAACGGGTTGCAAGAAAAAAAGGGGCAGCGAATGTGCAGATCAGGGAGTCTGTTGTTATCAAGGCAAGGCTAGGTTAGCCACATGCTCCAGCTATTTTCATAGGTCCGGTTTAGAACGTCTTATATAGGCTGACTCCAGGTATCGCAAGATGCGAGATGTTCGTGCTTGAACATGAACTCGGAATGAGCATATAGGGTCCACAGAATGACCCATGTCAAGGAAGGGTTCCGTAATGTGGAACGAGTGGATTGGTTTTCCTGCTTGAATAAACAACTAGGCAGGTGTTCCTTGGCTCTCACTGCCAATTGCCGTTGCGTTCGCCCTATGTACTTGCATCCACAAGTGCACGTGGATTCATGAACGCAATTGGAGGTGGTGTGCAAATATAAGGCAGGGGTGAAGTTGAAGAGCAGGGGTGTAGTTGAAGAGCAGAATATGAGCTCCGCGGCGTAACAGGTTACTTATGTGGCATTGAGCAGGCGTCTCTTGATAGTGTTTGAAATGTTATCACCCTGAAAGGGCAAGGATACAAATACTAGCTTTTAAGAGCTAAAAGTTCACTTGTTTTCGGTCGCAAGGGTTTGCTATATTTTTCTATAAACTGAGGTGGATATTTATGCTATATGAGGTAAACTTGAAGTTATTAAATGGTTGAAATGGGGTGGACTTGGTAAACGAACACTTCGGGGGTGGGGAGAGAACTTGCAATAACCAGCAGCAAAAACAGAAAAAGGTAAATTTTCGGACATCACGGGCGGGCATTAAGAGAATTTTCTTAGTTTGCGTGCTTGTAGGTGCAGTCATTTTGCGAAACTCTAGCATGATTATACGCTTATTTGCGCCGTGCGTGATATTACGTCCTTCAAATTGTGCCGCAGTAGTTGTGCGGATCTAATCCCTTTTCGGAGGATCAAACAGATGTTGCTACTAAAAATATTCACACATAACATCTATTGTAAGTGAGTCCCCTTAGAGCGCACAACGGTGTTGCTACTCACTTAGAGTTGTTTACAAGAAAGTACATCGCCCCAAATTAAACCGGACTGAAACTCATGCCTTTACAACTATTTTGGCAGTTAGGATAAGGAATGCGCAATAACTTAACAATGTTATGTGTTTTCTAGCACAGGTGAGTTATTGCCACCATTAGAGTTCAGGTCAGGGCCTTGACTATGCAAAGGCATAATTGTTAGTCCTCATTGAAGCGTTTCATCATTGACAAGGACCCGAGTATGCATACAAACGTGTTTACTGTGCCAAACCACGCTTTGCTGTCGCCTCCTAATCCAAACAAATGTCACCAAGATATTAACACTAGCTTTTTTGTCTTTGAAGTAAGGTGGTTGGGTTGGGTAAGGTTGGGTGATTTTTACCACCCAACGTAGTTTTTTCTGTATTGTCGCCGATCTTATTTTCAATTTGCTTCACAAGTGTATAGAGACTGACAATTTTGCAGCATGGATTAGGCCATCTCATTAGTTTTGTATTCGATGATTAATTCCTCACTGGAAGTCGGTGTACTATTGGCCCTACGAAGCGTGCTTTGTACAGTGATCATGTCCTGTTCGGCAGAAAATTTGCATTTCATAGAGGTTTTTTCACAGCGTTTTTGTATCTGCAAAGCACAAGCACATCTGCAGGCTCAGTCTACCTAAACTTTATTCTGTAATAGTTCTCTCGACGCCATACATCTGATGAAATAGTGATGTGTTGAGACTTATTAGACGTAAAGACTCATTTTAGAAAGCCAGTGCACATGGTCATAATGGTTCTAATACTACTACGCTGAAAAAAGCCCTTGCTAGGGTATTTCCGGTTTATTCAACGGGGTGCTTCATGTTTGCTAGGCGAAAGGGTAATCTATCAGAAGGGGATTTTCAGCGTTCCATCATACACATGGGAAAAGGTGTGTTTAAATGTCAGTCTAGACTGTGTGTACGTCTGCAGCGTATGTATTAAGTCTATTTTAGAAATGCTCATAAGGGTCGGCAGAATCGTGGGATTACCAAAGTGTTTTCGGGGCAGTTTCTGCTCTTAATCTCATCTTATATAGGCCAGACTCCACTAGTTTACTTGGCAGCGTACAAAAAAATCATCCTCCATGGACTTTTAACAATCAAACTGGTTTTGTATGGCGCGAAAATGCGTCAGCTAGTTGAATAACCTAATACGCATACCTGTGATAATTTTTGGTTTTTCCTCTTAATGCGACTCAACGGTAGGTACTATCGACGCACCTTGCAAGGTAAAGGTGGATTTGCCTGTTAGATGGGCATGTGGCATGCGCGTAGGTGTCATATTAAGTCGGGTAATTTCCTACACACTTATCTAGCACTAATCATTCTGCTCGCCTCCCTACCTACCTACCAGGCTAATGTTGTATGATAATAGGAGAACGCTGTCACGCGGTATCTCCTGCTCTTCCTAAAATGACACTTACTTGCTATCGCCTCTAGGAGCGGTAACAGTGCCCGTTCATTTCAACCAAATAACAGTCACAGCCTCGCAAAACGCACAGTTGCAAGGCGCTGCGTCAAATGCATACGGAAATGGCATAGAAGATCCGGTGTGTGTGTGTGTGTGTGTGTGCAATCCACAGTAATGAGACCTGCATAACATCGCGCACAGCCTCCTTCCCGAGGAATGTGGTTGTTGGGGGGAGGGAATTACATCTGCCTGCGTGTGCTTTTCTTCACCCAACTTTCCATGATGGCTGCACACACACGTAATGAATCCCACTAAAAACGTTTTGCAGTACCCCCTAATTGTGATCGAGTTAACATCCACTTCCTAGGTAACCATGTCTACATCGGTTTTAATTGTGTACCTTTAAGGGAAATGAGTGCACCTGAATGGGTCAACTGAATTATTCATTCTGGTGGATACTAGATGGTTGCTTAGGGAACCCTGCTAGGGCAGTCAGCAGTATGGTGGATTCCATAAAGGCAGTAGGTTGTGTGGGTGAGTAGACTCACTAGTGGTTGAATTTGTGGCTCATGGTGAGCCTCGTAGCTCAATGATAGAACGTAGGTTGCGCTAAATATTTTCTTTGTAGTGTGTTAGACTCCCATCGAGGCCGCGATTATTCATAAGTGGGTTATCTGTGATATTTAAATCTGCCCAACTATCCTAATAAACGTGATGATGCAAATAGATGTAAACACTGAGCAGCCTGTGCATGCTTCACCCATATCTGTACATGACTCAGAGTACGCTACCATTGCCTTTGATAAAGGATTCCCGTCGGAATCCGAAACGCCAGGAAAATTAAGCTCTTATCACTGCGGTCGCGTATTTTTCTCCTGAAATGAGATAATGTTTTGAGAAATCAAGGTGTCAGTGCCTTCATCTGTATATTTACGATACTGAAAGGATAATATACCAATAGATTTTACTACTTTAAAGTGATCAGAGTAGTTATTCACTCCTTCAATTTCTCCATATCCCTGTTCTTCCGAAACACCTATATTTGTCTACTTTAAAAATTTCTGTAACAACTCTGGTAATAATGCTTGTATTGGCCAGCTCATTCGGATGTGGTCCTTAGGAATAATTAAGCAATGATGCAATTTTTTTCTCCACATACTTTATTAGTGCCTGTGTGCAGTTTGATGCTAAATATTCATAAATAGAAACTTCGGACTTGATTGTTTTCCGGGACATGGCAGTGTTTACATTGTTGACAATAAAAACCAGGAAAATCATAAACTGGTCAGCATGTTTAAGCATGTTTCCACCAGTGTGCCACTAGATCGATTGGCTTTTCTGTCTAATAAAAATTCCGATTTATTTTTGAATTCCATAAGTAACAGCCCAATTACGCTATTTTTATATCCCCTGCATTATACATCCTTGTATAAATTGCAGAATAAACTTTCTATATAACGAGCAAAGTGTTTTTACGGTGTTTAAACAAAGATGTCTCTAGCACATTCTAACGCCACCTCAGACACAAATGTATATTAGTTTACACTTAATAATTACCTTTCATTTGTAACTATTAATTCTCCATTGTTTTACTATTTTCATGGGAGTACACTAGTTTTCAAACTGTATACTATATCGTAACTTATTCAGCATTCGGTATGTTTTAGAGATTTTAATTGATTCAATATGCTGTAAACCTTAAGTTTAACTTATAGATTTAACGCGAGAGGAGGATATGTTAGACGCCAAATGTATCCGGCTATGGTTTAAACAAATGAAGAACGTTTTAATAGCCTGGTTTGCACCACTATCTTCGTTTGGATCCAGTGAAAAACAGTTTCCGAACAATAACTTATCCTTTTTTAGCCATCTCTTTAAACCTTAATGTCCTTTTTGTCAGCTCAAAATGTGACTTCAAGTGCACGCAGCTTGGCTGCTACTTTGATTGTCGTAACAGTGTCAAAATGTAGCTAGAACATGAACCCTGCTCATTGTTCTTGTACTCCCTGAGGATTTTCTTGAAGCTCTGGCAAGGCCTTTCTGCTTTCTGATCAAATTGCACTCAACTAGATTACTGATTTTTTGACTGATTTAGATAAGTTCAGCTAAAGTGTGAGCCGCAGCCTTTTTTCTAGAATTATCTAGCAGATCAGATGACTTTGTTATTACGCCGGCGTTGGCACTGGTGGTCTTGCTTCGACGCCTACATAGATCGTTAACGTGCTTGTGCATACAGGAATCCACGTCGTTTATGGTCCCAAGCTGCGGGGTTCGCTTAATGGCAAAAGGTGGATCCACATCGTAAAAGTCGTGCCTCGACTACATCTTCACTCGGCAGATAGAACATTACCAACTACGTAGTTGTCAGGAGTGTTTTTCTGCCCAGGAGACTAGCTGCTGGCAGGCCTCGAGTGGCAGCTCCAAAAGCACAACGGAAGAAGTGAGTCCCACAACCGACCAGTGAGCAAACACCAATCCTCCCCCCTCGGTGTATGTTCCTTCGTTAATTATAATGTGATCATGGATATACGCTTATAACCACGCACCTCTGTTTGATATGCCACTGTTTCAGTGGCTTTTTTACGCAATTTATGAGCCAAATGTCTGGTCTTGAATGCACTTTTTGTATTTAGCTGCGTGGCCGTAGCTGATTTCTCAAACCAAGTCATTTCCGCGCGCGTCTTACTGAGCGCAGCTCACGGCCGCATAACCACTACATCTCGGTTTTCCATGTGTCGTACATGAGACGCACAAATACCCAAAAGGATATTATGTAATATAGCAGCTACGCGAAACCGTTTTTGCAACCACAGGGTACTGTGATGCTGTTAATTCGCCATAGTATTAGCATGTGTGCGCGCAAAAACAATGGAGTAGATGGCTGATCTCGTGCAATGGCATTCGAAATTCTGAAATTTGTTTAAAATTTGAACAAATTACTTAAGTAGGGCTTCAACATTGATTATCGGACAGTCAGATTCAAAAACAGTTCAGGTCTGGCAGGATGCGGGCTTTTGAACAGGCCTCTTTCTTACCACCTTCAAAAGGCGTATAAAGCAGAAAGAACTGATTAAATAGTAAGCAATTTACTATTTGATTCTAAATGTCCTTATATCTTCAATTATATGCTATAGAAAACAAAAATACGTTTTTAGTCTGTGTTAAGGTGGTAGCACTTGAAGAAGCGCTCGTGTGGTTCTTGAAACATTTTGCAGTGTGGATCATCATTAATAAGCTGACGACTACGCTTTATTAAGAATCAAGGCTTCACAGTCTTAGAAAAAGTCATAATTAGAACAATTTTTCGTTGAATAACTGTGTTATCTCAAGTAAACCACAGTCCAAAATGACGAAATGTGCAACAAATTTAGAGCACACATCAATATTTTTGCATTTTATATTTGGACAAAGAATGGCGTTAAAAATCAATGAAAAAGCACATCCTACTTAAATATCCATCTGCATAAGGTGTTTTTTGTAGGTGGAGAGAAAACGCTCAATGTAAAAGCATGAATCCTGTCGTGACTGAAATGTGTAAAGATTAGGTATCACAATCTTTGGTATTAAAACACTACCTAAGTATTCTCTAGAATCTAAAACATTTTTGAGAATTTTAGCTGACATATCATGAGATAGACTATTCATAGTAAAATTTCTTTCACTATGGCATGTAAAATTTATCACCATAACGACTATTTAAAACTCAGAGTTCGCTACGAACCCTCTGCGGCCTCCTGATGCCTTGCCAACTTAATTTGTTAAATATATTTTTTTCTGGATAAGTGAAGTAAGTTGCATTCCGAGATGATATGATGAAAAGAAAGAAGATCTTCGGAAAATCGAGTTGTACTCGTGAATTTTCGAACAAATATCACGTGTTCGTCGTCAGACTAAATTAAAAGTGAGGGCTGGGAATGTCGCACTAGATGTTTTGGAGGCAGAGGTTACAACGGACTCACAGATGGCTAACTCGCAACAAGCGTCTACCGAAAGGACTCCACTGCATAAATCATCCTTAACTGTAGGAGTAACCATCCTGCGGCCCATATAAAAGCTGTGTTCGCACTCCTTTCCAACGGGCCCACCGTTATTGCAGTAAAGATGATTTGCTCAAGAGAGAACTAACGTACTTCTACAATTTTTTCCGGGCCAATGGATATCCGACAAGCTTTGTCAAGAATTGCCTTAGACGTCGGGGTCAAGCACAAAACCTCCCTCCCAACGATGTTACATTGCCACAGAAATTTTATTCTCTACCCTACATGAATGGAGTATCTGAAACCATCTCTCGCCAACTAAGTCGCTTTGGTAACACCGTTGCCCACAATCCCGCAACCTCACTGCGCGCAAGCTTATGTCGAGTAAAGGACGCTCTACCCATGGGACAACTGAGTAACGTCGTTTATCGTATACCGTGTGCTGGTTGCACTTGCGTCTATATTGGCCAAACAGGCCGACGCCTTGAGACTCGCATCAACGAACAAAAGTCAGCCGTTCGCCTACGGAACCATTTATCACTCGTATTTGCACACTCCATTGAGTGTGATCACCGCTTCAATTGGGATGCCACCGACGTGATCGCAATGGCTACTACGCGACAAGCGAGAGAATTCCTTGAGGCTTTGCACTCGAATCCGGCTAGTATAAACAGGCACGTAGAGCTTGACTCACACTATACCGGGTTTCGTGCACGGTCTACTAATCTGGACACAGCCTGAAACAAAAACTGGCTCTCTGTGTCCGGTCAAATGGAATTTCTCTGACTCTTAACCAGCCTGAAACAACAACTGGCTCTCTGTGCCCGGTCAAGTGGAATTTCTCTGACTCTTAACCTGCCCCTCCTTCCCCCGAACACGCGGCCCATAGTCCAAACGCTAACACCCCCCTCCCTTCACTAGCACAACCTATCGCCGCGGGTGTCACGTCACCATAACCCTTCCACCCAATCCCCCCTCCCCTCCTCCGTCCATATTTTCTTCTTTTCGATAGTGCTGACTCTCTTTAGAGAATTTGGACTATGTAAAATTTTCATCGTGTCCATACATCTGTCCATAGATTTTCAATGGGGGCAGGGATTGTGAGACCAAAAGGGGCTAACCTGTATTTAAAATGTCGGTTATTAATAAGCACTTCGGACTGGAAGGACTGTCTAGGTTTTTCTGCCTCTCATCCGGCTGTAAAAAATATGCCTAAACTGTAGGGGCAATAAGCGGAAGCTTCATATATTTTTTTTTTAATTTTGACACCTCAATCGCAGCACATTGTTTATCATTTTAAAGCTGACAATCTCTACGTCAAAGCATTAGGAAAGTAGTCTTTTGGGTTGGAATAAAATTTCCCATTGAATATATGCCGTTTTGTAAAGACATCCTATTATACAAGCTTATCCATTTCACCAAAATTAATGCCTATTTTATCCTGAGTATTGCCTAGAATTACTTGACCTTTGAATCCGAATACGTGATATCGGAAAGCTATTATGGACTGTATGGGTAAGGCTTACATATGACGATTGTTGCGTAGACGATCAGCTCCGTCGTTTTGTCAGCCACTCGTGCCTGTGATTGCAATAAGCAAGTGTTGTAGAAGAAAAATAAGACCCTTAAAGCTATGTTCGAGGTTAGAAACTCTCCTTACTAATTTTCCTACTGACAGGAGTGACCTCTTTCTCTTTTTAAGGAAATATAAACCTCTGATCGTTCTACCGATTTTCTCCAGAATTCCGCCTTTTATGGTTTTTGGGGTAAATGAGTATCAACTGTTTGCCACACAGAGTTCACATAGGAATATTTATCCGCATTTATCAAAACTTACCTTGAACGGCCATATATTTTTAAATGAATTCTTGCGTTTTAGATCGAAATTCCTTTCGGTTACTCAAGCCTTTTTATGCTTAATTATTAGTCGTATATATCTTAAGCCTTTAAAATAATTCCCCTTCTGAGTGTGGGTACTAATATATTTAGTACCTAGTCTTCGCAATCAAAGTCATAGGCACATGATATGTGTAGGTTTTTTTATAATGTTAGATGTTCCCAACATTATTATGTATGGAAGCTATTACAAACTTAGATGGCTCAACTAATCAGGGCAGAAGATAAATGCTAAGCTAAATATTAAATTATACCGACCGTCGCTGTTTAAAGGATATCAACTGTGCCAATGTCGGTGACTCATCAACATACCTTCTGTTCACTGTTGAAAGACGTAAAACTATTAGTTTAATGTGGACATCCCGCATACAAAGCTACCTCAGAAAGAAGTTGCCATAGCAAGTTCGTGTCGCTGAAAAAATGCTTATATTTAACTGGTAAAATCTATCGTTCTTTCGTGTTCACTTAGCAGTATGAGAAAATCAGGTGATCAGATGGTTATTTTTTAAAATTCCTACCAGTTTTTGTCGTTTGCCTGCTCATGGAAACACTTTTAAGACATTTATTCCATAGTTGGAAATCACTTTGGATTAAAAATAGAAAGAGGCATTGCATTTTGCATCCAAAGCCAAAGATTGAATATATTTCAACAGCAAAATCTGCTTCTTCATTCGCTAGCTGTATTTTACAGCTTTATTAGTGGCTTTTTTGTGTATTTAACATAAAAGTACGTAGTATACAATTTTCAGGCGTCTTGCGGTCGTCAAAATAGTGTAGGTCTACAATCGAAATCAACCTGTTGGAAATAAGTTCAATTCCTTCTTGCCTGTCCACTGGCTTTAAAACTAATTTCACTCATTCTTATCACAATAACTATCAGTAGTTCAATTTGTATATCATCGTTTTCACCAGGTCAAATTTTTGGTTTAGTTCAGTTTCGTGTGTTATCACTATCTTTGAAAGGAGGGTGTTTTTAAACACACTATGGGCTAAAAAATGTTAGTTGATCACTAATTTACATAATTAAGTATGCAGTCGCTACTTGTGTATTGCTCTATTTTATGTTGTTTATACCCGAATAAGCCGACCATGATCTCACGAAGCAGTTAGTTGAAATTATTTTATCACAAAAACCCACCACCAGCGCTTGCTAGAAAAATATCTGACCAAGGAACCTGGATTATTTCTGGCAAAATTAAAGTAGCTTTTCCTCGATCCTGGTTTTCAAGGCGTGTGATTTGAGCACCAAATATTACATACAAGTTTGCATTATCCGTTCCAAAATGTTTCTGTGTAGTAGAAGATCACTAAAAACTTATCTGACGCGGAATCCTAAAAACTTGTATTCAGAATATAATGAGAAGTTAGAACAACAACAGTTCAAGGGTACGTAGAATATAAATAAAATCTTAAACCTTACTGCCAAGCGCTGAAGCCCAGGTTTCATGTACACGGGGGGATAAAATTCCAAATTTTTGTATCCACGTCCTGTCATTCTGACCGATGCTTCCTTGGCGTATCCAATCAACTGCCAAACTTTGCAGTGTGTATATAAAATTAATCTCCCCGACCTATACTATCCCACTTTTAACTCCAACAAGCATCAAAATAGTCTTGCTTAAATCTGCCTTGCCGCAAAGGTTGTTAAGAAAACTAGCAGACTTTGAATGAATAGAACTAAGTTACAGCGCTGTCCAGTTGGTCTACTCTGTGTGAACCTGTTTTCGAACCACTTTTTTGTCGGTCATCAGTAAGTAATCAGGAAATCGTAAAACATACGTAGGTGGTACCAATGTTTGCTCCAAACAGCATTAAGGCAAGAATGGTTGTATTGCACCAAATCGTGGATCGTCTACGTCTAGAAAGGTATTTTTTGCTCAAATCATGCAACAGTATGTAAGGGATGGGCTATTAATCTCGCGATTGCCAAATTCTATAACGCAGTTTACATGGTGGGGTTTAAGAGGTGTTGAAGTATACATGGTAAAAAAAATCACGAAACGTCGCGATGTTTATTTTCAGAAGCATTATCTTGCAATCTGTGGTGCTTGTGAACATCATTATTGTCCCTAGATGGCGGCACTATTTGGGCAATATAACCCCTCATAACCTGCATATGCGATAGGCCTCCCTAATCTACCTCCTGACCTATGTTTCTCCATTTTTTTGTAGTTCTTAAAGGTTTTTCTTTTATTCAGAAACCAGCATGACAACTTGTCGTTAATTGTTTGGAACAGATAGTGTTAGCAGTGTTCCAAAAGTTGATCGAATATTTGAAATAAAATCCTCCAGCTTCAGCGGCAAACAGATTTCTGGGCTTTAACTAAGTACCCGTTTAGTGAATCAATTAATATACACCGATGTGGCTAGAACGTAGACTATGTGGGATCATCTCACAAGATGCATGAACTTTTGCTGCTCGTTAAATTAACAGCTGATTAGGTTTTAAAGACAGTACCAAGCATCGTCGAAAACGAATTGGCGTAGCGCAGGTGTTAGCTGGACTATTTTCCATCCATGTCCAGCGGCAACAACTAGGGTCGTACGGTTTCAATTTGTTTGCTTTATGGGGCAGGATCCTTGTAATAAGAGTGAACGCTGCATGTCACAACCACCTGCTTGCTACAACATTGTCGGTCTTCTGACCTTTTCAACCTTTATTTTCCTGTGTGCTGGTGTGGACGTAGAAATTTTTAGGCCAGGTTAGGCAACGTTTAACTCCGGATTGTTGGTGTGTGTGGTGTTGGGTGATATAGGGAGCAGTAAAAGCATCTGAGGACTGTTGCAGTTTTCTTGATGAAAGAAGTGATGAGAAAAGCATCTGCATATTTTGAATCTTTCAGTGAGGCGTTGAACATCACAACTGTCAATTAAAATTATTGCAGGCTTATTTTGACGTCGCTCATCACTTGACTGAAAAGAAATACACGCTTTTTTAAAGCCTTATCTGTCTGTTCTCATTAATACTGGTTGTTTTTTCCTGTCTATAGATTACTAGGAACATGCGGTTTAAATTGTTTTTCCCCTTACATCGGAGAGTTGATGGTTGTGGTGTTTTAAAGGTGAGCAATGTGTCAGAAGTCCTTTTCAGTCGAACGAAGTAGGGCTTCAAACGACGTTTTAACTATGCGTTCATTTTAAACGGAAAATTGTATTGCGAACCTTAGGATTTTAAACATAAGAACGTGCTGGGCAGTTCCTACCAGATTGGCCTGGTCTCAATAGCATGGTATCGCCAATACAAACGGAAATGTGAGTCCCAGGGAGTAATTGAGAAGAAACATATGCGATCGCTGGGACAAGAATTTTATTCGCCTGAAGTTCCGAAGTTCGTCGAGGATCCTTCATCAGAAACGCTTCTGTTGCCGTTTTTACGTATGTCTCTGATGAAGAACCTGCAGCGGACTTTGGAACATCGGGTGAATACAATCGTTGTCCTAGCGATCGAAAAGTGTATCTGCCGCAGTTTCAACTACCACAAGCTAGCCGCAATTCGCAAATACTGGACAGCAAAATCATTGCAAATTTAGGGACTACATTTCCTCGTATAAGGAAGGCGCGATAACTGCCGCATTAACACATGAAAGTAAATTTACACTTTCTAGTCAACAAAATACACTTGCCTTTCGGGGAAAAGAATGCACATAGCTTTCATGACTGTCAACTGCATCTTATAAGAGGTATTAGAGCGATCTAGCATGGATATAAAATCTTATCTCAACTATCTGTCTAAGGACAGTATCGAATCTTTAACGTGGGAGAATAATCTAGCATTCAGCATAATCGTAAAATAGCACTTTTAGGAAGGTGAACTCATATTTGGAGACGTATCTTTTGGTTTATCCATTTTGATAACTCACAAATTTTATGCTTAATCATGTCATATTTTTGCGGTTAAAAGGGGATTCTTCGCCAATTTGGGTCCTATATGCCAATTTAAATTCTTATTTGCTGGAAAAGCTTACGTAATCTTTGACGTGTTTAGTTAAAGCCAGTCTGTGTTTCAGTTTGAAAACGATACTCACATTTATAAGGCTTCAGGCATCTCAATGCTAACTTGTTAGAATCCAGGGATACGGAAAGGTGGCTTCCTTCTCCTTCGTTATGCCTCATGAAAACCAGAGAACTAAGTCTCATTGCAGATAAAATGAAAAGTCAGTAGTCTTTAATCACAGAATAATTGTCTTAATGCAGACATTGTATCCATTTTCGAAGTAGTTAGCTTCTTCCAAATCAACAACAAAAGGACGTTTAATGAAAGGAAGGCCAAGAAAACGTGAATTCTCACGAAAAGCCCACCATATCTGAAAAAATTATATAGCATCTCCAGAAGAAAAAAACACCTCTTAAAACGTTCGTTTTTGAGCGTGGCCTCTGCTCCTGACGTTAAAAGATTCAGCAAAATGCCATCATGTAGCTTGATCACTTTCGAAGTTTTTTTATTAGGCTATGGCAACCACTCTTCAGTTATTTTTATACCCAAAAAATGGGTTTACAGCTATCTGGCGGTGTTTTTGAACTATGGGCTACGCAAACGTTTGAGGTGTTTAGCACACATCTACTGTTCATAGGAAACTTCGAGTAATTTAGGTCATCGCCAACCTGCAATTGGTGATATTGTTCAGCATAAAGTGAAGCGGTGGGATTTACACCCACAACGAGTATGCGGACCAGGAGAGGGGAGGCTTGTTAGTTGCTAACCCTGAGATATATTAGTGCAGGTGTTCGTTGTGTTTATCTGCAGTCTTCTCCCGCTGATCAATAAAAACGTACACGCGTGATGAACTCCACGTGAAGATTGTGGGTGACACCGATGGGGTAATTCGGGTGTGCGGCATGTGCGAGCATTAAAAGCTGATTTTATTGCGGTCACCCTCCTGTCTGTAGCAGGTATTCTCAGAAAAAAGTCGGCCAGCGTGTATTCTGTCATTCAGACCTCTCCCCCGTCGTACACTCGACAAAATCGCACCATTTAGAGCAAGACTGTCAGGAATCCAACAGCCAACAGCTTTAAACCAAAACAAACAGCAATGTCAGGAGCACTGATTAAGCACTAACGCCTGAGAGCGCGAACTTTTCATATGCGTGTACATCTGATTGCGTGCTCCATATTAAAGTGCAAGGACCTACCGCCGCAAAGCGGGATGGCAGAACCATAAATCAATTCTAACTTTCTTCTCTACCTTAGCTAAGGGAACCACGAGCTTTTTTCTCGACGATGTGAGCGCCAACCGGGTGCTTCAGGCAAGGGTGTGCTCCTAAATAGGACTTTTGTTAGGCGTTCTTTCAATGGCTTCACCATCTTCTGGGGTGGACATTAGTCTGTATTGGGAAGGCTAACGCGATTCGCAAGACTAACTGCAAGTGCAACAACTACTAGCATACTTAGAAAACTGCAGACGCCACTGAAAATGTTAAAAATAAATGCTGGCGGCAAGCGCAAATTACAAAGTCGTCTTATGACGCGAAAAGCTGCTCCAACTTCATTCTGAAAACGGCTTAAAACATTGTCTGAGGATGTAATAGTTGAGTAAAGTGATGAAAGATGGCATTGTGCTTGCCGCATGCAGGATTATTGGGGTGACCTATCCAAACCCCTCAGTATGCCAGGTCTGAAGACTGGATAGAAGTATTTCGCTCTTGAAAAAGTCATCCCACTCTGTCAGAATAGTCAGCTACCGATTGTGATAATGGTGATGATGATTATTATTATTATTATTATTATTATTAGTATTAGTATTATTATTATTATTATTATTCCAAACCCCTGGATAAGGAGTGTGACAAATTCTAACACTAACCCCCTGTATCGCGATTCAACGTCTGTTGTGGTTTTGGAAACACACAACTGACAACGTTAATGCTTTTTTCCATAAGGCTGAACTCTCCTGAAATTGACCCTACTCACCTATGCTGCACCCAGTGTTGCGTAAACAAAAAATAGAGACCAACGAGCTTTCCACTATTGAAAAACCCTCATGCATTAATTTTTAACATTCTCTGGTACTGCTAGCAGCCATGCAGGCATGCCCACCGAAGGAGTAACAGTAAATGCATATTCAGGTCGTAAGGGTGGAAAAAATATTTTGCTTTCTAAACAGTAGCTTTTCAAGATGCAGAGAGAAGGCAATAATAGTAATAATACTAGACAGTCCAGTTAAATGCGATATTAAAGAAAGTGGCATTATTAGCCCCTGTCCTTATGTACGCTCGTAGGTCGTAGGTGGCACCTAGCACTATACTACTGTCTATTGACAATTGTGCATAACAGATGACCTCTTTTAAAAACCAATGTGATGGAATGACCGAAAACAATTGTTTGCCTATACGATTTGTCAATCATTAAAATGAAATGTATTGCAGAACAACGTGAATATTTTACATTGGTTTCTTACTCTTTCTAAAATTCCCTCCAAAATGTTTTTTGAACCTATAATGAAAGTACCCTTATGGATTCTTAATAAAATCGTTTATTCATGTATCTATGTCGCATATTTATGTAAGTTTTACCGTACAACCATACGAAGTGTGACAGCTTATAGCAGAGCCTATAATGTGTCCACTCTTCGCAGTATATCTTCAATGAATAGCGTTAACGTTCTTGCTGAGCAGTTTTTGACCATCAACTGAACTCTAACTTAAGGTATTTCGGGGAATTATTTCTTTCCACAAGGATTGCCCGCATTTCCTTATTTTTTATCACAAATGGAGAATGACGTTTGTTGCATGTCGCATTTTTGCAGTCAAGGAAAGCACATTCTTGCAAATATCACCCGTCATATCTCTAACCTATCGCTTGAATGCAGTCATAAGTGGTGGGGGCTTGCGCTAGGTGATTCGGTATATTTTTGGTCTAGCAGTTTCAGTAGGGATTATAACAGTTCCCCGTTTTCCGTCTATGGTGTAGTATCCCTGATACATAGGTAACCAACATCACCTGTGGTTATGTTTGGGATTCCTGTCTTGCCCTGAGTTGTGACGCCCCAATCCTTGTTGACCTCCACGAGGACTGTTAATCCCGACTGCTTCACATGGTATGATAAGTGATATGCACAGAGCCCTCTATTTTGTGAGTTTGGGTAGACGAGACTACTACGCGCGATTAACCAATTAACCTCTTCCGCCTAACGCCCTCTCTTCTTCTTTTGGCATGCCATCAGGAATTCACAGTTCTACTGCTACTGACTTAAGTGGCGTATTTTTATAAAAGTAACCAGACCTTCCTTGGCATTGCTAACGCGGCACACACACACGTTTAAAAAGAAGATTGGTGGAACACTTCTTTATTCGCCTGCTGTTTCGACATCCGTCACGGATTCTTCATAAGACACATAAGCTGAAAGCAGTAGCAGAAACAGTAAGCAGAAACACGTTTATTTTAATTCTGTGGATTCACTTCCGCTTTCATCGATACTAGACGCTCCCAGCTTATAAGACAGTAAATATTTACTAGTTGTCAACTCTAACCGCAAAATTTAGATCTTTCGTAGTCCTATACTTTGCCGTCCTGGGTTTATTAACATTCGCTATGCCCATCTTCCATGAGCAGTTTTGTCTTTCCTGGAAATTTCAGAAGTTGCCATCGTCTTTGCAAATTCAAACACTTGGTATACAGTTCCACTTAGTGCCTTTCTAAATTACTTTCGTCATTTCTGAGCTTTTTTGTTAATGGACCTCAGATTTGCATTGTCTCAGAAACGGATTTCCCCACCCTACGATACTGCTGCTAAGAACTATATACACTCCAAAGTGAACATCTTTTAACTACTGTAGATCAGGGCAGGCTATATGCTTAGACATAGTCCGCGTCAGTTGTCAGTCTCCTGCAAGATGTTGGTTGCCGCAGCCCGAAAGCTGATTAAAATAAAAATTAAGCGAAAGTGCAGTCCCCCCACCCCTTACAGAAGATGAGTGTTTTCGAACTACTGATACCCGACTGAGGGCACGAGAATGCCCTTATAAGTCACCTCGCGTCCTCACTGAGGTCCATTGGCATTCGATGCAAATGTGAAGGATTTATCTTAGCTTTGGACGCCTTTGGTGTGCAACCCCGGGCCGCCAGCACTTTCCATCACCTCATTTTAAGACGCTCACTAGTGGTACGACCGAAACACACTGGCGTTTCAGTGACCTTAGATTGTACCCAAGCTTTTGTGTGTTCTTGCGATCGCTGTTTCACACAATTCTGGCCTTCGTTGCGCATCGATCTATAGTACTTTCTCTATCTATGGAGAGTACATAGCGAGTCGTTTCGTCGGCATTCTGTCGTCAGCCTACTGTTAGGCCTAAATTAGAGAACAAAACCGGCTGATGCGATACAGCCAGTGCGCATTTCATGATGGATTTTTGAATTATTTGACTGTCACGCCGCCAGATTTAGAGCTGTTTTCGTGGGTAAAAACAGTACCGTCTTCATATCACTGCATCTGCTGCTGCGATAGCAGCCTGCCTGATTTATATGCCACTTAATTGTGGAGAGGAAACAAAGTGCAGACATTTCATCTGCGCAAAAAAGTGCAGGGGGATAACATTTTCTGGCCTTCCCCGGGGCCATGTGAGGCATTGTTTTAAACACCAGTGTGGTAGGTTTGCATTTTAGCATGACCATTGGTTTCGATGAAGTCCCCTATGTGCTCAAAAGCAGAGACGGTAAGGGAGCTAAGTAAAGAGATTATAGTAAAATAAGACGCACAAGTGTCTGCCTCATTCTAACCCTAACCGCTTTGACCAGTGACAAGGCCAAAGTCGATATGACCGAAGCAGGCTTCGGGTGGAAGCTGTTTTCTGCAATGCAGCCTGAACCACTGCGTAGCTTACTCTTTAGTGACAGTAGACTTTGCGCGGTTACTACTGCACTGTCTGGCCTCGCTCACCTATAGTAGGTGTCTAGCCAGGACTGTTAGTGCTACCATCAATACTACTACTTACTAGGGTGTTGCTTGGTGGTAGTATTTGCTGGCAATACCACTGAATGTCTTGTTAGTCAGAAGTGACGCTGATTAAAGTCAGCACTGGGCTCATATCACATCAATCACGGCACGAAAAGTAGTTGTACTGGTGCTGGCACTGACGCCACTATTTGTCAGAGGTGACGCTGATAAAGTCAACGCAAGGACTCATATTCCCTTGGTCTCAACAAGGAGTGTGACTCTGGGTTGAGCTATTTCGTGTAAGTACATGCTTGTGGTCCTGAGCACAGCAACGTTTGCCTTGCTTTCCGCACTCTCAACTCAATCCATCGAGCTGTGTACGTTTATACTAGGTAAGGACTAAGATACTGCTGCTATAAATACGTGCCTATGCTAGCAATGCTAATAATTAGCAATCTACTAAGGTCAGTAGATAGTATACTATAACTACTGTCTGTGTGTGCTTCTTAAGGAATCTCATCCAGTATGCACTCCCAGTCTGCGTGAGGTAATAGTGATTAGCATCTGGATAATAATTGTGTGTTTTTAAATAATGGACAATTCCTACTATGCCCTTTTGTCGTGCAGTTTTTCGTGTACAGACTGACATTTCAGCGGCTCATGCCACTTCTACTTTTTGAAAACTTCTGAATGACAATGTAGCTGAATGTTTGTAATGCTGACTTGTTTGAGTCAGTATAGTTTTTGAGACCCGGAGCACATTTGGACATGCCTCGGTTTCTGCCCTCTCACCTCTGTCCACCAGAAGCTGTGTCACATTTCAATAAGTTTGAGCAAGGATACTGCTGCTAGATGTCATATGTCTCTGCTAAGAGTGCTAATTCGATCAATCATACTAACTAAGACCAGCGGATAATATATTTTAGTAAGAGATTCCTATAATTGTATCAATAGCTGACATGCATCCTATTATCGCAACAAGCAGAACAGATGGGAATATGAGCTTACGCGCATCCGATAATTCATTTAGGCTGATTTGCATGATAGCCGGGCGACCATTCACCTCCGATAGATAAGTGAGACTAAGGTTTGCAGTAAAATACCTTAATGGATACAAAAGAAAATTTTCTCGAACCTTCTCCGAAAATACAACTTACTGTTCTTAGTTTTCGTCAAAATGCTCTAGGCTCTGTGCTCTTCACAGATCATTTAGGGAAAATCGCATTTTCTCATCTCACGCTCCCCGGATTTTCTGCATGGTTAGGCGTTTGGCTATATGGGTTTAGCAGTTTTTTCCCTATAACCAATACCTGAGTGCAGACATCAGTATAGCTGAGCAATGGAAGTATGAACCTCAGTCAACTGATGTAGCTAATGTACAAACTACCACTATATGCTTTCACGCGTGCAATTTTTAAACTTTAGCCAAGGCAATTTCTCTAATATGTCCCATATTCTAGGGATGGCACTTTAATTGCCCTAACCGCAGGAGATTTTTCGAGAAGCATAAATTATGCTAATTTGTCAGTCACTAGGAAACGCCCCCCATGAAAAAACTCTACATTCCCCCTGAGAGGGAATTAGGGGAAGTGGACACGCAAAGTGATTTCTGATGACGGACAGCGTCAACAACTCGGTCACAAGTTACGAGAACCACCACTGGCCAGTGGAAGTCGCCTGGGATTTTGCGCGTGGATATTTTTAGAGCGAAACAAACTTAAACTACGTCTATATTACTCCTACAAAAGGAAAGCAGAAGGACCAGATCAGTGTGAAGGCTGACGTCACACTCGAATCCAACATCAAATGTATATATATATACATATATATGAATAGAAAATGGGAGCAGACGCAACGGGAATGTGCTCTCTACAGGAGACACGTGCCGCGCGACCATACATCGAACAAACTTACTAACTTCCACGTCCACTGGGGATACTCGTAATTTACACAATGATTTTATCATCCATGTTGTAGTTTGGCATACTGGATGGACGGCTAAAAACTTTTAGCTAGTACCTGTGCTGTCAGTATGGTAAATCATGGCATACGTGTATACTACTCGCTGTCCGTTGGTAGTATGTGTATATTACACGGAATTCCCACAATGGCTACTGAAGTTCGGTCCAAATGCATGCATCACATTTCGGTCTATGCCTAAAGACTTTGAATAAACTAATCTATACATAGACAGAAATTAAGTTCTCGAGAAATTAAAAGACTGATATTTGTAGTCACTGTCATTGCAGTCGTTAATCGCCCCGCGTTTAGTGGTAGTGTTGCTATTTGGCGCGATAGTGACTCAACTTCTGTCCTGCCATCACTGCCATGACTTTTCAGGCAGATCGGGAAAATGATTATAAGGCATGGAAATAAGGGGTTTGTAGATGGACTAAGGACTGGGGCGACTACGTTTGAAGCAAACCTCGACTCACGCAGTTTTTAGCCTCTGTAATAAACTTTGTCTCATCGAATTTCGGATGCAGCAATGAATTGCAGACAGTTAGCCACAGCGTGGGAAGCTGCGTCATTCCTCTTCACTAGCGATGCATGTGCACCCTCCCCCGTATGCTTTCAGTTTTGCCGACACATATCTTTCTAACACAATTGCACTATGTTCGACATGTGACTTCCGATGATTCCGAGCCTGATGGTTACTTCCGATCTGCATCAGACCCAAAATCAAGGTCACATGAGAAGCCGACTCATGCTTTCTTAGACGTCTTCGGTGTATTAGAGCGCTCGATATAAAAAAGAAAACAATTGTGGTCTTTGGTAGTGTGGCGGTCTTGTGTGCACTCTGTGAGCAATGTTACGTGGGGAAACCACTCGCCCTGAGTATCCGTCAACTATACTGTGCTTCATCAGCCCCGGTATATTGCGGTCTACCTCACTTACGCAACTGTATTTTGTTTAATTAAGCAGCTTAAATGTTCTTCTGGTCGTCTTCTTGATTACTAGTTTTTCCGACGTCCAGTCTTATAAGGGGGCTTTTTAACTTCATTTTAAGCAACCTCTAGTTTTTTAAATAGTGTGATATCCCCGGTAAGGTAGGATCTGCCAAATTGTATAACTGTGCAGGGTTGCGGCAACTAAATAATACGAGTGCTGCATCCACTGTTTGTTCCCATTGCAGTCTTCAATGTAAAGTTGAATTTCGAATATAAGGCCAATAAGAGCCTTGTTTTAGTGATGCCATTTCCTTAGCTACCACTTTACGGAAATCAGGATTTCTGTTTTATCTGCAACCGCCGTTCTCCTACAAAACCTTAGTGCATCAATGGTAAAAGAGATTTGACACAGACGCAGCCAGCCTAGGACACAGTCACCGACAGACCATGTCCAGGTCTACGAGTGGAACCCAAACACGAACAGCATAGAAGGTCTCCGAAAGCAGCTGTCTTAACAGCAGGGTGAAATGTGACATTATAAACAAACCGTCACTTATTATGTCTTCTTGGTATCTTCCAGTCGTTTGCAAATTTGAAGGAGTTGCATATTTATTACAGGGAGAAACTAGTGTACTTTTTGCTCTATGTGGACCAGTTGACAGCATACACCAGAAAATTGTCGCACTGCAGCCGATTTTGGATGAGTATATCAAGGATAGTTGATGATCGGGCAAAAACCTCCGTGTAAGGCCTAAAAGACATATTTTGAACCCACTTAGGTCTATCGAAATAGTACAGTTTAACGTACGCACACATTGTGGTCTGAATTGGCACGTAAATCTTAGATAAGCCTAACGAACCTAAACAGTTCCTAAATGCATTGGGAGGTTTTAATGCTAAATAACACATTTATCCAGCTACACCTTGCTTGTTGTTATAATGGCTTTCTGCTGCTTGAGAACAGAAGCACATCCTGCTGTTCCGCTTCCTGGCTCACACTTATAGCTGATGTTAAGCCTATATTTGTATTATGTGCTATTTTGACGGTGGAATTTTTTGCGGTTTTGGTTATGAATAGGGAGCTCAAGGGCAAAAGCCTTCTTCCTTAATAAAATGACTTAAACTGACATCTAGTAAAGAGTATATTTATGATTTGAGCTCGAAAGAAGTTAAATTCAATTTTGCTCAGTTTATGCTTTTCTTATTTTCAAATGAAGGCTCCAATAGGTGATTAAGAAACCTAATTTAATTACTGTTCGGCCGGAAATATCATGATGCAGCTGAAGTTATCCTAAAAAGCATTGCCATCCTAATTACAAATGCAGTTTCCGTTGTTTTTCGCGTTTGAATGTATTCTTTCATGTTCTTGTGTTGTGCTCGGTTTAGAATGTTTTTCTCTCCAGCATTGATTATTCCAAAGCAAGTTATTTAAGAAGGTGCTTTTTGCATGCTTGAATTTAAAAAAAACATGAGTCCAAGCAGTAGCGTCGCAATTAAACACTAAAATTACGTCAACAAAACAGAAGTCTCCCGAGAAAAACAACTTTAAATCTGTCGGATTCTTGTTAGAGTGCATCTTATCAGAGCGGCAGCGGAAAATGGTTTATTTTGAATGAATGCCGGGCTCCTCCAAGCAACAAGTCTGCATATAGATATAATTTGATGTAGCTAATTGAATCATTTTTAAGTGCCCTTTCGGCATTAGATTTAAGTATCGAAATTGACTCATTGCGTTCTCAATGAAACCCACCAGCATCAGTATCATGAAATACAATTACAGGCTTTCTTATGACTTCATTTTTTAATACTCTTGCTGCGAAGGAGACCCGTTAAATTTGAGAATGGACTGAAACTTTATCGATAATTGTCACTTAATATATATCCATACACTAGATCGTGGATTCTGATCTTTTTTTATTTCTCTTACGTTAGTTTTCGCAGACACATTAGCGGGTTATCGATTAAAAAAACTGGGTCTAGACAATTACATTAATATTTGAATTTTATAATACGGCTGACTTCAAGATGCAAGTTTTCATTTGTTAGTGGCTAGTAACTATCAAGGTGTTAAATGCGCACCTAGTTTTTTCAAAAGTATCATAACTGGATACGAGAGGTAAGTGGGCTTTGCTGAGTAAGTTTCATGGAAAGGACTGGATTTAGCCCTCATGCTGCATGATATCATAACGCAAACCTCATAAAATACAGTCCAAACAGGAAAAAGGGGGTTATTTAAAGCTGTTTTCTGACATACTAGCCGATTGGTGACGCCCAAGCAAACGATAATATATCAGTTGTTATATGTCACTGAGAACCCCTATTGCACGAGTTAGTCACAACAAACAGTTCGAATCATAAACACTACTCATTTATTTAAGTAAACACTAAATATAAATAAGTATTCAACGGAAGAGATGAAACTCGTCAACGGTTCATAGATAAACAAATTCGCAAGCCGGTATCGTCATCAGGAAATAAATACTTAAGAATCATCTTATATTATATGGGTGAACACCTCCGCTACTGTCTGCCATCATCATAAAGAAGAGTTTCGTGGTTAGCACTGTCGCCTAAGAAAGTGTCGGTTCCTCTGAGTTTGCGTAACGTCTCAAGCATGGTTCTCAATTATTGTAATAAAATGCCTCTTAAGAACAAATATCGATTTTTTCGTAACCCTACATGGGCTGATTAATGGAACACCTGCAGGAGATAACATATAATTGTGGCAGACTTCAAAGTGGATTTTTCATATAGTAGCAATGCCTTTGTTAAAACCGTACTTAAAGCATCAACGCACATGAAGTATTGATTCACTATCTGTGTAATCCTAAAATTTGTAAAAGTCAGACCATTATATTGCATGGTGTCACACACATAATAATGCTGCTTACAGAGCAAATCTGATAACCAGCTTGCGTTGGACGTAAATCCAGTAAGGTTATAAATATGCTTACTGTTCTAGCGCAACTTTCTCGGTTCGTTTGTATGTCAGGGATATGCTTGCAATCAGTGATTTGATACTAAATACACCTTCCAGATAATATTCGACAAGTAAATACGTTAAGACTGTTCAAAAACTTCATGTGCATAGAAGTCAGACAAGCACGTTAGATAGATTTGCAGATACGAATTTTCCAACTGCCAAACGGTGAAATATAAATTAATTAGTTTCACAAAAATGAATTTAATATCCAACAATAAAAACAGAACAGGTTTCTGTCACAGTACAGAGTTATCCATAATTGCTGCGAAATTAGATCACACACGATTCCCATTTACTGAGAAACTCCTATCAGTATCAGTACAACAAATGTATATGTTGTCTAGAGCGGTAGTTTGCGACTGGCTTCAACTCATCGCTGATGCTATTCTTACATGTGTCATATTTGCTGTTGTTCAAGTTAATTTTTTGCGGTAGTGGGATATGAGTAGGGTGGTATAGGGCAAAAGCCTTCGTCCCTCCGTAAAATGACATATAATTACTTATACTAGCCTTGAATGTGACTAGGTCTAAAATATTCATATTACTTTCTGGATCATTATTAACTTTGTCTTCAATAACCTTAGGAAGACACCGAATATTTCTGTATTGTAGCACCAGGCTTCCGATTCACATATTGGCCGAGTTTACTGGCTTGATTGTGATTGGTTTGTTTTAATGGACCAATCATACAGTTTTCAAGGTCGTCAACAGTTTAAGAAATTCGTTAAACAGTATTCGCCTGCATTTAAACATGGGCAATGCCGCCACGTCTAAAAGGGGCGAACCAGCCGATGGTAGTTTTTTTCTCTAGACAAAAACTGTCCATGTTTTATTGCACATTTATACTGACGCTATTTTATTTATTTGCAGTTAAAGCGTTTCTGGACGATGCTAAGAAAGAGTTTCTCGAAAAATGGGAAAAGCCATCGCAGGTATTTCAGTTAAATGCATTTTGCTATTCTAAAATTGCTTATTTAGAATACCGCATGCCTTGATGACTTCGATCGGCTGAAGACTTTGGGAACGGGCTCTTTCGGTAGAGTGATGCTTGTTCAACATAAAGGCAAGAAAGATTACTATGCAATGAAAATTCTTGACAAGCAGAAGGTAATAAAATTACTTCTTTTATAATTTTAAGGTTGTAAAACTCAAACAAGTCGAACATACGCTGAATGAAAAGCGGATCTTGCAAGCCATTTCTTTTCCATTCCTAGTAAAACTGGAGTATCATTTCAAGGTATGTTTGTTATTATTATTTTTGCTCTAAGATTCGCATTAAATCCAAATTATTGCGTGCATCATTTTGTTAGAGCACTTAATTCGTCATTCGCATTAGTTGACTTTTTAATGTAGCAATTATAATTGTTACCCATAGGTCAACCTGAAACTTATCATTGTCTCAAGGCGTTATTGTAATGGGATCAATTCGGTCAATTCTTGTAGATACTTAATGTTTTCTGGTAAAATTCTCATGGATATACTAATAGCGTGCTTCCGCAATTCCCTATTTAATAGTGAAACATTTCTCTTCTTCTATGCTATGTCTTGAATTTATGCTTTTTTGTCACCAGCGATCGCCTCGAGTGCCCCAATGACCAATTAGCATTTCCCTGTTTTTCTAAGCATTTAATGTAACTAAGCCTCGGCTCATTCGTGCCGTTATCGTTATAATTACATTCAATGGAATAGTTTCTAGTTATGCTCTCTAGCCCTCTATCTTCGCTTTCAGGATAACAGCAACCTTTATATGGTACTTGAATTTGTAAATGGCGGTGAAATGTTCTCACACCTTCGGAAAATCGGCCGGTTCAGGTATTTTGACGTTTTTAACTGCAGTCTCATTTGCTATCGCTTATAAACTGTGCTTACAGCTTTAGCTTGCGTTAGGCGCCAGCAACGCGTCGGGAGGATTAATTTAACCAGTCTGAACTTACTTAGGAAATTACCCTGTGACAAGCTAAACCAACTGACCACAACCTGTAAGCTACAAGTGCCAAGCTGCGCGGAAATGCGCGCTTTGAGCTTCTTGACTTGCATGTTTGTGCTTCCGAAATCGACATATACATTTAACGACCGAAGCAACTAACGTTTGCCTAGCTGGTTACTTTCAAGTAACAATTCTAAAAAAATATTCTTCATTTATTTTGTCTTTATTTCAACGTATTGGCGTGGCCTTAAAGAAGGTAACGTGACTTCTTTTAAACTGCCATTTTGCTTTTTTGGTTCAAAGTAGGCCTAAGTGTATAATTTGGACTGCAGAAGGCGCAGTCACTTCACATATAGTTATTATGAAAAATAAATCCTGCTAATATTAAAGTGTATTCATTTTATTTTATTGATTTTTTCAGTGGTAGTTTGATCCATTACTGAAAGGAAACAAACAAGGGTTCTTAACACTTTTTCTTTACTACGGCAGCCGCTCCAGAGTTTTTCATCAAATCTAAATTTTAAATTAAACGACTGTTACAGGTTTCTTCAAGATAATTCATTATCAATATTATACTCATGTAACAAATGAGTGTTCAAATACTTCAGTTGGGTCCCTTCTTTCTTCTAAATAGTGTCGTCTTATTTCAGTGAACACCATGCGCGTTTCTACGCGAGTCAAGTAGTACTTGCATTTGAATATCTGCATCACCTTGAGCTGGTTTATCGCGACTTAAAACCAGAGAACATCCTCATTGACCAGCAAGGTTACCTGAAGGTAGGTATTTTTTCCTAATGAAGATGCAAATCTAAAACAATTTTTATGCACAAATCTAATAATCCGCTATCCACAGCGATTGGTTTGGTCAATGTTGTACAAAATAGCAGCTGAGTATTATTCACTTGGTCTTAATCCATTAATAACAGTAGTGATCATTTTCAGAACCAAACACTTTTTCAAAGCGCCTCACTTCGTCTTTTTTTCAATTTCTGATAAGAAAGCGAGTTTCTCTAAGAAATCTTTCTTTTTAGTTATATTATTACGTAATTAAACTCTATAGCCGCTTGCAGTTAGTTAAATTTATGCGATTTGAGGATTTTAATTAACTTTTAAAATTCGGAAAATATTCCAAGCTGCATTCATAAAAGGACACCCTCTTGGGACAATAGACAAAATTGTAATTCCGGTTTGCTCAACCTGTATCGAGCGTAAAAATTGTTAGGTTTGTGTTTAGCGTTTATTTTGTTTTTATTCTTATTTTTGTGTTTCTATTCTGCGTTTTTTGACTACGTTCAACTTCGAATTACCCCATCTTTATACTTCTACATCACATACTATAATCAGAAATGCCGAGACTATAGTGTACAAGTGTCCTGTTATTGTTGAAAAGCTGACTTTTGAACATATTAGCCTATCAATTTGGCCCGTTAGAAAGCAGTTTAGTCTTACGAAATATATAGGTTCCCGATTGGGGTTCTGTATTCCAGGAAGTCAGTCTTACAAGACAAAATTAGAAGATGCCTGCACGTTTTGAGAAAGACAGTATAGGCCATACGTTAGCGAGCACGAAATAATTTTTTCTACTTTTTCTTTCTCAATGAACAGAAATTCCCCTTAGCTTGATAATAACACCTCCGTCTTAGACCTTTTGATCACACCAACAAGTGTTTGCTCCGTACATTTTGCAGAGGTGAGACAGTTGTTTTAGGCACTTTAAAATATGAACCGTATTTGATTTGGTGTAAAGGATGGGCAGAAAAACAACCCGATCATCTGAACATGCGTTGTATTTGCCATAATTTTCGGATTTGCCATAGGTTATGTTTTGCCTAAGTGTTGCAGTATTTGTTGAATACCATTGCTGTGCCACTGCACGGTTGCTCGTGATGTGATGAGGACTTGCTTTTCCGTGGACGGAGTGGTCAGTAATGCACTTTCATTGAAAATATATAACAAAGCAGATCTATAAATGCTGCAAAACCTGTGCAGCTCACTACATCCGTCCGATTTGAGTGAGAATGAAAAACCCCAAGCTTATAAGGCTCTTTTTCTAGCAATTGTGTCGTCTTAGCCATAAAATATTGCTACATGGAAGGATATTCTGATCATGGATGACCTAAACGCGGCTCACGTGGACTAGAGGTTGGTCTACGCACATGACTCAAAAGTGGCCTTTGACGGTCGCCTTCTGAGAATGCGTTCAAGTTATTTTTTACGCAATAAATCACGTGTTCAATTGTAGTGCACGAAGGCCAATTGTCAAGACCTCGTCCCTACAAAATCTAAATAGGCCCTGGCGAAACGTCATATCTATCCCGCTAGGTAAAAGTATCTCCGTTTGTTTTACTAAAGGAGAAGTCACTCTTTTCAATACCAGACAGACCGATAACTCAAATATTTGGCGCAGTGACTTTGATCAACGGACGGTTGAACTCACACGCACTGCGTTGGAATTTGTATTTTCTGAGAAATGTTCCCAGAAATACTGCGTGGGCTCATCGCAAACTACTGTCACGTTTCACGAAGAAAGTTGACAAACAGACCTCGATGCCTTACATGGTTTACAACAAGCAAGGGCTGTGGAAGAAATTGCTTACAAACAAGAATATTTAACCCTAATCGCATACAAAATTCAAAGAAATTGAGCCGATGGTCTTATTTTCAGAACGATATGAAATTCAAAGTGGACCTTCTTAACCGTGCCACGGAGAACCCACAGGTCACCTTAGGCAGAGTACATGAAACAAGGATCTGCCTACCCCTCTCAGAACATCTTAGGGCATCAACCTAAATGCAGCGAAAGTTGATCATCTTTCTGAATTTTTCCAGTCGGAATCTGAATACGACTACGTCCTGGAACTCACCTCACCACTTCGATGATTCTATATCGCGATTACTCTATCTTTTATTGTACAGCATTCCCAATGACGTGACTAGGTTTATTGCAGCATTTGCAAAGCACGCGTATAGGACACTTAAGACTGCTCTTTTTTGCAATAACCTGTGAAATAGGTCTCACATAACCAAAATGGTGCCCAATGTAAATGCCGAGGGAGAATGAAACTGCCTCCCTAATCCATTCAATGTATTTGTATTCCACAAGCCTCTACAATTTTATTAGTAAATACCACAGTTAATTGTGCCTAGTAGTCGTACTAATCACATGAGATCAGACAGTTGATGCCGCACTGTCCTGTTTGCTTCAAGAATCTGGGTCTATTTCATATGGTTAAATCTACTTATATAAGTCGGTTGACTCGGATGTATTTGTTTTGCGTTTGCAAAAATCGGAGATTCGTTTTTTTTCGTATTTTTTCCCGTTTTGGTTTCGGCTCGTTTGGTTTGGTTTGCAGCAGCCTGCCTCTAGCCTTTGCGTTTAGCACAGCTGTTCGTTAGAAGCTTCATAACTGCTCCCTCGGACAGAATGTCTTCTCTTGATGGGACGCAACTGACACTAACTAAGTCGTGCTGCCGGCCAGACAGAAAACATGACATGGGCGGTTTGGTTAGTGGGAAGGCAGCAGTTGTCTCTGAGCCATTTTGAGCCATGGAAGTAGTCGTTAGGGTTTCAGGCTTCTGCATTTTGTACAAGTGTTCCCTCAACTCCCCTCCCTTCCCTCACCCGCCAAACCCGTTGCTCCACCTTCCCCGCGATCCACTCCGTTTGGCTAGCTTCATCGTCCTAACTTTTGTACTCGCTTGTTTGCGGTGCGATGTGCAAACTTAGTCCGATTCTGATTGGCAGATAGGGCAGTGGTTACTTCTATTTTCCGAAAAACACAAAGAAGTGGTTGAGTAGTGGGTTTTTTATGTGCGGACAGACGTTTGTGTTCCTCTGTCTGGTAGCATTTCTGGATAACGTTCTTCCGGAATTCCCTGTCAGTTCAAAGAACGCAATATGTTAACAGTGCCTAGTCTACCTTATAGAGGATGGTCGTTGGGCTTAGATGTTTACTACTGTTAGGCAATTGTTTTGCATTTATCGCATTAAGGTGTGATCTCCGTCGTATCATGTTTGAGCATATAATAGTTTTGTTATTAAGTTGGTTTGGCAGATTTGCTTAATTTGAGTTGACCCAAGTGTGAAAAACTCTAGGCGTTTGGTGGGATTTGAACCCGTGCATCAGAGAAAGCCTTTGCCAGAGGCTAATGCTCTACCACTAAGCTACCGCTAAGCTTCACGCCATGAGTTTAATCACACTTGGATCGATATTACCCGCTCAACTTTTCGCTCATATGGAATCCACCAATACGGGAGCAAGCTGACTGCCCAAGCAGGATTTCCTAAGCAATCATCTAGAATCCACCAGAATGACTACTAGACTGACTTAATTATTAAGTTGGTTTGGCAACTCAAATCAAGCAAATCTGCCAAACCAACTTAATAATTAAGTCAGCCTAGCAGTCATTCTGGTGAATTCTAGATGATTGCTTAGGAAATCCTGCTTGGGCAGTCAACTTGCTCCCGTATTGGTGGATTCCATATGAGCGAAAAGTTGAGCGGGTAATATCGATCCAAGTGTGAGTAAACTCATGGCGTGAAGCTTAGCGGTAGCTTAGCGGTAGAGCATTAGCCTCCGGCAAAGGCTTTCTCTGATGCACGGGTTCAAATCCCGCCAAATGCCTAGAGTTTTTCACACTTGGGTCAACTCAAATAAAATAGTTTACTTGTATCATTCACTAGTTTTCTTGCCCATTACTTCTGCTTAGATATGGTTGAGAAGAGGAAAGCCGCCATATGACTGTAAATTTGCTTGTCATTAGGAAGCTACAGTTTCACCGTCAGCCATGGAGAGCTCTGTGTAGTCCTTTTCCTCCCTTTTTTAGACTTCGAGTTTCGTCCAATAAACGCGCTGTAGGCAGTCTTCGAATGTTTAAATAATATCTGTTTGAATGTCGGATGAGTAATCTAAACTCATGAATTGATTGGTTCTGACGTCCTTGTAATGCTTTCCTTTATTAAAATCGACTTCAAGAGAATCGGGGGACTGCACTATAATTCCGGCTGCCTATATATAATAGGAGGCAAGTTCATCCCGTATCTCAAACCCCGCTAGCAACCACACAGCGGCTAGAACGGGGAAACCACTACAGACATATAAGAAAGTTGATCCTTGGGACGCTAAAATTTTGCTGTTCGTCAGGGAAAACTCGATGTAGTCGCTGATTGTAATTCATACTGCAGCTGCGTCGCATTTACCAGCAGCAATCTGCTTTACCTTGAAGTGCAATTCTCGAAGGACGGTGAGATAATACACTCAGAATGATGGCTTTTATCGAATAAGATGTGTTTTTCTTCTGTAGTTTTAAATGTGGTGAAATAAAAGGATGATTTCAGCCAAAATCTAACACTGTGACATTGCGGCTCTCTTGAGTACACGACAACTCTCTCGAGTCACCAGAAGATGAGCTTTTAAGTCCGTTTTGTTTAGTTTTAACATTTCGTCCAATGCAAGAACTCTGTCATTTTCTTTGCGGAAGCACCAGGAGAAATTGTCGCTGCAAACCAGTTTCTTTCGATTCGTATGCCTGCTAACAAGTTTATTTTCACAAAAATACGTTGATAGGACATGGAACATATTTACCCGATGCATTTGACGGTTTCTTGATTTAGTTTCTGTCTTCATGCGTTACAATAATTTTTCGGGAAAATAATAGCTACCAGATAGTTTGCATACTCAGGCAATTAGCCTGAAACTGCAACGTACGATTCCTTCTTCGGGCTGAAGTAACTGTTCTTTTCGTCGCGTCGTTTAGACGTGAGCTAATTCTGACAAGTTTTTATGAGTTTTTGTCAGGGAATGTAATACTCCGTAAGGGAAGTGCATAAAATGCAAACCAAACATTTCCTCTCCACAATGTCGCAGTAAATAGCATGAAAATCTTTACCGACGATGTATCCAGCCACAATATACGAAGCAGCTTCATGTGACCTACGCTTTGCATTTTTCAGTACTCAAACCAAGTTTAAAGGACGTCTTAACTGTGGAAAGACACAGGGTTTTTGTGATCTGTTGTCTTAATTTTCTGGTTACCAGTTATTTTGAAAGTTACCTCTTGTTAATGAAACTGTTCTATTAACGCGCCTCCTGCCACCATTGAGGAAAATGACAGTGATCAGTTCGAGCTTGTGATTTTAAAATATGTTTGATGAACGAACTTATTTTAGGCATGGGTAGTGGTTGACTTATTAAACCAACATCCCATGAGGGAGAACCCTTGAACAAAAGTGTAGCTTGTTTGTCAACAGTCTTGATGTTTTGAGAGATTCTAGAGAATAAGACAAATCGAGCATCCGTTAGTTATTTTTTCAGTCATTTATCCCTACGATGTACGCAAAACTTCACATTCTTTTCATCAAACCAACTGTAACTTGGTGCTGTTACTGTTTAAAAAGAACCCTAAAATAACTGGTGCGTGCTTTAATGTTTCTCTAAACAGCCATTTGCTTTTTTATAATCCAGTAAATGGGTATGTTGTGGTCCTCACAGTCGAATGTCGCTCCATCTAACTCTTCATCCAGCAGTTTGTTTGTTTTATTCGGTTTCTCGTCGCTCTTCGTATGATGCCAGACATTTTTGCCCAAAGTAATTAGCTTCGTACACGGAAATCCTTGGAGAGCACTGCGCGTATGCATTTAGACTGCGCATACCCTTGGTTGATTTCAGTTCTAGTTGGCTGACCGTTGTCATTCTGTCACTGCTTCTTCTAACTTGTTTTGGCTGGCAAGAGTGGCATTTTAGACTTCCTGTATACTCCCCCACCTTAGACTCTGCACCCTTTGTGAAGGCGACTTGTAGACAATAAAGCGCTCTCCTTGCTTGAAACTCAGCTATTGTTCTGCTCTCCTTTTCTCACTGCAGTTCCTTATTTGTGTTGAGCGTACTTTAGCGGAGTGAGCCCACGAAAACAATGGTATCCTGTAATAACCAAACGTAATTTTTGCGTTTATTTTGTAAAATCGTTATCATTTTTGACATAGGGGTGGCGTTATCTCACATCTTCTCTCCTGGTACCCGTAAGTGGGGTTGTACAGCTGAAAGATTCTGTGGGTGCCCATGCAAGCAGATTTGCTGGTCCCGGGAAGTAATTGAGAAAAAGCAGATGTTCTAGCGATCTCATCTGCTTCTGCACAGATTCTATGCCAAAAGGCCTTTGCTTATGCAGCTTTTTCGTTAACCGACTATCGCAGACTTTGTCTTGCTGCCCCTAGAAAGTATACGAGGTTCTGGTTGATTCAACCCAGCTCAAGTGCGGACACTAGCTACAATACAGACATATGTTTTGCCATTTTTGCTAATACCTGAATCAGTTGCGAGAGGCTCTGCTCAGGAACGGATCAACCAGAATTCCCCGTGTGTCTTCTGTGTAAGAAGGCCCTAACAACATGTTGGGGGGATGGGCGGTAGAGGCGCTTTACCAGCAGGTGGGCCAACTTGGGGCACAGCACGTGGGAAGTTGACTCTGCAGATGCTGCACCTGCTATAAAACATGCGACGCATAGGTGTGTGAGGACCCGCCTAGGCGTAAGTTTCTGGGTACCACAGCAGCTGCACCCTGTCCCAGCACCCGTTGGCGCTGACTGGATTGGACAGTGCCCTGGGGGAGAGAGAAAAAAACATATGCAATCCTCGACAGCATCCGAAACGTCAGGAAAATAAAACCTTTGTTCCAGTGACCGCATCTTCTTATTCTTCTTCTTCTGCTGGAAGCTAAAACTTTTGATTTTGGGAAATTCAGCCACACTGCAGTACAGGGTACTCATCAATGTGATAAAGCTGATGCTCTCAATGCTATCCTTACGCACTAAAATGTGTGGGTTTAGGAGGCTGCCGACCGAGCAAATAATCTCAGAACGGAGAGTCAGTGGCTCCTAGACGGAGAGCGGACAAAAAGCCAGTTGTAACACCTATAAAGACAAACGCCAACCTCCGACGATGGAAGCCTGTACGCTTTCGAAACGTCAGGATATTGTACCCACTATTCCCGAGATCGCCTCTTCTTCTCATACCTATATCTATATATATCCCGATCATCATTCCCCGGACAAGCATCGGATGACACACACGGGCGCCAGCCACCCACAATGGAGGTGCCGCAGCCAATCCACGGACGGCACAAAGTTCAGCACTTGTGCGTCAGCCATCGCCACAACACCAGATGGGCGGCGCGGCATTCCAACTCTCGCCAAGCAGGAACACACAACCCACCACTCTGATGATGGAAAATAGTGTATTTCCGAAACGTCAGCACAATTACAGTGTTGTCCACGACAGCGCCTTGTTTTCTTCTTTGGGGAATGATGATCGGGATAATTTATCTGGACCTCGTATCTTCACCTATGTTTATATATATATATATATCATAATTCGTTGTAGGACTGTCTGTGATGGTGCTTAAGTGAGCTCCCAGGCGCAACAGAATACACCTGTTCCATGTAACCAGATCGATTCGCCCCATACTATCTAGCCTCGGGTGCCGCAACACCTGGACTTGGCTATGGCTGGCTGATGATGTCTAATAAGCCCGAAACGGTCATTCCAGTCTCCCTCGTCTGTGCTGGTATTATCATTCTGCCTATATCATTAGCCATTATGTGTCTGCTGACGGAATTTAAGGGAGAGCAAGACGGGCCGAATGAGTCCTGTAACTGATTGGTGGTAGATAGATATCAAACCGTTTCAGACCTATTCGTCTTCATTCAGTCCACCATAGCCTTACCCAACAACGGGGCCGGAAACACAAAAATGTGATGCACACCGTGTGGATAGTCCGCCACCAGGGGCTGTTAGAGGGATCCTAATCACTTTATTAAACCGAAATTCATCAGTGACTCGCCACCAACTATATACGTAATTATAGATTTCTAAATTGCACTCGAAAAGGAAACCTCTTTAAATTTTTGACTGGATGACCTCACTTATAAACACAGCATTGCAGAAAAAAATTCTTATCGTTTCAAGTAGTTCACGTTAATTCACATATTAGAACCGCATTTTCAGCCGGCCTTGTTTCCATATTTTCTGTCGCTCCGGCTCATTTGCTAATAGTGATCTCAAACTTCTTAACCATTTACCCTGATCTCCAAAAGATTCTTTATGTCCGTTGTTTAATTCTTTTTTCAGTTTCGCTCATCAGGTTTGTTTCATCTCTCTGTGGGTATACCATTCTCTTCTCCTTCCATTCTAGATAACAGACTTTGGATTTGCAAAGCGTGTCAAAGGACGTACTTGGACTCTTTGCGGCACTCCCGAGTACCTAGCGCCGGAGATTATTCTGAGCAAGGTAGATTTACATCCTCTTAGTTTTAATCAATCTTTACAACTCACAGCATATTATTGAATTGCTTGGTCGTTTAAGCACAAAAGCACCTTTAGTATTTAAATCTGAGAGTATTCAAAGGTGCATACGCATGTTAGCCTGTCGTTAAGAGCGGGTTCTACTGCCAATCACCTGTGCCAATTAATGGAAAAACTCCCCATTACTTATTAGGGACAATCAATTAGCTGTTGATGGTAATACCCGAGTCCCGATAACTTCCAATCTCAATCCCATGTAAAGTGGGTCACTGAACACGAAAGTCCACTTGAATTACGGTGTTACCTTCTTTCGATTGTGATCATGACAATGCACTGTCGCATAAAAACAGCATTTACCGACTCATCCGACTTAAAAAAGGAAATTTGCATTTCTGTTTTGCTTTAAGACTCACCTTTCTCTGTTCATCCTAGTTATTGCATGGCAATGTCAGAATGTTCACCGAACGGAAAAAAAGTCGATTTAGGGGTCTTCCAATGTCTACTTAGATCCCTCCCTCCTTTTATCTTCCCATTTGTTCTTCTGTAGAGCACGCGCATTTTCCGCTTCTTGTTACTTTTAAATTTAAGCCCGTCTGAGATTTTTAGGGGAATTAACACTGTTAGTTGGTTCAGAGTGTGGTTTTGAGAACCGACGTCTAGTTCTGTTTGCTGTTGGGGTAGGCCTATACTCTTGCACATGTACCTCGAAGGACATTTGTGTATATACTTATCCTGGTGACGGGGGATGACTTTTGCGCTGCTATACAAATAACTATTCCGGATTAGAAGGTGGGCTAAAAGGAAGATCTTGCAGTACTGTCACCTGCTATGTCCTTGTGCAGAAGACTCCTGTGTACATTGCCCAGAATACGCTACAAGGTATCATGCTCCTCGTCCGTAGGAAGGGGTCGACAGGTAACCCTGTACCGAAGAGCCCTTGAATGGTTTTTCAACGCGCCCGCAGTTCCTCCTGCAAGGGACATGGCAGTCGCAATGCGCACAGCCCTTACTCACTCCCTCCTCAAGCTAAATCAAGTCTCGTCTCGACAGTAGATAATTAGGTTCGTCTTCTGCCATCGCACATGCGCTTGCGCAAACCCACACACACACACACAGGCAGAAGATGCAGTTTCCTGCCTTCTCCCTCGCTTTCCCCAAGACCTTGTCGCCGTTGGCATCGACCACATGGGGTGAGGGCGCCGATCGATGCGCGCCCGCCGTACGTCAGCGTTGCCGTTTTCCCCTCGGCCAATAGCAGGCCGCAAAGACGTCTACCAGGGCATACGCACCTGGTGCGTGGCGCGTGTACACGTCGTGTGCGGGCGCACCGGCGTGCGCGCGTCCGTAACCAGGTCCGTCGCCGCCGCATCGTGTTTTCGCGCGTTGCCTTTGCCAAAACTCGCGCGCGTAACCATATTATGTATTCTGCTCCTACACGAACCGGCTCCCTTCCCACTCACTCTTGCTGTGTTGCTGCTGTCTCTTCTTAACCCTCTTCAGTACGCATGCCTGTGTCGATGTGTGTTCGTGTGTGTATGCGTGTGCGTGTGTATGCGACTACTTGCGTAAGAGAAAAGACAGAGCCCTATTTACTTACACTCGTCCGCAAGAAGCCATTGTAGCCGTTCTTCCCTTGCCTGCCAGCATTCTTATTCTTCTTCTTCTTCTTCAAATCCCTAGACTGAGTTCAGGGTGGGCTGTGAAATTGTGAAGATAGTACAGATCCCTGTGGAGTCCGCTTGTAATCATCATCATCATCATGGGTCCTTTAAGCATATCTTGCCAGTGGACCGCTGTCCCATAGATTGGAGTAAAACAAGTTAAAAACGACGACATATGCGGAATTTAATGATGTCAAAAACCTCGTGATCTTTTATGAGGCTCGACTAGACCAGGCACTCAAGGACTTATGCATTAAATCTAGGTTTTGACGCTTCTCTTACAAACCCCATGCAACACTATTCTTTAAGGATATGGAAGCATGGCTTCTGGGTCCCTAAAAGCGGACAGTGTTAAGAACAAGCATACGTGATCGCTGCCCCGTCGATATTGACAATAGGCAGCCGCGTGCTCCAAAAAGCCGCAGCAAGCACTGAAGCAGGCTGAGGCAGACACTGAGGCAAGCTAGGTAGGCAGCTTGAAGGTTAGAGCAAGCTAAAAGCAACGCAGTGAACAACCGTGACTGAAAAAACTAGAGTTAAAGCAGACTCGCGGATAATCTGCCCACTCGCTCGCCACTCCGTCCTCCGTCTCCGGTGAAAAGACAAAGTCAATAAGACCGGGGATGAGGGAGAGTGTAGGCGGCTACCGCGATAGTCACTCCACACGCGCACACTTGACATAGCCAACTCGCTAGGTAAGCCCCCACGTGCGCAAGAGCGCTATAAAGGCCACCTTAAGAAGGAGCTATTGCAGCCTGACTCTCAGTCCTCCACCTCCTAACATACACACACGCGTACTAGAGGAGCAGCAATGTAGGTGGCTCGAGTTTTCCCGTCAGTTAGCAAACCCTCCAAGCCACGGCTTTTAGCGCACCGAGCATCGACCTCACACTCTCCTACCGTCTACTGACCCCCTAGCTGCTCGGACACCTGAAGTGGGGCGAACATACCATGTAGAAAGCACCGGTTCTCGTCGGTCGCAGATCGATCATCTACGAAAACAGCAAAAAAGGGTAGTTCATACACTGGGCGGTGCAGTATTTATGGCATACAATCACCATGCTACTGCATACATACCACAATTAACGGTCCCCCTATCGAGGACATTTGCCGGCTTGCTGTGCGCTGATTGGTTGATGGCCGTTATGCGGGTCATAACCTACTGCACTTTCATCATCCCTGCTGGACTTGATAATTGCTCGGTCATCTGACCCCCTGCTGCTAGTGTTAGAAGACGTGTTTGGCTGTGCGCTTCCTGAGTGGCAAATTGCTCTGATCAAACGGAGCCGAGAATGGGTTGGGCAGTTCATTACGCTTGTTTAAAGGCTGGGGCCCGTAAACCCTGATTAAATGGGATAGTGTTGTTGTGTCTGACCTGGGCGAGAACACACAGTATGTCTGATAGTTGTGAGCTGGTGACAAACCTCGTCACCCGCCACTGCACTGGATCCCATTGTCAGTGATATGAACACATACATACCGACGTTCCGAAGAAAGTGAGTCCCACCCCCCTATGCCTGACACACTTCCTAACAGAGCCAGTTTCGTGGGACTTTAGGGAACGGTATATGTGTGTGTGTGTCCTTCTTAATGTGGTCTCTTTTTGGTACTCCCACTCAACTGGGATCCTCGCCGCCTTCCCTCACCCTTCCCGAAATTTTCCCTGCTTTCCTTGATTGTGGTGGCCCATAGTGTGAGGGCCTGCGCCCTCTCCCAGATCCAGTCTCCTGGACTTTGTTTTGAAAACAGGCCCAGGAGCGGGAGTGGAACAGAGAGTGAGGTTGATGCGTCGCAGGTATACTCTCACTCTCACTCTACTCTCACTATCTACACCATCCCGCTGCAGAGCACATGGTGGACCTCTTTGGAAGCAACGGTTGAATCATCGTGTTACGCGTGGAAGGAGGCTTTGTGCAAAGTCAACTACTGCATCGCAATTCACCTCCGCTCATCTTGGCCTTACCCCTTTAACATCATGGATGGGGGAAGAGGGTGTGAGATCGTTGCTTTTCATGTCTCGTTCTATATAACATAAATCATGCCCCCCCCTGCCCGCACGGCGGGGACCGTTGTGGAGTCCGATAGACAATCTATCAGTTCTAGGTAGACTCCGAACCTAGAAGGACTCCTGGCGGCGCTTCGCCACCTCTGATCTCTACCCAATTTTGCGCTTCTGTGGATGACTTTAGTAACCACGGTTACCCATCTATACCGGGATAGCCCAGGACGGAGCCCATATGGGGCTGTAAGCAAGGCTTGGGTGCAGTACAGAATAAAGTCCTCTCTGTTACTGCTACAACTGATCACACAGAGTTACGGCACGCCTTCTCACAACAAGCAGACCGGTTTACCTACCCATATGGTGTCCTCTTCCTTGGCATTGGGTGTACTGAAATGTAAAATGCAATGAAAATCAAGATCTCGGATCGCATGTGCTGTTCGTTTTTCAGCTAGGTACAACGTCACGTCGTGTAAGTCCTCCGAATATGCTCAGGGTTTGTTTGAAAAGTTAGTTTGGCAAACACATGCTTCCGACAATTCATCATTAGACCCATGCAGTCAATAAGAGCTTAAGATTTCGCGAAATTAACGCCAATTATGAGTGTCTCATGGGTTAGTAATACTCACCACTACCACGCCGCTCGCACAATGAGGTTGACGTGTTTTCCTCATTGGAAATGAAGGATAGGAGGGGAGAATGGAGGCAGTGTGTGAGCGATGTTTGTAGGTCGATTATGTGGAAGGAGTATTATCAGCAGGTATGCAGAGTGAAACACTATTATCCGGAGGTTAAGGTTGCGTGCGACCGTCAGTGGAAGTCGGCGTCGGGCGTGGAAGACACCCGTTAGCCTCATTGTTGAAAGCACCCGTTAGCGTATGCCTTATGGTAATTTGACTGGGGGTTTTCTGTGGCGTAGAACCAGTTATCAGGATCAGCTAGATGTGCGAGAAGAGAGATCAAAATCGATCTGGTTTCACGGCGGCTTGGCTAGGCAGGTATGTGCTCACGTAAGCTCTTTCCCAGCTGCCTCATGGTCCGATCAATATAGCCCGCTCCGCAGGAGCAAGAGGATGAGCGGAAAGACATCGATGCTGTCATCAACTGCAGGCGGTCTTTAACTCCAAAGCGTAGAAGGGGGGAGTTCGTAGATTCGCCGTCGGGAAAGCGACTGCGTATGCAAAAGGAAATCGAGGGACAGGATTTCATATATCGCCTCAGACTCTGCAGCAAAATTTCCTGCGGGAGGTGGACTGTTAATCTGCTGAACCATGGGTTGGCGTATCGGTATTATCATCTGTCAGGCAGGAGGAGTTGTTGTTCACTTCGACTTTAAATGTGGAGGTCATTGCTAGTATCCTGTAAACTCCTTTGTTTCTATCTTGTCCATGAAAACCTTCAAACTACACGCCCCAAACCAGGAGCCCATCGCCACACCGTCTAGTTGTTTGTATAAATGAATATCGCAAACAATGTGGGGATTCTGTGTGCAACTCGTAAGTAGTTATTTTAGGAGTTTTTCGCTGGTAGGCCTATCTATAAGCTTATCTCAAGAATAATATCACAGGCCTAAGCCTACCATGCAAGCTCGACGCCTGCCTGGATTACTGCCAGGCGCAGATAAGAGTGCATGCCAACCAATTACAGCATTAATGCTCTGGTTAGACGGTTGCCAATCAATCGCAAGACCGCTGTAGAGACAGTGGCATTTACCAAATTCCAAGTCTTCCAGATCGGCCTTATCTCAGCCCGCCCTTGCATGCCGGCATCATCAGGCCTCTTGAAGGCGCTGACCTTTATGGCATATCCCCTGTATGTGAGATTCGGAAGTGCCTTTGGCAGGCACTAGTTAAATCACTTCGAGCAAAGTACCGACACGGAAGAACATCTGGCATATGAAGGTGTGGAAAATAGAGGCAGATCAGACCTGCAGACCACATTTTCTCACTGTAAATTTAAAAAAAGCTCTTTGAAACTGTCCTTATAAGCAGCAGGTTCTGGTTTCACAGATCATAAACAGGTGAAATGACGCAGGCCTACTGAATGCTGAGAGCATGCTGCAATGACCTTCGTTTCATGTTTCACATATGAGTGGGGTCAGCGACCCCTTCAATCAGGGTTGATTTGCCTGAAGCTAAGAACAAGGTCACGTGTGTTGCATGCGTAGAGTGGACGTTTAATCACTCCAGTCACCTCACAGCGTTCCAGTTCCCTTGACTTTTCTTGCGTGGGCTGTAGGAAGAGATAAAGCAAGTGAGCGAGGTTGGTGCCGCGAAAGGCTAATTTCGAAGGATTTTGTTTGCATGCAAGTCACTAGTTGCCTTGTCGGGGGTTGCCGTCATCGTCTTGAGCACCAAGACTATACCCACCGTTGAGACTGTTGCGTAACGAGAACTCAAAACATCACCTCCCTTGTAGGTTAACTGACTTGAGCCCGAGACTATCAAAGTGCGCTAAGCGTCGTGGCCTGAAACGTTGCCAACTGGCGACTGCGCTGAGACCTCACAGTCAGCCCAAGGCGTGTGTCTGTGTGGAGTGACCGACTGGTAGTCTGGGAGTCAGGCCACGGCACTCCCAGTTCGCAGGTCCCGTGTGCCAGGTGTGACTTTATGCCTAGAGGGCGGCTTCGGCCGCGATAGCCACTCTACCGCCTCCCGTCTTCTTGACTGGGTCCTGACACAGGATCCAGGTGAGAGAGAAAGTGTGTGTTTGCATCAGATGCAATGCAAGTCTTCTCTCTCACTACTCATGCGCAAATGACCTCAGATAAATGGGCATCGTCGGCTTGTCGTGTATAATTCATCTGACGCACAATTCGGTCATCCGCGGTTTTTAACTAACCAGGTACTCGACGGAGTGATTACCGGCAGCCATAGGTATAAGGTAGTTTGCAGTGAGCTGGTCAAACATTTATTTCCAGCTGTGCCAATACGCATCTAAGTGATATGGAGAAAAAGACTGTATGTACCGTCCGACGAATGAAGCATTTTCCGGTCATTTAGATCTCATTTTATTATTAGGATCAGTGCGAGAGTGGGCATGTTTCTGCTACTGTTTTTTGCTACTTCCTCTGACGATGAATCCGCAACGGATGTCGAAACGTCAGGCGAATAAAAGTATTGTCCCAGCGATCGAGTCGTCTTCTTCTCAGTGGGCAGGTGGTTGAGGTCGATTTGGGGACTTCTTTTTCAGCAGGTCAACTTCAGACTCCCGTTGGCTTCTTGAAACTACATGCATGTCGCTTTTTATAACATTTCAGGGCTACAACAAAGCTGTTGATTGGTGGGCCTTGGGTGTCCTGATCTATGAAATGGCTGCTGGTTATCCACCCTTCTATGCGGATCAACCAATTCAGATCTACGAGAAGATTGTTTCCGGAAAAGTGAGTTCTAATTCAATTTACCCGATTATGGTATTCCAGAGCGTTTTAGCTCTATATTTTAAAAATTATTATATCCCAGCAGTCTCACACTGCTATTTACTTTCTGGAAAATTTTTACCTTTGAACATCGGTATTGCCAACTGCCGTTGTTCAACTTCCGTTGAGCGTTTATGATATCTTCCGGTGGCATTATACGGGCCCACAATATTGGTCGGATGTAGAACAAATGCCCTTATCTTCTTAGTTCGCTTATGAGAAATACTGATCCGAGGAAGCTGATGGTGGTCCACTGTCATCATCGGGATACCGATGCGTTTTAATTCCTTTCATGGGCTAGTAACAAACGACTTAAGAACTAAGTCAAAAGGCAGTTATCTCAGGCAGCAATTCCTATCTCTCGCAGTATCTGCTGGCTGAGACGAAATATCCACCTGGACGACACTTAAAAACTTCACTGAACATCATCATCATCGAGCATTGTGCACTTAACTGTCGGTTGTTTGCTGTTCTTACGCTAATCCTTTTGTGTATGACGTTTGATCAGAACGGTCAGACCTCCAGACGTCATGTTTACCGAAAGTAAAAAGTATTGATTTGTCTTGTCCGGTTTGGAGCCGTTTTGTGCTTGTTGCACGCGGACACGAAACAAAGTAGACCATGAATTTATGCGCAAAATATCATCAGCCCTGATCTTCATTGCTGCGACAACAGTATCAACCCCGATGAAACGTTTTAGCAGTTGGGTGTGTCAGGGGCCAATATATTCCGAGCCTACGGTGGGCTACGTAGGTCTCATTTCAAGGTAGTTAATATTCCCAACGGCAAAATTTCAGAATGTAAACTCGTGTTTTATTACCAAGGCCAGATCGCGGTGTCCAAGATTAGGGTTGACGGTGGCGAATAACTCGGACATTCTCATTCGACTGGTAGTATCTTTTTAAACAATTTTTATCCCATGTTTGTTTTGAGTAAAGCAGTCTCGTTGTGCAATCGTTCCCGTTATGATGGCCTGCCTAAGTCTTTGGAGGAAAAAAAGAGTTTAATTTTGTAAAGGTTGGTGCACTACCTCTTAAACGCATTTCCAAGTATGTCCGAATTTATCCAAACTGCTTTATTGACAATTCCTTTAACTGCATAAAATAAAAGATTTTTTTAACTCAAAGAACATCGCATATTGATAAAGAATAGAATATACTCAATGGGAAATGCCATCAAATACAACAGCTGTTGAAGGCAGTTTGAGGAAAATCTGGAAGGAACGATTGTGGGGGTACTTATGAAAAAGAATACGGTAAAAGTAAGCGCCTTTCTATGTTGTATGCGGACCCGACATCCTATTACTAAACCACTTCACAAGTTGGGTAATTTATCTTGCTCAAATAGGCGACTTCCGTTGTAAGATTGGCTAACTTGCCTGGCGAGACGTGGGTGTTACAAAATTGTGAACATCAAATATTTTTTGGCTTTTTTTACGTATTTGTCTTATTAATTTTGGACGGACAAGTGTAGCTCCACCCTGACAGAAATTTCTGAATGACGCCTTCTGAGGCTAGGATTATTTCCGTGACTCCCTTGGTCATTCACCCATTTATCGGTACGCCTTACTGTGAGAGCACACAAAAGCCTGTTTCTTGCAGAAACGTGATTTAAGGACAGAAGTTCGGCAACTGGAAATGCCCATTTTCCGTCAAGAAATATTTCATTGAACGCTACCTACTTGTGGTTTCGAGTAGCTCTCAACAGACAGTGAGCTCATTGCTCAAGTGAGAGGCAGTTTAACTTGACAGCCAACAGAATTAAGGCTTCATACGTCAGGCCTGCTTCTGAGATATCTTTTTTTTCAAAGGGAAGACAGCTATAAGCAGATAGTATTGCTGGCAAAGACAGGTCTCCCTTGTTTTTGCTGGCACTACTATCTGTTTATACTACCAGCTGTTACGGCTGTGAGGGCCTTTGGCGAGACCCAAGGCAGTGTGGGACGGATCAGTCCCGTTAGCGGTTAAGTGAATGTTTAGATTGAGCAGAAGCAGGTTCGATCACCGGAATCGGATTTTTATTTATGTGAGCTTTCGAACTCTTGCGGGAGTCCATCGTCAGAGATAAAACCGTTAACGAAAGCGAGCAGCATTTATAGGGGGAAGGTAACAATTAACCGTCAACGAAAGCAGTCAAAATTAACAGGGGGTGGGAGGTTAATCAACCGTCAAAGGAAGCAAGCAAAAATTTTTACAGGAGGAAGGGGCCAATTAACCGTCAAAGAAAGCAAGCAACATATAAAGGGGGCAATTAACTGTTAACGAGAGCAAGCAAAATGTATGGGGGAGAGATTAAAATATCCGTCATTAGGTTTGCGGGGAGGAGGGAGGGGTAGGACCACCAGTGCCATGAGTCCGGAGATACCCGCGCAGGGCAACATATGAAGGCGCCAGCTCGATGCATCGGTTAACTGAGTTGTCATCCGACGCCCAGGCTTCAATCAGCACTCGGCTCGTCTTGCTGCTTGCGTGGGCAATTATCCTCGGAGCTGTGAAGTTGAACTCTTGACCCGCCCCGTAGGTGTGGGCGGCCACTTGCGAAGATTCATCACAGCCGACTTGTGTTCCGGTATGCGCAAACCCAGCATGCGTCCAGTTTGTCCCGTGTAATTTACAGGGCAGTTTAGACATGACATGCGATACACCACACCCGACTGCTCACTGGGATTTAGCCGATCTTTGATCCTCATGACACAGCTGCGCATTGTATCTCAGACAAATAAAACTCCGATTCCGGTGATCGAACCTGCTCCTTCTCAATCTATGCACATACCTGGGATGCGAACCTTTGCCTTTATTCGTAATTGAATTTTCCCGAACGAGAAGTCAGTTAATCAAACCCTTTTTGGTGGGCTTAACTTTAGAATTTAAATATGCTACCAAAGACTTACAGACTGTTCTCTCCAATTTGGAAAATTTTTTACAATCGTAATTATAAAAATGGCAGCTCCATATACGAATTCATATGTAACGTCCATTATCGCGTTCGTCATCTCTCAAAGAGGGCGAATTTATGAACCAACTTTCTTTCATATTGATAGTCCGAAACTGCCTCGTTTTCTTCTTTGTCGTTTTCGGGAGAGGATGGAAGTAATAAGGGCCTCAAATCCTTGCGCACAGTTTACATTATCGTTTTCATCATCCGCCCAAGAATACGAAGAAGAAGGAACGAGTTCATGCATCGAATCCTGGGTTGACTGACGTTTCGGAAAGACTGTTGGTTCCATAATCAGACTGTGTTAGTTCTTCCCGCTATCTGCGACTGCTTCAGCCCTGACGCCTAACCTTATATTATATACGTGTACGAAACACTTATTTTGACCGGCCTATTCGCTCCTGCTTAATTTTGAACACTCCGAAATTGAACGTTGGTGGACTTTCGTGACATTTGCACCCTTTGTGGCCATCATCACTGATGACAAGTCGGCGTGCTTGCGGGCCTGGCCCTCGACAACCAACAGACTGATCTCGCACGTATCCACCTCATCTGCGCATGACCATCCCTATGTTATCATCACTTATGATTAAGGATTCCCAAGGGAATCTGAAACGTCAGGCAAATAAAAATCATGTTCCAGTGATCGCATCTCCTTCCTCTGAACTGCTTCCTAGGACTCGAATATTCTCTACTATTGGCAGACTGATGTTAGTAACCCGCGTGAGTTGATCTGGGTCCGACGGTGGGAGGGGAAATGTTCCACGCTGATCACATGATCCCCGGTCGGCTCCAATAGGCAGGCTGACTTGCCAACTATTAGGACGGCTGCAGGGGGGAGCAGATGTCACTCCAAGCCACCAGTGGTCAATCTCGGAGATGTGAAAAGTAATCAGCAGCGACCAGACAGGTCAAAGTTTGTACGTTGAGAACTGATATCATATCAGGCGGTCGTCAAGGCTGGAACAGTCCCGACTAGCAAAAAGAACCGCCAAATTAATCTGATCATGGAATTGAGAATGCTTCCTAGACATTTGAACGCGTCCTTTCTTCGTCTTTTTTTGGAGAAAGGTGAAAACCATAAAATATCTGGACGCATTTTCACGCGTAGTAATTTATACTACAGGTTCAATTTGTCTTTAACTAAAGAAGAACGCAGAGTAGCAACTTGATCCATTTTTAAAATGATGACATAGGTTAACGTGTTATCTGCCTATGATGTGTGAAATCCGGATATTTTATGCGTAGTCGAGGGAGTGTGGTGGTCTGCCTACGTGCTAGTTTACGCCGTGTCAGCCGCCTGAACCCAATCGAGCCTCGGGTCTTTTTGACCCCCTTTTTGACAGCGGTCCTAGCTTGAAAAGAAGGAAACAGTGTGGTAGATGCCCTGCAAGTCTGCATTACTTTGCATTAATGCACACGTCACCGTGCCTGCTTCCACCATGCTGCGCGGCACATGGTTGCCATATTCGGAATCGACTGTTGAGCTGTCAGGATAGCATATCCCTAGGGATTCTGTAGCGCAATTTGGGCAGCATGGCCGATGCGGGGGGGGCGATTTTATGTAAATGGCGCAGTCAGTGGGTTTATGGATCGTAGAGCCCAATAAGCAATGTAGAAGCTTTTGGATAATTACGTGGACTGCGGGCTGGATCAGATGCCGTGCCTAAATGAAATTCCTTTGCGCTCGGAGGATCAGGTTCTCAGTTCGTTTCTTCAGTGTTCTCCAGGATTTACTATCTAATCTTTGTGTCAGTTTGCAGATTGAAAAAGTATGCGTGAAGCTGTAAAAGTGGCCTTTTCATATTCAGTGTCCGATGTACTTTTTAAATGGAAGTGTTTATGGCCTTTTCAGTATTTTTCTCTAGTCAGGCTGGAGGGTATCAGCTCGTACGCTTACTAGGGCCTCATGCTGTTATTCTGCTACTTCCTCATAACTTAAAGAATAAATGCGATTCCACATGACCTGAATTAGACACTTGCTCCGAGTGAAGGCATCTGAGAGCTCTTTAAAAGCTCTTACTTTGAGAGGACGGGTTTGTGTAACCAGATCTGGCCTTGGGGCGCTGTATAAACCGAAAATGCGATAGTTTTTTTGACTGTCGATATTTTCGTCTTTAGCAATTCGTTTATTTGTGCTCTTAGATTTGAAACATCGTGTGCGGAGTCTCTAAGGAAATTTTCCGCGTTTGTCGTTGCAGGTCTCTGGGCAGGCACTCAATTACGGTTTTCTCTGAGGTTCAGGGGGGCAGAATTTGTATAGGCAGCCTGTTGTCCTATTTAGACTCATCTGCATGTTCAAAAATTTCACGGTTGACTTGGGGCGGTGTTCAAAGTTATTCATGTCGCGAGAAAGAGCGGAGGTGTGTAAACGTCCGTAGAAGATCTGTTTTTTTTACGGAGTGGGCTAAAGTATAGTCGTGACAGCGGCGCTGGGAACAGCGATCAACACATTCTCCATGTTGAGGCAAATGGAGGCAAAATCGCATCGGTCCTTTCAGAATAGATGACTGTGATTGGTCAGGCAGAGGCATGCGATGTCAGGGGTTGACAGAACGTGGTAAAAAAACACTTTGCAGATCCGGCCGATGTCAGGCGATGGAACTACCGTTCGTGTGGTGCACGTACACGCATGCGCCAGACAGTAACGCATGCGATGGCGCAGGCTGTGGTTTCTCAGCCGAGAGTCGTCGTCCCTCCCTCCCTTCAAATCATAACAGTTTGAGTAAATCGCTGACCAGGTGCAAGTGCTTCCAATTTCTCTAACATGATTTTGCAAAGGCATATGCAGCAGCGCCACCTCTTTGTGTTCCCTTCATTGACCGCGTCTTTCCCTTCTAGGTACGTTTCCCTTCGCACTTCAGTTCAGACCTGAAGGATCTGTTGCGAAATCTTCTCCAAGTTGACTTGACCAAGCGCTATGGCAACTTAAAGAACGGTGTCAGTGATATCAAAAACCACAAGTGGTTCGCTCCAACGGACTGGTTTTCCATCTACAAACGAGAGGTAACCTCAAGTAGCACTGTAGAATGCTACTGTTTTGTGAACTGACTTTAATTTGTTTACCGGGAGGGCGGGGTGGGGCTTGCATGCGTTTTATGCACTTTGCAGTAATCTGCACCCCTCCAGCCCTGTGTCTATCACAATAAATCAGTCTAGTTGGCCGTAGGATCTTCTCTTCTGATTGCCCCTCAGCTTTGTCAATTATGTCCTATCAGAAACCTGGTAAAATGTGAAAGAATTTCTAGAAGCTATTCCTATGTCCAACGCCAGACCATTTGGACTATCGATGAGAACTCAATAGCGTGCATGGTTTCCAGTTGAGCTGAATACCTGGCCGCTGACACTAGAACGCGGAGGTGCATTTTTGTCCGTCCTTGGTGTCACGTCTGCTTCAGGACTTAACTCTGCTCACGTACGAGCCAGTCATAGGCCGGTATTTGATTCACAATTCTCAAATATGCAAAAGACTGTCAATCACTCGCAAAACGGTAGTCTGTAGGGTTATAATACTTATTATAGTACAGCCTAACCTCAAGTCACTTCAGTCACTACAGAATACCTTCTCTTTTTAAAACCATTTTCTGATTATCTTCTGTCAAAAAATTACTACTTAAGTAGTACGCATATTACACATTGATATTTGCTGTCCTTACAAATTCAACTATATATCGAAAACATTCATAAAATTATTCTTTCTTGCATGCACTTAGTAGCAAATTGCACCAATTTCAAATTCTATGCTTAAAGGAAGGTAATATTTTGACTTTTGAAAAAGTTCCTACATTATTGAATACTTTTTAAATATACAAACTGCTACAACTGAATTCGCAGTTTTCAAACTGCGTGCTGTGTACGTCCTGAGTAGGGAAAGGTACGTTTTCCCCTACGGTGTGAGATCTCATACAATTTTGCTATAAATGTAGATCATGCTGTATATATTCTAGGCAACCTTAGTAAATTGGCACATACGATGTATTATGAATAAACCCTTAACAGTCGTAAAATATAGCAAAAATATTTCAAAGTTTTAAAACCAAAATATCTCCTTCGTTTAAATATAAAATCTCAGGAGGGTCTACTTTGCTACCAAACGAGAATAAGAAAGAATAAATTTGTGCATGTTTCCTATAAAATATATTTAAATTTATAAAGGTAGTCAAAATCACTGAGCTAAATGCATACTACAGAAGTCGCCATTTTAACAGAGTATACATCTTGTGGGTGGTTAGAAAACAACTCATTAAAAAGCTGGCATCCCGAGGGGCCTGAACTGGCGTGAGCTTAGGCTGTAGTTTAATAACTATTATAGCCCTACTTAATGCCGTTTTACGAGTGCTGATAAATCTTTTGTAAATTTCGGAATTTTACATGAAATACCGTACTTGGGAAGTTCATTCTGAGCTGCTAGCTATCATGAACTGTTTAAGCACCCACCGTTAGTTAGCTGGGTCGAGAGAGGAAGCGGGCAGATAATCATAAGCACCCACATTTTATTGACTGCGGCAGAGAGCAGACTGCGAAGAAGAAGAAGTCTCGATCGCTGGTACGATATGTTTATTCGCCTGACGTTTCGATATCCGTCGCGGATTCCTCATCAGAAACATGAGTAGCTACTCAAGAGAGCAGACTGTTTGTAGGCCAACCTCTTCATTGCACTCCCTAGGTGTGGTTGGGGGGGGTAGTTGCCGAGTCAAGCCGTCAGCCCCACTTCAGTCCGGCACCTAGCACAGCGCAGCCGCTGCCCGTTTACGTGTCCGACTGAGGGTGCGTTTTGCGACCTCGCCTAGAAAGATGCCTACGGTAGGAGATAATTGGGGCCAGTCGCTGGACTGCGAACGCCTCCTGCCTGAGGTCAAGTTCAGTTCAACGCAGATTATGCGACCAGCGCACACCGGCAAACCGCCGTAAACATACGTGTGTGTAGGTGCAAAGTTGGACTGATGTAGGCAACCCGACGAACGGACCGAGACGCGCGTCTTCGTGGACGTTCGTTGTCGATGTTGCCGGAACTCCTGTAGGGGTAAAACCCTGCAGTTTAGATTTTTGTCTGTTCTCCCCACTTTGCAGGTTGCACACCTTCAAGTTATCCAGGAGCACCAAGGTATTTTTGTGTAGGCTAACCCTGGTGCAGCTAAGTGGTGTATTTTAAAACTGACTTAAGTGGTAAAGTTCAAAGGCGTACCAGCGGTAATTATCTCAGATACTTTTAGCGTTTTCCTATGTGCCTATTTGACCAATGTATATCAGGTAGTTACTATCACAGCCAAATAAGATTACCTAAATAAGTAGATTGATGCATACGTAAATGCAAAGAAAACGCAGTATCAATTTGAGAAAAAGCTTTTCATTAATTGTATCGTTTGGTTTCTGTTGAAATATATGTTATTACATATATTATCTCTACAGTTCAAGGGGTAAGCTTTCATTTTACCCCCAGTCCCCTAAAACACAACTCTGGGGTTTAGGCTTGTTTTGATAATATTTATAACCCATCTTTACCGCGTTCTTCAACGAAGTATGGTCAGTTGTTATACGAGGATCATAATAAGCCTTTATTTACGGCCGAAATTGATTACGCTAAACTCCTCGCAAATATCGCGCATGCCACATCCACAAAAAGCCATTCATTTTTGTTTATCCAAGGCATGTCTGTTCTGTCCGTTTTTGGTGTCAGAAGCTGCAAGTTAGCAAGGAAATGTCGTCGTTGGACATTATAAAGTTAGGCCTACCTTCGTTGTTCCATCTTACACCTACGCCTTTGCGCGTCCAACTTCTCCAACTCATAAATCCTAATCGAGTCACCTAATTGACTTCAGAGCTATGAATGCGCGCCCCCGTGCCCAGGCGCTAGCATCACCAAAGTATGGGCGCGTTCGGATGAGCTTGACAGATATCCCTGTCGTGCCCAACTAGTTCACCAGTTGTTGTGGTTATTTTGGACAGTGGGCGTTCCAGCCCATTTTTGTCCCTCGCTCTCTCTCTCTAGTCCACTTTTTAACTTCAAATATGACGAAACGCAAAAACATTCCGACTCTGCGCTCGCGTCAGCTACTGTTGCAACCATTTCCCCCTCCGACCGGCCTAATCACGCACCACCCCCATGCTAGCGCATGCGCGAGCCGGTCCGAATTGTCAGTACGTCCCCTTGCGATCATCTCTCGTCGGTCCGGCGGGGTAATCGAAGAGAGTTGCAAGTAAATATCAAGATACCAGTCGCCACGAGATGCGTTTACTGCCTGCTAATTTTGTATTTCTGCTCCACCGGATAGCCAGCTTTTACGAAAGTGCTTTCAGGCTGCTTGCAGTAGACTGAAAACAAACTGAGAAGAAGACGACTCGATCGCTAAAAACAAACTCTGTTTTAGCCCCTTTTGTTTGAGTGCGTGTGTTTGTGGGTCTGCTTTCAATTTGTGAGCAGACCATTTTTAGAACCAGACAACAGCCGTCAATACTGTGTATGTACTCTACTATCGCAAGGACAATGCGTGCCTGATCAAACGGCCCCGGAAGTCGTGTGACGGCGCGCTTGGCAGGGTGAGATGAGTTCACGCGTAAAACAAGTGACGTTTCGCGTGGCACATAATCGGTTTCGCATAGTGGTAGTAGTGGCACTCTCTATTGCCCCCGCACTGTGGGCGATCGTTGCTTCAAAAGCCTGGACGAAAGATTGGCCAGCGTAAACAGTGGTGTATTACGAGCCTGTCACCGAAAAAAACGACAGCCCTGACCAGACATACGTAGTGGTAGTAGTATTTGCGATAAGCACTCCTCAACACAAAATTGAAACCTGTCAGTTAGACTTGCCGAAAATCATGTCCCTACCCTCCCCCCCCCCCCCCCCCCCCCCGGACTGGGCCGTCTCTCCCCTTAATCGCAAAAACGCGTCTAAGGTCATTGCTGCATGCTGCTTACGGGAAGTGAGTCAACAGAACTAAGCCTCATCACATTCTGACACGCATATTTCTAAACGGTGCACTTCCATCTTACTATCGGATCGTTTAAGCATCCCGTCGTGGCTGAATATGTCATCATGCTTTAGTATTGAACCATATTAGTGGAAGTAAATCCTCATTACGTCATTATATAAAGTTAGCTCGTCTTTATCTCCTGTGACTGTAGGACATATGCTGCCACCAAGCAAATAAGTAAGATTAGCACGCCTTTATTTGTGTCCTTTTCGGTGTGACACGGGGAATGTGCACTGAACACTTGTAGTCCCAAGAAATGAAGAGACTGAACATACTCCCGAAAGTTTCATGTCCGAGCTCGATAACGGAATCCAGACATCTGGTCGAGGAAACATCTAGTCATAGGAAACATTGAAGCCTAGATGTCAGGTTATATTTCAGCGTGGCTTCGTCCCCACGAATGTTAATTGTACTCATCTGAGTACTTTTACAGCTGAGTAAACCAGCCTTGTCCCCAATTCATCAGTTAGTCGATACATTTACTCAGACCATAAACTGCTTCGAATTAACGGTGGAATTCGTTTATGAGATCAATATTCATAGAAGAGAGTTTGGAGAGGTGATTAAACGCCTAAAGGAGCGGTAGGATGAACGAAAACAGCGCCGCAAGATCAAAGTGAACGTCAAACTGGTTCATATTGGACCGAAGAGGAAGTGGGCCATTCCAAACTAATCTGTTTGTGGCAGACAAACCTATTACGTTGTTGGTCCTGACGTCGCTAGGATGGCTTCTCGCTGGGCTGTAGGGCCCTCAAAGAACCGAATGTCTACTTCGGTTGGAGACACGAAAATCTTGGCGTTGGTGCCTTTCCCGGTCCGTATTCCCTTCTGCAAGCCGCCTCTTTCAACTGAGTCACTTTCTCTTTCGGCCACAGAAGTTGTTAAATATCCTTTAGCCATACTTTCTTATCACTTTAACTTAAGAACGCATTTCTCTGTTAGTTATTTTAGACACCAAGCACTAAATTCTTCGATTTTTCTTCTCAAAGTTGCCTTCGGATAATATTTCTGTCCGTCGAGGGTTAGCTTTTGAAGACATAACTCCCTAAACCCTTGGACAGATAATTTGACGTTCATATTTTCCACTCCAACTGCAGAAACATTTGGAACGGTTACGTTTATTTGATAAACATTTTAGGCTTAAGATTGAATGGCATGGTTTGATCGTGTGACCTGCTACGCTTATGGAACCAGTGCCTGATTGTACATTCGCCCTGAAAGTAGGGCGTTGGCTTTTCAAGGGTTAAACCAACAGTTATGCCTTTGAATATGCAGATAGTATTGGGTTCCTTTTTCCTAGTTGAAGAAGATTATGCTCCCTTTTTCATCGCCGAACCTCGAAATCACTTCGATTTTAGCCACAGTTAAGGGCTTCAAGTAGTTTTCTTATTGAATAATTCCGGTGAATTAGTACTACTATTACTTTGTATCTTGCTACCTCACATAGTGAACGTAGTGCCTGAATGCAGCTTGCGTCTACATTGTGTAAAACGACCCGCATCTTGGGCTTACTTATCAGCAGAATTTTGGAATCGGGTGCAACCGCACGTGAAGACTAGGGTATTTGTTAAAATTAAACGATTCTAGCGGCTACATGGAAGTATTCATCTAGGCAGCATCAGCCCTCAAAGAAGAGCGCATCCTTACCGGAGCACCTTACCCCCACTTCAAAATAAAATCAAGAAACAAGGATTGGTTCCGAGGATTTAAAATGTTGAAGACCCGTCCTGATCGCTCAACCATCTTGACCACCACTGCCTCATGAGTTCCCGACAAGCGTGACTCACACAATAGTCCATGCATAGCGAAGAAAACTCACGCTGCGTCTACACCAGTCTCATACTGCACTCACCGTTTTGCAGCGGCAAGAGGAGGTGGGCTGGAACCAATCTACACGCGCCACACACACGACTTGTTTCCTAGACCCGAACGTATCAAGGTTCATCCAGAAGGACGTCTCGTACGTTTGTGTGCCATAAAAATCAAATCAAGAAGAAGTCACCACATCCCAACAGACGCAGCCTGAGAAAAAACATTTTTTGTTGGCAGCTTGCGGCATCCACAGTTTCTTTGATGGTTACCTATTAGACCGTAATCGTTGGCGCCGACTTAATCCACCTCACGCGCCGTCTCCTTAAGTTGTCGACCCGAACGTGTCATTCCGCTGACCTCGACTGCACGACCTCTGCCTCGGCCTATTTGGGGTCGCACGTGTATTTGACCATTTTTGGCCAAAAGGCACAGTTTTTCACATAATCAAGATGTACACATTCTCACACATACATGCATACACACAGCGTTTTCCCCGCCATAACATTACTGCAAAATTGAACAGCACGGTTTTTTTATGAATGGCGTACGATTTTTTGCCGATAGCTGTTGTATATAAACATGCGTGACCGAGGGAGGCGTATTTGTGGCTTTTGTGTGAGCGTGTGTTTGCGCCTGAACGTACAGAGGAAACTTGTTAGAAAGTCATGGATTGTACCGTCTAACTGAACGTTTACATGCATGCATGTACGTCTGAATGTCCAGAGACATGACGAAGGGTACGATATGTGTAAGGTTTGTCAGTCGGTGTTCGGGGCACGGACTTTCCAGTGGACTTGTTGGTGACTGCTAAAGTCGATGCGGTATCTGGGCACACGGTAGCAATATGAACAACTTGAGAGTGTCTTCGGTGTCCTGATGCATGGTGGATATTCTCGGTTTTCAGCCGACTGTGCTCAACATCTTCGTACTCCAGGATTCAGATATTATCCCGGTTGATGTTTATGCTGTTTTAAAATACCCCTGTGTTAAGAACTGAATCGGTGTCCGGTTTCATCGGCGGTCTGAAGGCTTCGGTTTCAGTCTCAAACTCCCGCTAACAAGGCATTGGTTGGGCCTGCTGTCAGTCCAGCGTTTCTTCTTCATTAAGTGCAATTGGAGCGATCAGATCTCCTGACAAGCATCCATGCGTCCGTAATTGTCTCGTGGTGATTCAGAAACTGAAAACGTATACTGATAGCCAGGAGATTGTGCATTTCGCAGCCTTAGAAGGAGTCTATTGTTACATCAATGACTTACACCGCTGCGACCGAATGCCGCCTCCCCTCTCCCACCCAGATTCCATGTTCTGCGCCTACCACCGGGGAGTGGAAACCGGCGAGAACAATCTATCAACTCATGCTGGCCAAAAAGTGAGGAGAGCACGAGGATCTTCGTAAGAAAACCCATGATAGGTGGGTGGAAGCTGATGGATGGATAATGGATTTTCCCCGAGCAAAATGATAATCCCGGTGGGTTGAGGTGACTGTTGTTTTCAAAAGTGGCAGAAGACGACTTCCTACCGAGGTCGGTTCCGGAGGTGGAGGCATTACGGATTCCTTCCCTCTAACGGTCGTTAAAGAAAACGACGCAGCCCTTCATTCTACTTCGTATTCCAAGCAGCCTGAGGTCGCTGATTGTGATGGCGTTCGAAATGAAACAACCCAGTTTGCGGGCGATGTAACAGGCCCTCTATTCTGGTCAGTTGGCTCTTAGCCGTCAACAGGCATTCCAATTTGCCAAACTGACTTTGCTCGCTCTGGCAGTAAGGTCAGTGATAGGGACGATGGCTGTTGTTTCTCACCCGTGTGTTTAGTGGTCATGATGAGCCATGCGGGGCCGACTGACGATGTTATAAACAGATTTTTCAGGGCACACCACCTAGTTCTTTTCCGTGTGAAGTGATAATCGGTGCTGCCCTTTGGCACGGCTGCCCGGAACTGCAGGCCCCCAGGCAGAGTTCTACTGTGACTCTGATAGTAAAAAGATCTGAATTAGTCTAGGCCACCTACGCGAACTGCTTGTCATCCTCTGGCCTGGTAAATTAGCGTTTGGGTGTCTGAGGTAGGGGA
>JAYGXS010000005.1:50260160-50289036 GCA_036362985.1 Ligula intestinalis
AGAGAGAGAGAGAGAGAGAGAGAGCAGTTATTGCGGTTACGTGCCACTGCATGGTTCTTTCATCTTTCCTGACAGAACTCGGATTTACATACAGCTTAGGCCGCAGACTCTTTAGTTTGCCGATTGAAGGGATTTTCTTGTGATAAAGGGCTGTAAAGGGCTGCATGAAGATGCACTTGGAAGTTGGCTGTCGGTTAGACTTTAGATGAAATGAACAACACGTATATTAAAGCTCGCAGTGCAAAAAGATTTTCTACCTGAATGGTGCACACCTCCCAAAGGACTCGCGTATTCACCATCTCCTTATGTTGAATCCACAGAGTTAGTCGTTAGTCATCTTTCCTTAGAGAAGAGGTCTTAGCATCAGATATACGACTGGGAGTCCTGTCGGAGAGCTTGCAGTTTAAATTTGAACACCAGAGCGGCTCCTGGCTTACGGTTTTCAAATTTCCCGTGAACTCCTGTCAGTTATTTGTTTTCTAGCTCGGTCAAACCATTTGACGAATCCTTTCTCTGAAAACGAGCCATAGTCGAGCACTGCATCGCCTCAGCTATTTTTGCCAACTTGTGGTCCGTTTGATTCGCGTAAGAGGATTGGCAATCGTCGCACTCAATGTAACAGTTAGCTTCGCTGGGGCTTATCTGATAGTTTTTCCAACAGACCCCGCCGGGGAATTTTCGCATTCCATCGGCCGGTTGTATTTTTACTTAAATTCATTGCATACAGCTGTAGAGTCATCTGTGACAGATAATAGGATTGTCCGTTTTTAAATCCGATTCCCACCTTCATCTTTGAATTGTCTTTGCTCCAAAACTAGACATTCCAACCTTTGAGATTAGTCGTCTTTATTCGCCTTGATTTTGCTCGAGACAATTTCTAGATTCGATAACTTATGTTTGGTGTCCACGTATCCACCTTTTCACCTAGAGCACGTAGAGTAGCATGTTTTTCACGCATTATATGGGATATGCTCTGCCCCAATCATGCTTACCATATAAGAGTGCACTCTAAAGCATATTTCCGAGTTTTTCTTAACTGTCTTGAGCCTGCTCCGTCAGATTATACCATCGTTGAAGTGGGAGACCAATAACTGACACCTCAAGGAATTGGATGTTTGAGGTCATTTCGACGGCGCCCAATATATGCTTTACCAATAAACCCTTTTAAGGTCATGATGCGGTGACGCCCAGTTTTTGAGTGTAAAGAAACCGACATTACTCCTCCCCCACACTCGCAGTCTCATCTAAACCTGCCTTTTTTGCACAACTTCCTTTCAGTTGGAGGCACCCTTCACACCAAAATGCAAGGGCCCCGGTGATGCAAGTAACTTTGATGACTATGAGGAAGAGCCGCTCCGCATTGCCACTACCGAGAAATGCGTTAAGGACTTCGCTGACTTTTAGCTCTGCCTCCACTCTTTCTCATCTCTGCTATCTGTCTTTTCTCTCTTTTGCTTCCTCTTATTGGCTTTACAAATTTTGCATGCGATCATGTGCGTTTACCGGCGTAGTCGTCGGTCTGCTGTGTCTGTGTGTGTGTCGACTATGTGCCCACCTCGGCCACGAGAGAACACCACTTCAATTTCGCCGGTGGCCAATACTGCCACCGCCGCCACCTCTATCGCACCTGTCTTCATACCGCGTTGTGATAACTCATTCAACTAAATGACCTAAATGTCTGTAACCAACCGCTGCCCCCCCTCCTCGTCTCCAGCACCGCTCTCTCTCTCTCTCCTGCTCCGCGCCTCAGCCGTTCCCTCGGAATGTGTGTGTTGGGCAGTTCGAAAGTCAATATTGCCAATATCGGGGCGGGGGGACGACAGGGCTAACACCCGTTTATTTTAAGTTTGTTTCATTCTCCTCTGCTGCACCCCTAATACCACCCGCCCGTTGGCCCATTTCCACTCTGCTGAGGAGTACCACTTCAGAGAGCAAGAGACCCCAACTACGCCCCGGGGCTACGACCGCACTCACGCACATTTGCGCTCATCCGATTGGCACATCTACGACAAACTAAGCCGCCATGCTTGCCCCTGCCGCGGCAACACTGGCTGGTTTCTGTCATTTCTTCTTCTGGCACATGCTACCCCCCCCCCTCCCTCCCCCCTTGTTGTTGTATATATTTTTACAATGCGCATTTGCATTTGCCCGTTCTCCATTTCGTCTGCTTGTTCTCCCTTACTCGCTCGCCCTCTCCGTCTCATTCCTCCTCCTACCTCTCTCTCTCTCTCTCCATGCAAAACGCGCGCGAGCTACACTGTGTTATCGCATACGACAGTAACGCCGTTATGAACTGGCTTTGTATGCACACTCATCCATGTGTCTCACTTTCCGATCGCAGTTTAGACTTTCACTCACTTCGTAGATATTCCTCAGACGCATTACTTGGTGAAAAATCGCCTGTTTTACATCCCCCCCCCCCCTCAGTCCAGTATCCTGCTACCCCTCACTCACATTGCAGTCCTGCCTCCCCGCCCACCCGTCTCCTGACTTTTGAAAAATTCCTTCACTTCAAAGCGATTGCTTTTCTAAAAGGGACATAGATATATGGATATTTATACGAGTAAATTCCTTTAAACACTAATGTTTGTCTACCCTGCTCTCCTCTAGTTTCCTTGGGATTACGGTTGCGGTGATGTCCTTTGGTCTTGGATAGCTGCGGCAGGGACTTTGTCGCAGGCGTTGTTTCCTTATTCCATGAAAAGGTCGCTAGGCTAACTTGCTTTGTATTGACTTTACGCCTTTGTGTGTGTGTCCCCTAAACTGACAGTGCGGTAGATGCGCTGGATCAATACGAGTGTCAGACCTTACTTGTTACGTATTGCAGTTATCGGAAATGAAATTCATTGGGGTGAATTGGGAATTTTGGATACGAGCAGGTCTCCAACAGCCGCACGGATTGTTTGTTCGAGGTTGTCTCCTCTAGCGGTTTGGCTCAATAGCCTAATCACAAGGCAGCGATGGCAAGCGAACTTATTTAATGGCGGTTCATGCTCGCCCTGTCACAGCGCCGTCATCAGGCTTTGCGACACTTTATTGGCTTTTGGCTTGCCAGGCCTCAGCCCACCGCGCCCTGGTAGCACTGCCGCTGCTGCGTCCGCGAATGCTTAGTTGTCAGACCTGAGAGTCCGTTTATTTCACAGCTAAACTTCACTGAAGGCCGTTCAACTATCCCCCACCCGTGGATGCGCCGGGTAGCCAGCAGCTAGGCTAACGGGTAACCCGTCTTCCCGGGCGTGTCAGTTCAGGGTACAGCAGACGTCATTCGGTCTGCGCACCGATAACAAATGCCGATCCTTAGGGGGGAGGCGTACTGGCACATGTTGGGGTGGCTTAGGCCGCGCCAGCCATCTGTGCTCGAGCCCGTCCCCTGACTGTGATGACAGGCACAGGCGGGTGAGGAGAGAGGGGATGTACGGTAGGTGCCACGAACGTCTACTTTAAGTTAAAAATACGTCAAGCAAAACGCACCGTCCCTGCACTACCCCGCTTTGGAGCATATGGTAGATAGCATCCAAACCGATGTTTGAACTGTTGCACGTATGTGTGGAAATTTGCTTCTGTGACAGGGCACGCGTGAGTTGCACTGGACCAACAAGGGCCAGATCAAGACATGGCAGACGTTATGTGGGTCACGTCCGGCCGTAGGCTTTCACCGCGCCAACCAACCTCCTGGGCTCAATTCCACCTTTGTTCTTCTTGACTGTGACTTGACACCGAGCCCAAGTAGACGAAAGTGCTTATCCAAGCGCAAATTCGGTCCCGGAAAGAAGTTGAAACGGAACAGATGCGATCGCTAGGACAAGAATTTTTTCGCCAAGCGTGTAGAGATGCGTTGTCGTGGCTCTATCTATCAGAGATGCTAGCAGAAACGGATGATTCATACGCAGGGAGTTATAGTATTAATAGGATGCAGTCGCTATGGTACTGCATACCTATGAAAATAAATGGTTCCCCACTATCGAGGATAGTTGCTGGCTTGTGCGCTAATTGCTTCATGTCCGGCGTGCGGCTCGTGACCTACTGAACCCTCATCACCCGTACCGGAGTTGGAAGTGATGACTGCTCGGCCATCTGACTCGCCGGCGCTGGTGTTGTCAGTTAAGGTCGGTGGTAATCGTCATCAGTACGCGGTAACACAGCGAATGTATCCTATAAATACCGTAACTCCCTATGTATTTATTATCCGTTTCTACTTTTATTGTCGAATTATCTTGAGCTGGAGACCGCTCAATTCTTTTCATCTAGTTACCTCAGCCGCGCATTACAGATAATGCAGGATTCTGGAATTAGGATTTAGCTTATTATAGAAAGGGCGTTTTTAGGTGGATGACACCATAAATTCAACTGCGGACAGTCTGGTTACACTAAAAAGCTTGCGAATATGACACGCTAGAAACAGCGCTAAGAGAGAATTGATTACTCAGAGCAATCGAGGAGCGTTTCCCGTACGTTGCTGCTGAGACGGCAACTCGATCGCCCCCTAATCGCGTGCTTGAAAAATTAGGATTTTTCTCATGATGGACCGCCAGAACTCACTACTGTGATCACTTCCTTTTTAAGTCCCAACATGTTTGTCACCACCTAAATGGTTTTGAAGATTTCAAGTCAGCATGCAAAAGTTTCCTTGAGTTTTTGTATTTTGTAAATATTGCAGGTTGGATAGAGTTGTCTGGCTGTCTGTAGCTATAACTGTGTCCTCCATCCCTGTTGTTAGTTTCGAGAGTGCGGCAAACCTCTAAAAAATATGCAACCCCAAAACATATACTTGCTTTTCCGTAGCTCTGTAAATGGGACTTCTCTTAATGTTGGGGTTTCGCGAAACGTGAGCTATCAAGCGCTAGGTATCAGGCTCTATCAACACATGGTTTGGTCAGATAAACTCCAGTCCACTCCACGGTGTAGCTTTCCGTTACTTTTTCGAAGTAATGAGTCCAAGCCCATCCCAATCGTATTGGAGGTAAATGAACAGAAGGGTGACAATGGGGTTGCAGTTTCTTTTTTTAAGTAATATCATCCGATTGTTATAAATTAAAAACCGAGTTCGCATAACTGAGGTCCCAGATCGATTCCTTTTATCATCGACCAATGCCCTCACCGACAGATTGGCCATCACCTCCGAAGATGCTCACCGTGAGACTCAAAACATTTTGGGCACGTGGCTACGTTTCCGGTTATATTAGACGCGTGCTGCATCTAAAGCAATATCTAATCCCTAATGCACCTTGATCCGGTGTCAAGACAGAGTCTAGAAAACCGGAGGTGGGACCAGTTGCGGACGTGATATTTCCATCGCCACGAAGATTCGTGTATACCGTGCATCCGTCCGGTCAGTCCTCCTATATGGATGTGAATGCTGGGCTGTGTGCACTGAACATGAGCGAAGGCTGAAGGTCTTTGACGACCGGTGCCTGAGGATGATCCTGCGAGTTAAGTGTAGCGACTTCATCACAAATGAGACAGTCCGCACCCTCTGCGATCGTATCACGAGGATATCTCAGGCCATTCAAGAAAGGCGACTGAGGTGGTTTGAACACGTTTTCCGTCGTCCGCCCCACGAGCTTAGTCATGCTGCCCTCGACCCGGCGCCGCAGCCCACCTGGAAACGTCGAAGAGGATAGCATCTGAAGTCTTGGCTCGACACCGTCCGTCAAGACACGGAAGCAGTTCTTGGACTTTCTATCTTTGGTCTCCGTCGCTGGAGAAGAGACTAAGTGAAGCTCTCCAGATCCGTTGCTGCCAATCGTCACGCATGGAGAGGTACCGTTCGGGACATCATAGAGGCCGGCTAGATCAGGTATGATCGCAGCTATAACAAGTAAAATTACAAATTTAGTGGCCCGAACCCGCATCTAAGATTGCCACCACGTCCCCCTGCCCCCCCCCCCCACGTTTCAAGTGCGGCCTGCTGTGCCTTGAGTTGGCCGCCGTGTTGGTCTAGCGCAGGGGTTGGCAACCTTTTTAACTCAGATAGCCAAAAAAGCAAATATTTGAAAATATATTTCAGAGAAAGCCATATAATATACTTTAAGATTAAGTTTAATTAAATGTGATCATAATAAGCCTCTGGATTTATTCATGTAGGAGCCAAAATCACAAAATCTGAAGCTTCTTATTCCAATTTTATCTGAGAGAGCCAGACGCAATCATCAAAAGAGCCATACCTGGCTCGAGAGCCATGGATTGCCGACCCCGGCTACGGCGTATCGATCGCGTGGACGCGTGGGGGCCAAACGTTCCCAATCACCACACTGAGATCGGGAATACTCCATATCATACTGGGGATACTGCCGTGTACCGATGCATCCTGAATCCAGCTAGGAATTGGTGTGGCTCTGACTGGTTCTGAGACTAAATAAGTAGGAAATTGTCAGTTTCACTGGCACTACAGCCTGACATTTTTGACGCCTTGAGTGCTGGCCACTAGCCACAATGCAAGCGCCCTCATGATCTGCCACTACTTTGCTCTGTAGAGATCTAAGCCGGGATTGTGCCTGAATCACTACAATCATCAGGTCAAAATCCCCAGGTTAAAAGTTAGAAGGCGAAAGTCACCAGAAGGAGTGGTTTATTGTATACAGAACTCCTAGTTGCAGTCTCAGGTGGCAGGCAGGCAGGCAGGCAAGTAGCCCTTGTTGGATCCGGAACCCCGCCGGGTGGGCCTCAATCCCGGCGACGAGGAGGATGAGAAGGAGGAGTCGGATCAGCATAGGCAGGAGGAGCTGCTCTGTCATAAAAAAACCGATTGAGAGGAGAAGAGATGGATCCACCATAGGGAGGTTTGGTGTAGCAGACCTACGCCGCCCTGAGGACGGGTGGGAACGCGGTCGCAGACGCGTCTGCTGCGGTTCCCATATCAGGTGGCAGTGGCCACTGGCAATGGCAGGGTTGGTCCTGACTGCGTCCAGCCAGGCCTGAGTGTGGACTGTCTGCTGTGTGGGGTGATGACAGTTGCTTTAGTAGGATTGTGAAGCAAGTTCAAGTGGGCTGTGAGTGGGGCGTCGCAATTACTCGAAGGAATGTTGCCTGCAACGGCCCCCTGGTGCGTTGGCCAGACGTGTCGCGTTAAGTGGCTCTTAGGAAGGTGCGCTTATTAAGCTGAGGTCAACTGTCCGGACGGCATGAACGCCGAACGTCAGGGGACGCTGACGCAGCTGTTATCGGTTAATTAGAAGCAGCTGCGAGGTCAAGCCTCGGGGGTTGGGCGCCAGTGGAACAGTTGTTTGTGACGACACGACTATGGGGCAGCGAGCGTTGGAGAACGAATGGGGGGGGAGAATTATGGCACTCCGCCACAGCTCCATGCCAAGGCGAGAAAACGCTCATGTCCATTCGACAATTCAGTGCACACCACTCCCGCGTGAGCAGTGCCTTCTAAACAGGCTGTGTGGTAGTTAATTGGATCTGTAGCGGTTCTAGAGCCCACCTCCTTCAAACGTGAGACGCCACAGACGTGTTCTCGCAGGATAAATCTTGGTCGCCCAATCGCGCCTTCCCCAGCGTGATGGTGCATGCCGCAACGACGCGCGACCTTTGCCCTCGCATAGTCGCGCCCCAAACTAGCTGACTAATTAGCGTCCAATCAGCTTCCTGCAGCACTCTTCAGTGCTTGGTCAATTCCTGTGCCGACGGACACTTGGGGATCCGCTCTGAGCGGGACGCGCGTGACGCCGCGCGCTCATGCGGCCCTCACGGCCATGCCAAACCAATTGAACACTTTCTCCTAACCGTTGTGTACACAATACGTTCTTCCTTCTACTATGGCTTCCCAAGACTTCTGTCGTCTCCTAGGGGACCGGGCCTGGAAGATCGTATCTGTTAGGGTTAACCGTCTTAGCCTTATATCCTATAGATCCACATGGGGAGTAAACCAGGGCACAACAAGTGTAAGTCCGAGATGTGCTCCCATAACATAAAAGCTGCACATGGGATGGGTTTGTGCGATGGTGGCGGACGTAGGTGTTGGCTCATACCACGCCAGCCACCTGCGCCTGATTCCACCTCCGGTCATTTCAACTGTCCGTCTCGATGCTAGACCCAGATGGATGACGGCAGGCAGGGTGTGGAAGGTGCATCGCAAGTCTACTCTCACTTGAACTAATTCAGGCGTGATTTGTTGTCCCGAAGACACCATGCCATGAAGCACACACACAGTGGCCCTCGTTGGATAAGACGGTTGAACTGTCATCTAAAAAACCGGGTCATGCGATAATTGCACTGGGCCAACACGAATGCTAATGGAGAGCACAGCAGGCGTCATTTGGAGTGATTACCACTGCCATTGGAGTGTTGTTGCACTCCTAGGCGCAGGCTCACACTGCATCAGCCACTTGCGCATGATCCCACCTTTAGTCTTTTTGATTCTACCATGACACTGCGTCTAGGGGGTGGCAGTGAGAAAGGGAGAGTGTAGTAGACAGAGCGCAATCTCGCTGTCACTATAAGTTATTCATGTGCATGTCACCCTTCCTGCGCCCATCCTACTTTGGGGCACATTGTGGGAACATCTGCGAACTCGACGGTCAAACTTTCGCTATATCTGAGAAAAACAGATGTCCTTCGTTCGCGCGGTCCAGAACCACGGCCCAGTTCGTGTCCAGACAAGCACGCTGCCATGCCATGGAAGCGCGCAGAGACAATACGGTGAGACGGCGTGAGTGTGGCCCAATTACGAACACTACTCCCTCCCCTATCCCTCATTTACTCGTAGCTGGACTGCAGAAACATGACAGTGTTCTCCCCTTTTCTCTGATGAGGACCTCTTTTGTGAAACCGAGAGTTCGGCTCTATACAATTTCCGTCCTACTGATCACGCCATCGTCTTCTTTGAAACAGATGACAGTGCAGGGAATTCTCGGACGTAGATATGTAAGCATCCAAGATGTAACCTTTTATTCAATAGTCATGTCTGAACAAGAGCCGCTAATGACCATATAAGTAGTTGAGCCTCATATTTTCCTCTTTTTGGGGCTTCAGAACTCGAGTGGGCCAGTTTTACCCCTTTGTCCACGCACGAATTCGGCGAAGATACGTATACCAGTGCTATGGCCCAAGGGCGCAGATAGTACGGAAGGCGTGGCCGTTTTGGATGAATAAATATCATGTTCATAAGTAGACAAAATAGTGTTCAGGTTGATAAGGACAAACAAGCGAGTTCCAAGAAGTGGTTCAGAAGAAGAGGATGCGACCGTTGAAAAAAAAGTTTTTTGTCCTGATGTTTCGGATTCAGTCTTAAACCTCTCATTACAGGCGGCCGCAGAAAAAGTTGATGAAGACGCAGATTGCATAGAATTTACAGTCTGTAGGGGGGTCAAGCGACCATAGGTGTACTGCATGCTTTTCAGTACACAATAAGGCACGTTGTATGTAGATCCTTTCAGTTCTGGGGGGCTATACATAATCGCGAAAATTTCGCCGTTTGGCATAGGAAGCTGCCAACCCCCTCTCTGATGCATCCACCTACTGATTACGCCTCAGCGATTTTAAAGGAAATAGGATTCTCAGGCTAATCTTTGGACCAGAAAATAATTATATTTGCTTTTTTTGTATTATACTGAACTATGGTGCGTAAAAATATACCCATGTGGTGACTGCTAGAACAGCTACAGGCGTGCTAATGGCTGACCTGTGATGAGGAAGAAAATAACCTTTTTTCCCGTAAAATGAACAGGATTGTCGCAAGCTTTCGGAATATAACTTGCAGGCTAAAATTAGATTCGATTTTCGGTGCCAGTAAATCTGATGCTGCAGGATTAGCGAATTCGATAATCTTCTTTACTCAAGATTAGTAAGACCTAGGAAGATGAAACGCACGTAAAATGGGTGGCCTTGCGTTAAATTCCGGACATATAGCTAACCTCGATATGAGGTTAGCTATCTGTCCTGGATGAAGTCCACGATGTGCTTCAGAGCACAGAGCGCGATAATAGTGAAATAGACGCGCAACTGTCTACCTTATTCAAACCCTCCACCACATTAAACCAGTGACAAGCCCGAAGTCGAGATGACCGAGCAGGCTTTGGGCCAAAGCCGCTTTCTTTAATGCAGTCTGAAACACCGGCTAAACTTATTCTTTAGTGGCAGTAGACTTTGCGCGGGTACTACTGCACTGTCTGCCCCAATAACCTATAGTAGGTATCTAGTCAGACTCTCAGAAGCCAGGGCTTGTACTACTACTACTACTGCTGCTACTACCAGTAATGCTATTTCTTATATAACTCACAAAGGTTTAGCTGAGTGATAGTTTTTGCTGGTACTATTACCAACTGTATTGTAATTCGTAAGTGACGCTGATTAAAGTCAGCACTGGGCTCATATCCCCCCAATCTCAACGTGGAGTATAGTAGTATTGGCAACGCTGAGTTAGCCAACGCTAGGGGTCCTACCCCTTGATCTCAGAAAACAGTGTGAATCTTGGTTTCAAATATTTCGAGTAAGTACATGTTTGGAACACAGCAGACCTTGCCTTGATTTCCACCCTCTCAACTCTATTCATCGGGCTGTGTACGTTTCTACTAGACTCGACCAAAATACTGCTGCTATAGGTACGTGCCAAATTTTAGTAATCATGCTTACTACGGCCGGTAAATGGTGTGCTACAATACGGCTTTGTGCTTTTTAAGAAGACAGCACGCAGTATGCAATCCCAATCTGTGTGAGATAAAGTGATTTACATTTGGATTGCAATAATAATAATGATAATAATTGTCAGAGGTCAGACCATCATCTTTCTAAATATGTGCTCTACAAGAACGGTACTCGAGGACAAAAGGGTTGCTGAGACTGCAATAGGCTACAAGTTTCGACTAGGCTTTGAGGAGAAGTCTGCACTATCAAAGCTAAGCAAATCTAAACTCAAAGATACATTTGTGCCTTAACTGTATAATGAAGTTACAGCCAGCTAGATTTCAAGGTAAGCTAGATTAGAATTATGTGTAGCTAATAAAGCAAATTAACTGCTGCTGTTGCTGTCATATTTCACGAAGTTTGGCTAGGATACGGCTGCTAGAGGTACCATGCCACTTCTAAGAATGCTAATCAGAGTAATCCTACTTACTACGACCAGCGGATAGTCTATTCTACTAATATATTCCTACAATTGTGTCAATAGTTAACATGCACACTATTTTTGCAACAAACATACTTGTTTTAGGGATGTTTTTCCTACTTCCGCGTCCTACCTCAAAAGAAACTCGGTCACTCGGAAGGTTGTCATTACTTGCAGATCAAAATTAACCATGCCAAAGGTGGTTAGTGCAGCATTCCGTTGGAATCCTTGTTCTATCCAGCGTTCTTCTGAGTGGAGATGGCTGAATTTAAACATCACCACCGATCAGCCATTTTCCTCTCTTCTTCTTCTTTTTCTTCTTCTTCTTCGTCTTCTTCTTCTTCTTCTTCTTCTTCTTCTTCTATGTATGTCATTCTTGTGCAGGTTTCTCACAGCAAACGAAACTGTAGATCATGACTTATCATAGTCCTACGCGATTGATGAGACATTTTTGGTTACAGGAATCAGTTCAGAGGCCTGAAGTGCGATCGCTGAAGTGATCATTTTAGTCGTTTGAGATTTGAATCCTCGCTCGAACTCATCATCACCTGCGGTCGTCTTTGACCAGAGGCTCGACCAAGGGTGTGGAAGATGACACAACTAGAAGTCTTGTTTCAGTGAACCTCCCTCATCCTAGTGATCGCATCCCGTGGTAGTGCTGAAGAATTCACCTCGGGGCGGAATAACGCTACCACCAAAAAACCATGGCGAGTTTAATGGCCACTTCTGGCTCGTTAGCTGTCAACAGCCACCTATACCCGGTCAGAGGTGTTGCAGCGCCTGATGCTCGAAATTGTGACCTGTTAGTCAGATGTCCAATACTTCTACCATTGAGCCATGGGCTTACCAGCTCTTGGACCTATTAACGCTACTGGCTAGCCGCTAGTCAAGGCACACGTCATCAGTTAGATCATACTGAAGCAATGTTGCTTGGCATCTCTCCACTGACTTGCTTCTTCAATATTTCTTTCTTTAATCTGGAGGTTGACCCTGACATATTTCCAAAATGATCCCTCGTTAGTTACCGTGGGGTACTATACCAGACGTTAAGCAGATATTCTGTTCGAGTCGATATTTATGCTGAATATTGCGTAGGAAACCTTAGCACCGGTTATGGTGAGACCAAACGGAACGAGGAGTTATCGGCATCATCACCCTAACCGTCATCATTAGGAGTATTCTTGCTGTTGTAAAAGATTTGTTTGGTTTTGTTGCTTGTGTCTTTGTCGTTAAGACGTGTGGATGGGGAGTGCGTGTGGGTTAGGGGAGGTAGCGGTTTCTAAAACATAGGGCCAGTAAAGGGGATACAAGCAATTAAATTCAACGAACTGGCTCTCCCCGTGTTCTCATAACACGCTATGTACGTATGCACGCACTAAAACCTCAAAACAGAAACGTTCTGTAACTATGAACTTCTCTCTCTCATAAATCAAGAATTTTTCCAAGGCACTCAAGTGTCTTGCCGCAGAGAGTTAGGCGTCGGTGTCGCTTAGCAACCCAAGGCAACCGCGCGTCAACTAGCCACCAGTGCCAACGACAAACCAACATCTGATCTTGAAAATTGGCGGACTGAAAAGTTCCGTCCTGCCCGGCATAAAGCTGGTGGTTTGCCGCATAAAAGTTGCTGTAAAAAAGGAGAAAAATATACAGCAAACCAGACTGGAGTGCTGTAATTACTGAAAGCTGATGCTCGTTAACTCAACAAGTTAAATATATTTTAATACGGACCATAGACCTAAGTGGTCATCCGCTGCATTAAAAAAACGCATTTTACTTTCCTCCCTCGTCTTAGTTACACAGTGAATTTGCGCTTGTGAAAGAGCTTTAGGCGTGAGTGAGGGTAAGGAAGGAGAGCGACAAAAAATCTATGACGACGGTAGCGAGGATGCTTACAAGGTGGGAGACGACGAGAGAGTGTGAGATGGAAAAAGGGGGAATTGAATGACGGGAAAATGGTATGAAGGACAACACAGCGGAAGGGCAGCAATAGAATGATTAGCACGATGGCATGATTTAGGAAACATGGACGCAGGAAAGGACATTTGAGTTGATAACGAAAGAGACTGCATGAATAATGAGGGCGTGAAGGCATAGTTAACAGAGTAGAGGAGAACGAACAACGAAAACAACAACAACGAGAAAAAGAACATAAAGCCGTATGATGTAGGGGAAGATGATGATGAGGATGAGGAGGAGGAGGAGGAGGAGGAGGAACAGTAGGAAACGGACAAATTCGTCGAGAGAAGCGGTTATAGCGTGGGAGGTCAACCCCATCTTTGACAGCACTTCCGCGCAATATTAAGATGGCTGTCGTCTTAACTGATTTGCGGAGTTTTTCTTCCATACGATGGAAGTGCAGTTTAAACATGGCTCCACCGAGGAAACTGAAAACCTCGACTGCCCATCCCAATTTGCATGCCAAACCTTAATTAGTTGGAACAGTGACATAATACCAAACGTGCGCCATCCGTGCACTGCCCCATCATCGTTGTTCAGTGTATTGCTGCGTCTAATTCATGCACCCTGCCAATACAAGCGAACACGTGATTCCTAGGAAGATGACCCAAGCGCTGGGACAATGCTTTTTATTCGCTTGACGTTTCGAGATCAGTCGCGGATTCGTCATCAGACACATTGTCAAAGAGCAGTAGCAGAAACGGATAGTATATGCACAGGGGTTTGCAGTATCGATAGGACACAGTCATTGCTGCAAACATACAGAGACAATTAACGTTAATTGCCTTCTTGTGCGTGGATTGTTTGTTGGAGGGCATGCGGACTCTGACCTGTTGAACTTTCGTCACGCGTGGTGGACTGGGGCGTGGTGATTTCTCGGCCATCTGGCCCTGTGGTGTTTGCTTAGGCCTGTCTGTACCTCAAGTGACAACTTGCTTAGGCCAAATTGAGTCTCGGCACCGAATAAGGATTGGGCAAATCGTTGCACTCGTTTCTGGATTGAAGGCCCGTGAACTATCACTCAAGTAATTCTCGGCTCACCCGATTGTCACCTCTTCCGAGAATTTCGGCCTCATCAAATTGGAATGTGTGGCCGGATCTCATCGAATGAGCTGCAACTTGAGAATTGGCATCGTTTCGCCACACTGCTGCCACGTGTTCAGCAATTCGCGTCTTGAGAGGTCTGCCAGGCGAATAAAAGTATTGTCCAAGCAATTGAGTCGTCTTCTTCTCAGTTATTCGCCCTCCCTGTGAGCGGCCCCTGGCGGGCTTAGCATACAATCTAACCAATTGAAAACACGCATTTAAGCAACCAGATTAAACGTTGGCTCACGCAAGGCTATACGGCACTTGGACATGAGACATTGGAACTTGCCCCAGAACAAACCCATAAAATCAGCCGTCACCAGACACGTTCTCTCAGATGTGAACACGATTAGCGGACGCCCTAGCCTCGCCAGTGGCCATTGCTGTCAGAAGCAGTAATTCAGAATTAAAATATATCGCTTTTTTTGTGACTTGGTCTAATAATTATCGGACTCAAGGTAAACTATTAAGAAGCTGCTATAAGATGGACCGAGGAGATGGATAGGTCCCCGAATTTGTTGAATACCTAAAGGAAGATTTGATTACTATTGTCTGCTTACTTCCCTAACAAAGGCAGGAGTCGCTGTGAACTGCACGCAAACACCGTTCTGCCTCAAAGGACATTAATAAAACCAAAAGAAGTACAGATAACTTCAGGGTACAGACCGGAATCTACCTGAAAACTGCGAATGAAAGCTACTAAGGTATTGTTTTGGGGAAATAAGTGATTGCTCACGTGAGGCTATAATAATTTGCCATTAGAACGTGGTTTTTGAATTCTACCAGATTCAGATTTCCAGCAATTGACAGCCTACGTCAGAAGAAATCTGCATTATTTATGCTTGATCCTGCCCGCCTCCACCAGAGTAGTTGTTGTTAGAATTACTTGTTTCAACGACAACAGCATCCACTTGTTGCTATCAGACATCTGACTGATTTCTAGTCGCATGTTTTTGCGGGATGGCTGAAATCATGGGCGTAGCCTAACTACTATGACGTTAGGACAAGTATGATTTAGGAATGGAGGAATTACTGATGCAAAAAGAAGAGGAATTTTATTCTATATGGAAGAGAAGTAAATGAAAAAGCACAGGCTAGGTACATTAGCTCTTCGAAAACCAATGCGTCAGTGAGTGTGTTTTTGGGCGATGCCGATTCGGTGAGAAGTGGACATTTTTTGGTTGACTACCGAGAAGAGAGCACTGACACTGGCACGAGAGTTGATTCTTCACAAATTTACTAGAGCAGTCCGCATCGAGCATGAAATTGATAATCACATTTGCACTGGGAAACTTCCGGTTGGAAGGCAGACCGCAGGCCTAGACGTCAACGGGACTTGTCAATGATCTATAAATCCGCATATGACATAAGCGGGAATAGTGAAATAGCTTGATTTCTTGTGCGAAGCAATAGGAACTAGACGCCGGTTGTATTTGCTTCTCATTGATGAAGGTTTACCGACCGCTCTGCCTTGGATCTCATTTCTCGTGCCGTAGCAGATAACAGTATTGGCAGTAAAGACAAGGAAGACTGGAATGATCATTTCCGGCTTATTAGCTGTCGTGAGCCAGTCATCTTCAGACCCAAGTGGTGTACCACCCAAAGCTCGAACTTGCAGCCAGGATCTGGTGCGATTGTGGAAAAGGCAACTACGTCAGCGAAGCTGGGAGATTACTACAGACGCGAATAGTCGGGCACGCAGCAGCAGTGAAGAAGGGTAGGAGGTTAGTTCTGAAGTCGCAAATCACTCGACGGTATCCGGCCATATTTTCAAGTTTAGCAAGGCCGAAATCCTTGCAAGAGGAGCAACCGCGTGAACCACCAGCTGTTCGAGTCCTGCTTATCAGGGGGCCGCAGTCTATCAGCAGACACGCTGACCTGCCCTTCCAATATTATGCACAGAGACTTTGCCTGAACAGAGGAATCGGTCACTTTGGAAGGACGCGGACCACCGAGAATTTCGATAGCAGTCCGTCAAATGGCCACGGAATTGTCACGCCAACTTCCAAGACGGATGACAAAGTCACGGCAATTCATGACTCGGACACGGACTGTCCTGTCATTATCGCATCAAGCAAGACCCCAGTGGTGATCCTGAGAGCTGCTAATTGAAGTGCGCGCATAATATCGCATGACCATCTTTTTTCCGGCTGAGTTTTAGCGAGACTCCGAAATGTCTGGTTAATAATATTCCTGTTGCAGCGACCGCCTCTTCTCCTTCTGAACTGCGTCCTGGAGCAGGTCTGCTCATTTTTAGCAGAAATGCTGCATATTTTCCGCTTGTGCTAAATTATACTAAGAATCCATCATCTAGGACCGAGGACATTTTGCATCGAATATGGACTGCTTTGTGTAAATTACAGGTGATTTGAATAAAAATAGAGATACGGTGCTTTATGAATGCACATTTAACGGTCTTGAAACGCTTCACAATTAGAAACCATTTTGAAACGGAAAATCGCATTTTATTCATTTATCAAATTTGAGGATGCTGTAATTCGCTGTCATATTAGTACAATAAATGATATTTTTGTCGCTGTCTTCTTTTACATATATCTGAATTTATAAGGTCAGGATAAATCGGCACGAAAATGCATACTGAGAAAAATGGTCATTTTTACAGAGTTCCCTCCTGTCAGGGGCCTGAAAGAGGCTTATTGACGTGACTGAAACATCTGGAGATTATACTGGAAGATCCAGCAAAGTAATCTTTTTCAAACAAAAAGCTATTTCAGGATTTTGCTTAAAATCTACACCGAAAAAACCTTACATGTCGAATTGCCTATTTTGGTGAAATTTAAATAAAAAAATGCAGGGAAAAATGGCTTCAAGTAAGATGGTGAATTTCAGCAACGCTCTGTGTTCTTCGCAAATATGAGCAAAATATGAAAAATGTGAGGAGGAAAAACATCATGCGAGGACAGTGACTACTTGTCAAAATAAGTGGGGTTTTACCATGGGAGCAACGTTCATATCATTCGGGTCGTGAGTTCTTCTTATTGACTAACGATCCTTTAAATCGACTAATTAGTAATAAAATGACCCTTTTCATCGTTCCTAATGGCTAGCCCCTAATAACCCCCATAGCTTTAACATGTATTTTAGGATAGCGGACAATATCCCTGTCTTTTGCCAATGGTCCTAACCTTGTATCCACAGCGATCTGTTCGCAATTCAAAAATTGGATGAGATAGGGAAAGGAAACACCTTTAAGCTAGGTTTTATTCCCGAAAATTGCGCAAATGAGTCCAATCCATATAAATTGGCGCTTTGTCTGTCTGGCGGACTTATTAGTGCATTTCATGCGAAAGACCAGTCAACCAATCTTAAGTATCTCATTGGCTAACAAAACACACTGGCACAAGTCGATGCTGATTTAAGCTATTCAAATGCAAATTCTTTCCACACTCTTACTGACTCCGAGATTCCGTCAAAATAAATTTCCTCATTACACATTGTCTTTTCCTTTGTGTCTGTGGCAACAGTGGTGAAAAAAATCTTAAAAAGTCTCGAAGTTCAATAGCTTCTGGGCCAGATATTGCTTTATTATTTCTTCTTAAATCTTTCTGTTTGCAACCAGCCCCTGCCTTAACATATCTTATCAGCTTGTGCTTCACGGAGCCCAAGATTCCGGATGGTTGGCACTCTGTAAGAATCACTCTTATTCCCAAACAGCCTCCAATTTTGCTCCCAAGTCATTTTGTCCAATTTCTTGCTCTTCCGAACCACTGAAACTTACGGAACGAGTTGCCTTAGACATAATCACACTGGTCTGCTCAAAATGTTCTAATCGCCTGTCACTGGCATATACGAGGTAAAGCGTAGAGCCCTAGACGCTGTTGCTTTCATAACCATTCTGCTCTAAGTGATCTAGATAAGGGTTGTCGTGCGAACGCATGTGCACTTCTTCAACTTTCCCTACTATTTTAAAGTTGCGAAAATTCCCATCAGAGAATTCAGAAGAGTGTTTTCCCTACTATCCCACGCCATCCCCTCCTTGATAAGCAGTCTGCATGCGGCTCTCCCGACTGATCTCTGTCTTGGTTTGGAGGCTATTGCACTTGTCGCACTCAATTCCTCCAATGCGGCAAGCAAAAATCCATGGTCCTTCCCAACAACTGCGGAGTTCTTCAAGGGACTATATTATCCCCTCATCTCTTCTCCCTCCACATTGACGAACTATGATCACCAAAAATAGACACACCTCTAGGCTCTGATATATGGCTTGAACAACGTCTCAGCACGGCTGGTAGTCAAGGGTCTTCTACTGAATAATCAGAAGTCACTTCAGTGCGTTTTCCGATTGTGATCCTCTCCCCGTTTTCAATCCTTAGACATTATGCGCGAAAATCTACCTTCTTTCTGGTATCTTGGTGTTACTCGCACACCTAATATTTCATTTTGTCTCCACGCTAAAATTTTCGTCGGTTACGTTCTTATCACGTATCTAGAGCCCTAATCCAGCGATTTATAGATGCCTGAATTCTTTGCCTCATTATCTACTGCTCTCCGGTTATCGTTGCGGCATTGCTTTAAAAAAATGTTTTGACATATTAAGGTATTCTCCGAATGCTCTCTTTTCCTTATGATTTTTAGCTGATATATGATACAGCCACACATTACAACGGTCAAGCACTTAGCTGCTTGCATACCGATGAGGTTGTAACTCCCCTCCACGCTGAATTAATGGCTGCGAAGTCTTTCCGTACTATGTGCCGAGGCTTCCGACCTATTTCCTGCCGTATATCGGCATATCAGTAATCTCTACTGCCATCCCCAGCACGCTACACAGCATAACCAGCATGTTGTTCCGATCACTTCCGTGGAGGACAAGGAAGCTTTTAAGTGCATATTTCCATCAGCTATGCTGCTTGCAAATATTGGATGCATTTGTTACCACTCATATGTTGTTACAGTATAGGAAATGCCATTCTTTCATGATAAACAAATTCTGGAACATGTAATGCCCTTAGTTAGACAGGAGACATTATTTAACTTCCAAACTATAGCTGTATCGGTAAAAATTCTATACGTAGCCTGCAGACGGTAAATGACAGTACCTTGCGAGATTAAGGCATGATTACGACTGAGCTAATTACGCAGAAATACGGTACCTGGGGCTTGGCGTTGTCTGTCGAAAGATACACCCGGTGACTACAAAAGAGGCATATGGTAGACATAATCGACATCGGTGGTCAAACTATAGTCTACCTGATATTATATCATGACTATATTGCCATTCCATTTCGACTTAAATGCACGGTAGACCTTCAGCTAGTCTCAAAATAAACGTTTCCTTAACCATTCAGCTTACTAAAAAAATCCCCGTATAGGTTATGACTGCATATTAGACTAAAAGCTTCTACATGCACAACCAGATTTGGCAATAAAAGCGAACATGCGAGTCCCCGGAAGCAATTGAGAAGAAGTCCCAGCGATCTAGTCTTCTTCACAACCAGATTTACTGGCTTTAGCAAGTAGGTCTATTATAACTAGCACATTCAGCATAGGCACAGCACTTCTACCAGAAGTATCCTAAAAAGTGGCACATGGCACTTTGTTCCAACCTAAATGCATGCTAGATCTTCAGCTCTTAGAACACATAAATTTCCTTATATTTGAGTTTAGTAATATCCCCCTTCTATTTTAAGGCTGCACACTAGGTTAAAATTTCATGCATGTGCGTACCAGTTCTAGCAAGTATGATTACTAGAACTAGCAGTTCTAGCATAGGCACATCACTTCTTAAAGTAGCAGTGTGAACTTAGAAGAAAACCAGGACAGGCACGGATATGCTCCGAGCTCCAAACACCTGCTAACTGGGAATAGCAAAAAATCCAGGTCCACATTCCTTTGTGAGATCATTGGAACAGGCTCCCAGACCTGACTTCAATCAGGGTCATTTCTGATCAAATACTAGCAGCATTACAATCGCTCACATACACCGCTAGAAGTGGTAGTGCAGACAGTAGTTACCCTAGTAGAAATACGAAACTCGGGTGCCTCGAAGGTTTCTGAGTGGGTACCTACTATGAGTGGGTGAGGGTAAATAGTGACATAATACAAGCGCAAAAGGCTACTTTAGCACCATGTGACATGGCAGAACCTGCGATAACAATAAGATGACACAACCTGATGGGTAGAGTTGAGAGGGCGGAAACCAAGGAAAGCCCTGATGTGTTTGTATCATCAACATCCTTAATACTACCAGCATCACTAATATTACTCTATTCCTGCTTCAGTGACGTAGACTGACCTACTATACCTACCTTATACTGTACTGTCCTACTGTTGTCCCTTAGGGTAGTACTTTTAGTGTGCTCTCATCTAACTGTATTCATCATTTCTACTTTTACCGGTTCTTGTACTCTCCCACTTTCAGTTAAATATAAATAACACTGCCGCTACCACTAATATCAGTATAAAGACCCACTCGTGCAAGTATGAGTCGTAGCAATAGCAATGTTTGTTGTTACAGTGTTAACTTCGTCAAAACTTTACGTATTTCCATCAGCTATGCCTATATCTTAACACTACGCTATGTTTACAGTATATGAAATGCCATGCTGTCACATGCGGTAACTTGAAAACAGTAAATGGCACTACCTTGCGAGATAAGGGCGTGATAAAAGCTGAGATAATCATGAAGGAAGATGGTATCCTGGGGCTGTGCGTTTTGCATACCGAAAGTCGCACCCAGTGACTCGTAGTCGGAAACTTGATTAAGTCCGACGCAGCTTTGGCGATAGCGGTGAGTGTGTGGAAGACAAGATCAGACATGACATGCTCTGGCCATGAACAACGCACTACTCAGTTGCACCTTAGTGAGTAGCATTAGAAATAGCTGTAGCAGTACCAGTTTAGGTTTCCAGAACTCTGGCTTGACAGCTTCTGAAGGTGGGAATTTACACGGAATAGCTTTTACCCATATTCAAACTCCCTGCTTGGATCAAGGGGATACGAGCAGATGTTTTGTAAAGCCCAAGCCTATAGGTAGTTGATAGATGGCAAACTGCACGACATAGGGGCATGGTAGGACTTGTACATTACTTTACAAACGCTCTATTATTATGTAGATGCCAATCGCTTTTACCTCACACAGATTGAGAGTGCATACTGGGTATGACTCCTTAAAAAGCACACACAGGCAGTACTTATAGCATGCTATCTACTAGCCTTAGTAAGTATGATTAATAGAAATTAGCACGTTTATTATATGCACGTACCTATAGCAGCAGTATCTTAGGCCATACAGCTCAAAGGATAGAGTTGAGAGTACAAATACCAAGGCAAACGCTGCTGTGCTCAAGACCGCAAGCATCTATAGTAAACCCAGATTCACACATCTTGTTGAGACCAAAGGAATATGAGCCCTAGCGTTGGCTTAATCAGCGTCACCTGTGACAAACAGTGGCGTCAGTGCCAGCACCAGTACAAATACATTTCTTGTAGAGATTGAGGGGATACGAGCCAAGTGCTGACTTTAATCAGCATAACTTCTGACTTACAAAACAGTGCGTGGTGGTACCAGCAAATGCTATCACTAATCTACACCCTAGTAAGTAGTATTAGAAGTAGCAGTATCAGTCCTCGCTTACTAAATTCTGGCTGGACACCTACTGTAGGTGAATGAGGATAGACAGTGCAGTAGTACCCGCGCAATGTCTTCTGTCACTGAAGACTAAGTTAGGTGGTGTTTCATGCTGCAGTGGAGAAAGTGGCTTCGGTCATCTCGACTTCGGTGTTGTCACCGGTCAAAGTGGTTAGGGTTAGAGTGGGGTAGATTGCGGTGTGTCTTTTTTCACTAAACCTGACCACAGTCACCTGCTTTCGGACAAATGGTGGACATCTTCGTCTGCGATGGTCAAACTAACACAACACTTAACAAGTAAGGAAACTAAGGTCCGGAGGCTGAGATTGGGCCTGTCTCCATAGCTGATGTATATTTTATGTAACCCCTATGGTTTAGCATATTATGCTTATTTCTCTCTTGGTTTCAGTGCATGCACTGATTTTTGCTGAAAATGGTGGATGCTGCCTTCAAATTAAAACGTATTTCTCTCTCTCTACAAAAGTACTGACTTTTGACATTTGTAATTATCATCCTTTCGCTGCACTTTGCATTGCATGCCCCATCATTTTTAATGCAAATCTGTGAGGAACGCGGGGTGGGCTGAATGCTTCGTTACTGGCAATTTATCGTAAATTCCGCAATATTTCCTGATCTCAATAGAGGAGAATATACGAGGTCCAGGCAGCAGTTCCGAAGAAGAAGAAGTTGCGATCACTGGAACAAGGACTTTATTTTCCTGACCTTTCGGATTCCGTCGAGAATCCTTAGTCATAGGTAATCTCAGAAGATAAATTGGCAAACATACGTTTGTTTTCGATAAATTCTCGTCAGGCCTTTACATTTTTATGGTATGAATAAACTATGGTGGTTGGTGGACAGATGAAGTGTTCTCGTTGTCACTGTGGGGAGGAGGGGGGAGGAAGGGGGGTGGGGGTAGGTTGGGGGAGTTGAGATCAAAGTGTCAATGTCTAGACGGCCCGGCGTCCAGGACCGCCGATAAGGTGTGCGTGGCTGGACTTGGGACTTGGCCGTCTCTGCGGGGGCCCGTTTCCGAGGCCTGTGGTCCGCTGTTACCTAGTTTCGCCCATGGCAACTGGGGCGCCGCGACGAAATTCTTTTGGGCACATAGCAGCAATCTGTGAAGCCTGATGGCGGCCGCCTCTGCCGTCGCCAACAGACGCTGTCCGAGGAGTTTTGAGTAGCTTGAAGGCACCTTGTAAATCACTAAAAGGCCTCTTTGGCATCCACGCGATGGTTCGAATCTACCAGGTGCGCTAAGATTGAACTGTTTACACCTTTAAGTTGGCCCTTCCCTAACCATGTGGGTATGTGTTCCCTTACTCTTTTGGACAAGCGCCGGCTCGTGCGACCAATATATCCTGCCCCACAGGAACAGGTAAATGAATATCTGCACATTGAGGTGGTCTGGGCTGGCAGTTTATCCTTAATCTCTCCGTATAGGATGGGAGTAGTCGAGAACAATACATGGGCGTTGGCTGCTTGGAAGGTAGATTCCACGGCTTGACTCAGGCGCCTCCTTAGTAGTTCGCTTGGTCCGTCCCCTTGAAATGGGACTCTGATGAAGATTCGTTTCTTCTCCGCTGTTAGTACTGAGGGCTTTGGCGGCCTTTCGCTAGTTTCGTACCGTTGAACTTCAAACGCAATTTAGTACGGTGTTTGATGCAAAGGGCGAAGAGGATTTTCTCGACTCATAGCATTGAAGAGGAGCTTAAGATTGTTGAAGGCGGGTTTCGACAAAATGGGTAACCTAGTCGATTTATCGCTAAAAACATAGCTGAAAGGCCGCCAAAGCCCTCAGTATTAACAGTGGAGAAGAAGCGAATCTTCACCAGAGTCCCATGTCAAGGGTAGGTAGGCTCCCGACTGGGAGCGCCACATTAAGAAAGAGCAATTGAGCCTGACTCTCAGCCCGCAGTTAGTCACTCCGCACAATCAGACACACTGGGCTGACTGCGGTGAGTTCAAGTGATCCCGCCCGTTGACAACCCATTAAACCACGGCTTTTAGTGCACCATGGTAGGTTCAAGGGCATCAACTTGTTTTAGTGAAGGAAAAATGTGTTAAGGGTCGACTTCACTCTCCCTCCCCCCCCCCCCACCGCCAGCAACAGGCCACCGCCTAGATGATCGGTCGCCTGAGGTGGGATAGGTGCAGTCCTGGAAAAGCGTAGCACCGCGCTCACTGAATTTGCTCTGCAATAAAGAGGGGGGGGGGGGGCAACTACACTGGTCCGAGCTCTCCCAGCTTGTGTACCATGATCGCGAAAACAAATACCATGACAGGATTGCTCGGCTTCTTATGATTCGAATAAAGTCCTACGGCGCTTCTAAAAGAGACCACGTGGTAGATGGGCTGGATCAACTCCCAGGGACCATCTCAGGGCAGAGCATGCGTTATTCGGGTGGCATCCTCATAATAAACTCCGAAAATGGGAAGGGGTTGTGAGTGGTACACGTTTGTGTAGACTCAGGAACCAGCCACCCGTAGCAATTTGCATATAAGGCTAGGCGTAGTACATAGCCGCCGTTGCTCTGGCTGTCTATTCTGCTCTAAGAAGTTTAGATAAGGGCTGATTTTCTTGAATACTCTTCAGTCTTTAGTACTATCCCACGCCAGCTTTTTCTTTGAAAGATTCCTTCACGCAGCTCCTCCAGCTGGGCTGTCTCATGGTTTGGGCATTATTTCACTTCCCGCACTCAATTCTTTCAGTGCGGCAAGCGAAAATCCGTGGTTCGCCCCAACAACTGAGGAGTTTGCCAAGGGTACATATTATGCCCTCACCTCTTCTCCCTGCATACTGACGATATATTATTGCCAAACGAATGCTTGTATGTTAAATATGCTTATGATATTGTTGTTGGCCATTCTCTCAAAGGTCAAATACACCTCCAAGTACTAAAAGGTGGTCTGGCCCACGTGTCAGCATGTTTGTTAGCAAATGGCCTTCTACTAAACGACCAGATGTCAGTCCAGTGTGGTTTTCGATTGAGACTTTCTCTCAATTCTGAACCCATCAACATTCTGCTCAGTGAGGCATCCTCTTTCCGGTACTTTGCTGTTACTCAGGCATCTAACTTCTTATTTACTCTTCATATCGAAGGCCTCTCCTAATCTGGCGATTTATAGATGCCTACGTTCTCCCCCTCATTCATCACAGCTATCTAGTTATTGTTCAGCCTTACTTAAGGATAGACCTGCTCATTTTTAAACGCATCTTCCGAATGCTCTCTCCAGCTGTGGTTTTTTATGTTTTAGGTGATGTTATGACACAGTGACACTTTAAAACCGTCGAGCAACTGGCTGGTTGCACCCTTAGTGAGGTCGCTCACCTCTCCACTCTGAACTAATGGCTGCGAAGTCTTCCCATGTTATGCGCCAAAGTTTCTGATACATGCCTTGCCATACATCGGCATATCAGCACTCTGTACTCCCATTCCTAGCACGCTACCTTACGTGTGAAGAAACGGGAATTGAGAAATCAAAAGCTGACCTGTCTCCATAATAGATATGGATATCGTATAAACCTTTAAATTTTGAGTATTCAATTACCTTTTAGCTTACCTCATCCGTTGCTCTGCGTGAATGGAGCCCTTCTTGCTGAAAACTTAAGATATTTCCTTCAAAGTAAAGCATATTTCTCTCTTACACACTCATGACCCTCCCACTCCCTGAGGCTCCGGCCGTCTGCGCCCGATACCGCCTCCGGTCTTCTTGACTCTGTCCTCACACAGGACTCTGGGGGAGGGGGGTGATGGAAGACAGAGTATGGTAGGCGCAACGCAAGTCTACTAGCACTTAAAACTAACTCACGCGCGTATGTCTCTGTACCTGCTCCATCACGCTGTGGAGCAGCCAATGGACATTGTCGTATTTGACGGTCTAACTGTCAAGCCCAAGCTGGAGCCCTCTGGGTCAGGCAGAAAGCGACTGGGAAGGGCTATCGCAAACAACCGGGGAGGGGGTGAATAGAGATGGTCATGAATTGAGGCAAATTTTCGCGTTCCAGGTATGTGCGAAGATAGAGAAGAAGAAGAAGAAGAAGAAGAAGAAGAAGAAGAAGAAGAAGAAGGCGTTGCAATCACCGGAATCATACTTTACTTAGCTTTCGGGCTCTTTCTAGAGTCCATCATCAGAGATAAAGTGTGTACACGAAAGACAAGCAACAGTTGTAGGACGCAGGAGCCAATCTATCGTTATGGACGGGAGGGGGGAAGGGGTAGAGGGGGAGGGGAAACAGTCAACCACCAGTGCTATCAGTCCGGAGATGCCTGCGCAGCGTGATGTATGCCGGCACTAGATCGATAAATCGATAGAGATGGTCATTTACGAATTATTTGCCCTCTTCAGCCCGCCGTGTGCTGAAACCTTAAAACCAGCTGGTCTATTTTAAGAGTGCTGCACTTGGTCAAGGATGTGAATGAACGCACAAATAAAGGCGCACGCTATCGAGCAATCCTCAGCTTCACCTATACGTTTTACTATTCTTTAGTCTTTTGAGGATCCACAGCACAAGTATAAACTTCTAAATTCTACAGTCTTCAGGTTCGTCTACCATCACCACCACCACTCCAAATTGGCGGAGAAGATGAACCAGCAGAACTAATTTCGAAGCCGAACGCAAGTACGAACCTCAAGCATAGGTATGCAGTTGACCGACTGCGTAACCAACTACCGCCCTACAGCAGAACCAGATCCCATCGCCACCTTTGCCACTTTTACTGCTAAAGACGTACTGTGACTAGGATTTAACATTGGAAGAAGTTAGCAAAGCAAGCAACACATTTAGAACTGGCTATGGGGTCATCTAATCTTGCAGCCTCTAAAATATGAAGAACCAGGTGTCCATAGTTTTAGATATTGAGAGTTTTAAGCCTCTTAACTTCCTTAGAAATCATTTCTTGAACTCGGTATTGATCAGTGTATTAAATGCCCATAAGTACAGAACGAAATTTGATAAAAATATTTTGATCGGGGCTCATCAGCTACTGTGGGATGCAAACGGTCAACAGGCAGACAGTATTATAAGTTAATGTTGTTATTTATTATACAGGCAGCGCTGATGGGCTTGCGATCTTGTTTTGAATATCCTTCAGTTAATACGATCATGCCGCTCAATGCCTATTTTAAAATTGGTTGAGGCTTTCAGTAGTGACGCTGTTGATATAGAAATCTGCCAGAATGTGTTGAGCCGAAGAGTTATCTGGTCAGTAACAAATGAATTCGTCCAGATATTTCTGCTGACGTGGTTGGTTGTCCTTCCCCAATCTTACCGAACAAAATTGGAACAGTACATAGGCAGACCTCAAGTAGCTACCCGTTCTCTTGCAATTTTATGTTTAAATGAATTATTTCCCAACAATGAGACATAAGCATCATATGGTGTGTATTCCGAAGGCCTTATGAGCTTATGCTATGTTTTCAAGTAAAGGGAACGGAAAAGCGTGAGTAAGGGAGTGAGTGTTACATTGTTCGCTTCTTTTGTAAGACTTAAGGCAAAAATTTATAGGTTCCGCTGCTATAACTGTAAGCATTCCGGGAAGGGAAAAGAATTGGCTCACTGCCAGCCCCCCCCCCAATAGGATTTGTGTCAGGTAATTTACATTGCTGCTTTAAAAGTCCCAGGATCAAGCATCCACTCGGAATTCAGTGCTTTAGCTCTCAATCAGTTGCTAGTTAAACTCGAGCTCCTCTTGAGAAGATTTGGACAGTTTTGACCAGTATTGTCTCTGCCAACTGTTTTACGTCACTTGGTCATGAGTTTTTACAGATGCTGTGGTCAAAAGCGCTTGGATTTATCGTGTTTCAACACGCATATGAAAGGAAATAGGGAAGTCGCAGAATGCGATTTGACTATCGGTGTTACTCCCACAGTTTGCTGAAATTTCACCCAATAAGGCAGCACCTCAGAAACGAAGGCCAAACGCATTAATTATTAATTTAAGTCCATATGTTTCCCCTCTGTCAGAGTAACCAACAAGCCAGACGCACACATACGATCTGCAGTCGTTTATACGCATTTACATTACTTTACAATTTATGACACCGAAATTTGTAAGGACAGTGTGTAGTTACCTACCAACGCTCACTGCCACTCTAGTTTAGAAAATAACAGCAAGAGTAGAACAAAGTTTTGCCGAGTGAACAAGACTTGATAACTAAGTTGCCACAGCCTACTCTTCTTAGTATGCTTAAACCGCAAGATAACTTTCTGGCTACACATACATGATAAAGAAGTGGATCCGCAAAGCAAAGGGAGACCGGAATGGACATTTCTGGCTTATTAGCTGTCATTAGCCAGTCATACCCAATCTCGAGGGTTGGCACCCCCGAGATTTGAAACCGTTGTGAGCTCCTTGGCAAAGCGGAAGTTAATTGTTCCTTGAGTAGATCGGTGAAACACCTGCATTCATTCATCATATTCCCGATCACAACCGACAAAGCAGGGGACCTGTGGACTAGAGGCAGCGTCTCTAACGCAATGACCGAAGGTCCCGGGTTAAAATCTCGGGGGTGCCAACCCTCGATATGGGGTATGACTGGCTGATGACGGCTAATAAGCCAGAAATGGCCATTCCGGTCTCCCTTTGCTTTGTCGGATCCACTTCTTCATCATATCACATTTTTCACTATGTGACGGTCATCGAGGGTTTGCTTTGCGAGCTCCTTGGCAAAGCGGAACTTAATTGTTCCTTGAGTAGATCGGTAAAACACCTGCATTTATTCACATACATGATACTTTAGCAACTCCACTTACAGATTTGTATGAGAGAACTTTGTATGAAACGTTCGTCCCTTATACGTGCCACGCCTTGGATGCGCTGAATGAAACGGGGGAGGTTTATTCAGACTGCACATCCATAAAAAAAATGCATGGTAACACGCCTATGCGCAGGCTAACACCATGCCAGCCACGTGCACTCAATCTGGCCTCCGGTCTCATTGACTGTTTCTTGACTCCGAGTCTAGCAGTTCAGAAGAAGATGCGACCACTGGAACCGGAATTTTATTTTCCGGACGTTTCGGAGTCTGTCGAGAATCCTTAATCATAAATTATGGTAGGATAGTTGGAGCCATGTAAAGATAGAGGTGAAACATGCACAGATTGCACGGTATTCATAGCTCGTAGCAGTCATCCGCGTGCGTACCATAATTATCTATTCGTCTCCTGTAGCCATCGCTTGGGATCTTAATTG
>JAYGXS010000005.1:50294036-50316819 GCA_036362985.1 Ligula intestinalis
CGGATTTCCAATCTACTGGTAGGCATCCGGTTTCGAAGGAGGTTTGGAAGAGCATAGAGAGTGGTTTGGCCAACTCATTGGCGAGCTCCTTCAAAATCTTGGCTGGTACGTTGTCAGGACCTGGTGACTTAGATTCTTTTAAGCTTAAGAGTTCCTTAAGAGCAGCAGCCTCGGGGAATTGGACAGTCTCAAATACTGTATCCGCTTCGGTGTCGTCGGTGGGGTGATCGTATGCCGTTTCCTTTGTGAAGACTGATCGGAAAAATTTCGAAAGATGATCAGCCTTTGCTTCATCATCTATCAAGTCTCTTCCCTCAGCAGTCCTTAGCAGGGGTATCGAATCCTTGTTTTTGGTACTCTGCCTGAGGTAAATGTAAAACAGTTTGGGGTTCGTTGTGGCCCGGTTTAACAAGTCTGCTTCGAAAGCCCGTCTTGTTTTGAGAATAAGACCCCTGACGCGGTTTCTCTGAGTTTTGTAGGCACTGACAGATGCAGGAGTCCTGTCTGCTAGCATTTTTTTCCACAGCTTCCGCTTTTTGTTCACTTCTATTTTTAAGGCCTGCGTAAGCCATCGCGGTCTAGTGTTCACCTTTTGTCGCGAAATTGGACAGTGGTTGTCGATGAGTCTGTGCAGTGTGGTCCGGAAAGCTTCCCAGTCCGCAGTTATGTTTCCAGAAAATAGAGTTTCCCAATCGGCGTGCGTGAGTTCGGTCTTCATTCGATCGAAATCGCCTCGCCAAATATTTCGTCTGGCTGTTGAGGGTCTCTCCGGTATTGAGAATAACGAGTACTCCCATAGCAGTACAACATGGTCGCTTTTACCTAGTGGTGGAAGACATGACACTTCGTCGATGCTGTCCTGCGATTTCGTGAGAACGAGGTCCAGACAGTTGGACTGTTGGCCATCGCGCATCCTTGTCGGAAAAGTGACGTGTTGCGTGAGAAATAACTTCAGAGTCATGCTCAGAAGGCAGCTGTCGAAGGTTAGATCGGAGCTATGTGCGCAGGCCGCACCCCAGTCGATGTGAGGCGCGTTAAAGTCCCCCACAATCAGGATGTCCGATCGGGCAGTAATCTTTTCCAGCTCCTCTAGCAAGGAGGCATCCACTACTGGCTCTCTTCTCGGTGGTCGGTAGAGTGTCAGTACATCGAGGTTGGGTGCACCTGGTACTTTAATGGACAGCCAGATGGCCTCGGAAGTACACGCCAGTTTATCCGTTTTGTCTAAAACTGTGAGTCCATTTTTCACGTATGTTGCTACGCCACCGCCTTGACGACCTTCTCTGTCTTTTCTGAACAGTTGATAGCCAGGCATGGATACCTCGCCGTCGGCTACCTGTTCAGACAGCCAAGTTTCCGTTATTGAAACTATATCTGGTGATAACTCAAAGGCATGAATCTTCAGCTCGTCAAGCTTTGAAAGCATACTCTGTGCATTTGTGTACATGAAAGTTAACTTTCTGTTTGCTCGAGAATTTGTTACAGTCAGGTTCTCCCCGCCCCTTTCCGGGTCAACTGTGCGGTCATCCGGGGAGGACCTTTCCTGAGGGAGAACAGTGGACGATGGATCACTTGGTTGTTCTAAATAACCAAATGTTTTTCCCCTTCGTTCTGCCTCTGTATGTTTTTCGATTGGGCTCAATCCTCCTTCTACTGAGCCGACTGTGTGGTTATCCGGAACGGACCTAGCCAAGGTGAGAACAATGGACGTTGAATCACTTGTTTGTTGTAAATAACCAATTTTTGTTCGCCCTTGCTGGCCCGCTCCCTCATTTCGGAAACAAGTTGACGACGTTTGTTCCGTTCTGCAGCTGAGAACTCCTGTTGAAAAAAAACTCCCGGGTCAGAGTCTTTTATTTTAAAACGCCTAGATAGAATGAGCTTGGCGTCTTGGCTTCTTGTCATGACCACTTTCAGAGGTCTGGGACGTGCCGTTCCAGTTGGGCTCTCAGGCCGTTTGCCAAGGCGGAAGGCCTTTTCGCACTCTAATGGTACATTGGGTCCCAGCATTTTGTTCATAAGGCCATGGAAGAGCTGGACATCTGCGGAATGCCGGTCCATGGGAGTGGCTGCGGTTGATTCCGTTAATCCCTGTATGATGATGCTGGCTTCTCTCTTAGTGCCATTTTTCTTGCCTACGACACTGTCGCTTGCTTGCTCGTTAACAGCTCTTGTGCTGCTATTGTGACCATCTTGTGTGCGACCGAACTCTATGGTTGATGTGCTGCCCTCGTTTTCTACTGTGGGCTTCAGGCTCGGGCCTGCGACACTGTCACCCACTTTCTGGTTAATAGCAGTACTGGCAGTGGATTCCGGTAGACCTGGTATTACGAAACTTTTGCCCCTATCGGTGACTTTCTGCGTCCCCTCTACGCCGTCGGTCACTTCTTGGTGCAACGCTTTCGTGTTTTCCTTCGTGTCTTTGCTGACGGCAGCCTGTACTTTACGTGGCGAACCAATAGTGTTTTTGTTGTTTACGGCGAGATTGTTTAAACTCGCCTCAGCGGTGGCTGATTGGTCTACTGTGGGGGCCTTAACCGTAAGTATAGAGTTAACAAAACCTAAGTAGCAAAAACTTGCGGAGTAAAGGTGTAGCTTTTCTGCTTCAGGAGTTGCAACTGAGTAAGAATACTATCTTCATGCCATTGGGGGTCTGGGTAACATAATTGGTAACCATATTCACATCTGTAGAGTCTTTTTGTTGGGTTAGGTGACTTAAAAGGCTGGAGTGCGCCCGGCCTCAGAGCTGTCTGGTTCAATCAGTCTGTGAGCGAGATGACGATCACATGGGGTTGAAGAAGACAGAATTGGAACCTTATGAAGTAAGCTGGTCTAGTCAAGCCGCTCCAGCCCGTACCATTGACCTGTAAGTCAAAAAGATGCAGTAAATCTAGGGTGTCTGACATGGTAGGGTAAAATGCTCTCTTTGCCTTGTTGTCGGCGTTCGAATGGTGAACTCGCACACTTGGAGCCAAACTTTTGATTAGTTTCCTAGGTAGCAATATATTATAAGTAACACTGCAGAAACGAAAAACCCATAATTTTGCAATATGGGACCGTTGGTAATAACAGGGTGGGGCATAACGTCATGTTAAAAAAATATCATGAACAAACAGTAATCCGCTCCTAGGCCTGTGGATTGATTGCTAGCTCCATCTATAGAGATGGTCATTTTCCAATGAAGGCAGGGTGGTTGCTATTCCGGTTTCACCAAAAAAGTTACGTGTACCACTTTTTTCAGTAGTTATATGGTATTTTTCGTAAGGGGGCTCATTGAATACCTTTCTGTGCAATGTAACTGATTAGATTTACCTTTCTGAAACTGTTTATTTTAATCCCTATAAAAATTGAGTAATGATCAGGTGACACATTACTGTGAATGGACATCGACCCACTGAATGAGTCATAACTACCCCCATAAAATTCAAGTAAACGTGAGGAGAGCTCAACAGAGCTTTGACTCAAGCTATTGTATGTACGATTGCTAAACAAATTAATTGAGAAAGATAAACATTTAACTCTACCGTAAACAAACGACATCCACTCACATCCTTAAATTCAAGTGAAACGGTTGTGGGTTTCAAAAGTTAGAACCTATTTTGATCAAAAGGTATCCTTCCTTTGAGTATATCGCTTAAAGGTGGTAAAATTTGCTACCTAAAAAGCACAAAAATCGAATATTTTTACGCATTTTTTCTAAAAAATACAGTACGGCCTAAAATGTGTGTTACATGTTGACCTATGCGACAGATTTATACTCTTTCGCTAATCGGCACTGAGATGCGTTGAATTTTGATTATCGTGTAGTCTATTCTGAAGTCATTTCAGTCACGATAGGATATCGGTCTTTAAGCGAGCTTCCTTCTGACTGCTAGCAAAAGATATTTTCTGCAAAACGTGGTGACTTAAGTAGCATGCATTTTTATCATAGATTTTGACTGTTTTTACAACTTTAAATATGTTTTATGGAAAACGTAAACAAAAAAAGTACTTCTTGTGCTCGTTCGGTAGAAATTTAGTTTTCTTTGAATTTTATACTTTAAGAAAGGGCATATGTTGGTTTAAAAAAAGTTTATAATCATGAGTTCTTTACGATTGTGAGGTATTCATTTATTATACATCACATCCGTCAATTTATTACTGCTGCCTTAATTGTATACAGCATGTTCCACATCTGTTGCGATATTTTTTGGGAACTATGTGACTTCTTCCTCAAACCGTAGGCGAAAACGTAAGCTACCTTAAACAGGACGTACACAGTGCTCAGGTTTTAAACCTTGAATTCAAGAACAATATTCAGGAGAGTTAAAAATTATTCAGCAATTGTGTAGCTTTCTTAAAACCCAAACGATAACCTTTCTTTAAGTATAAAAGGAGCAATTTACTGTCAGAGGGGTAAAAAGAATGTATTTCGTTTATGTTTACCACAAAACATATTTGAATTTTTAAGGGCAGTGAAAATCAATGATAAAAATGCACACTACATGTGTAGCCACTTTTTACAGTTCATGCGTTTTTCGAGTGATCAGAAAGAAGATAGTTGCAAAGTTGGCATCCTGTCGTGAATGAAATGAATGGAGATTTGGTTCCAGAATTAATCAGTATAACAACCCTGCTTACTGCCAGTTGGCGATGGATTATCAATCTTTCGCAAATTTAGGCATTTTGCATGACTGCCCTACGGCATGAATGCGTGAATTTCTGCAAGCATCTGCACAATGACCGCGTGGTTGCCGGTAGGCAGACAGTCAGTGGTTTAATAGGCAACAGTAGTTTGTGTACTGCACCTCATTAATCCCTAGTCCCAGCATTTTGTCCTACACAAACGGTGGGCATAAGGTTTTATGGGTGGGCGGTGAAATATACTTTAATAACTGCTACGTGCATTTTTATTTTATTCTATTTAGAAATGCAATTGATTTGTAGATTTGCTTAAAATGTATTAACGTTTACCGTATTACGGAAAGCCCGAGTATCAAAATGCAGGTTTGTTGAAATACCTGAGAAAATAGAAATCATGATCAGGAGGTTGTCTACTTCAACTTACCTGAGGCCAACTTACCATTCTTCAGTTCAATTAATATAGTCCGCGGCGCGAAGCGCCACGCACACCTTTAATTCGCATGTGGAACCACTTACTCCCAGCGGCCGCAAGAAAAAAATTCAAGTACATTTTTCACTTTACACTTGAGTCTAACCATTTCCTTGCTTGCCTATCCTATTTCCCCACCCGCGAAAACCCTAAAACTACCGTTTCCGTGGAAGGAAAATGCTGGAACTAGGGGGCACATAAGGTGCACTATGCAAATTACTTTTGTGGCTTGATAATTGTTCGGGTCGTGCGGAGGCATGACTCAAATCCAACATTTTTTCTGGGCCTGTGTCGGGACCAGTCGAAGGAAGTATTAAATATAATCATATACGGCTAATGGGTCATCAGCCGTATATGATAATTCTGCACATTTTCCGCAGATGCAACACAACGCAATTAAGCCATTAATATCAGGTTTGTGAACGGTCGTTAACTAAACACAGTCTTTTTGAAGCACATCAGTTAATTCTTACAAAGGAATGTTGGACTTGCCATTTGAAACTCTGATGCATATCACAAAAATGCAGGAGAAATTCCGATGAGCCCCAGTGATAAGCCGAGCCACCGCCAGACATCCCACGCAGTTATACCAAATCGGCGAAGTATATGCCTTGTGATGGCATCCAGTGCTCTGTCCTTTGCTTATTTTTTCGATCTGAAATGTCCGCTGTTTTACCAACGGATCACTTCTATGTTTCTGATGCTGGAAACGGGTTTTCCGTCTTGTTAAATTTCAGAGGAAATTAATGTGCGAATCCTCTTTGGAAAATTTCTTTAAGGTTCGTTCAGAAAGCTGCTAGAATTGTTTAAACTGTACTCCGTCAAGCGCTGACTAATAACTGCGTAATTGCCGATAAAAGCGAAAATTCGAGTCTCAGGAAGTAATAAGGAAGAAGCCGATGGGGTTGGTGGGACAAGCATTTTCTTCGTTTGACGTCTCGAAATAGGCCGCAGATGCATCATCGTAGACAATAGCAGGGGCGGGTGATTCATACACAGGGAGATGCAGTCACCATGCTACTGCAGACTTATGATAATGACCTTCAGCAAATGACCTTCTACTTACCGACCGGATGTCAGTCCAGCGTGTTTTTCGAATGCAATCCCCTTCCAGTCCCGAAACTGTTGACATTGTGCCCAAGGAGGTATAGTCTTTCCGGTACCTTGGTGCTACTCTGGCATGCAACCTCTCATTTACTCTTCATATTGAAGTCCTTTTTATTAAAATTCGTAAACTCTTGAGTTATATCTGCCGCTTGCGTTCATATCACACACCACAAGCCCCAATCTAACGATTTATAGATGCCTGCGTTCTCACCTTCCCTTACTTTCCCACTCTTTACTGCTCTGCAGTTATTTTTCCAACTTTACTAAAAAAGAGCTGGTCATTTTTAAACGTACCCTCCGAATGCTCTCTTCAGCTGCCGGTGTTTTTCATTTTTTTTCAGCTGACGCTATAATACAGCGACACTTTTAAATGGTTAAGCAATTTGCTGATTGCATCCTTCGTGACGTCGCTCACCCTCTCCACTCCGAACTAATGGCTGCAAAGTCCTCCCGTACAATGCACCGAAGCTTTTGTCATATGTCTTGCCATATATCGGCATATCAGCACTGTGTTCTCCCATTCCTAGCATGCTACCGCACGTGTGAAGAAAATGGAATTTAGAAGTTGAAAGCCTATCTGTCTCCATAACGGATGTACAAATCGTGTAAATATTTAGCTTTGAGTATTCTATGACCTTATACCATGACCCCTTACCTTAGCCCTTGCTCTCCGTGAATGGAGCCATTATTTCTGAAAATTTGGATTTGATTTTCAAAATAAAGCATTCTCTCTCTCCAAATTAATACCTTATCCCCTATCAACGATAATTGTCTGCCTGTGCGCTAATTGCCAATACAAGCGAACATGTGAGTCCCAGTAAGTAATGGAGAAGAGGAAAATATACTTGCTGGAACAAGACTTTTAGGAAAACAACTGTAATGGTCTGCTCAATCGATATTCAACGCTGGGGCTACATTTGGCCCAAACAAGTCACCAGTTGGGGAAAGCGCAGTCAAACACTTCGTCCGACGCTAACGCCGGGGAACCAGATGGCTGAGCAATCCTCACGTTCAATTCCACCACGTGTGATGAAAGTTCAGCCGGTCACGGCCTGCACGCCGATCATCAAGCAATTTGCGCCCGGGCAGGCAAATATCCTCAATAGGGGGTATCTATCACTTTCCATAGCATAGCAACGGTATCCTGCAGCTCCCTGCGTATTAATACTTGTTTCCCTGACATACTTCAAAACGTCAGGCGAGCTAAATTCTTGTTCCGGCAATCATATCTGCTTCTTCTTAACTGCGTAATGTTCACAAATTGCCAGCAGGCAGTCAGCTATATATAAATACGTAATTAGTTATCATACTGATAGCTCAGTAACAGTCGATTGTCTAATGCATTAAATTTCGAAATCTAAAGTTGAAGTGGTAGTCTGGCAGATAGCTGATTTGATTAATTTTGTTTTGTCAACAGATTTGAGGAGCGGAAAGCTGTTTACTAAAAAAAGAGTGCATTGAAACGCAGTTTAGTGAAGAAAAACAGACCATACTTGGACAAGATCAAACGCTGTTTGAGTAAACCAAGATAATTTCCTCCCTACATAAAACTATGGATCAAGACAGCTAGTTTGTACGTGTTGTACTATAACCGAGCATTGAAAACGACATACTATTAAATTATAAACCACAATAAATCTCTACATTAGGAACAGTCGTTTCTTTACCGTTGTGAGACTTTGGAGAACGCAGCGTACTTTGGTGTCACTTGACAGTTTCTTGTGAGTTTTATTGTGAAATTCATGAAACTTCATGCGTTTGGAAACCTACTATATCAGCCAATTCCATACTCGTTCGCTGGTGGACTATGAGAAAACGCGGTTACCATTGTTATTATAGTTGCACTTAATTCAAATCCTTCCCAGTAAATAGCGCACACGTACCCCGCTAAAACCCAGTTTCAAGACTCTGCCCATATTTTACGTTGTACATGAATTTTTTTGTAAAACAAAGACAGAAGTTTTCCAACCCATGTAGATGCCTCACGCCAACAGAACGACTGTTCCAACATCTATCTTTTTTAATCTTAACTGACCGCATAGCTGTTTGCATGAGTCTTGAGCTGTGAATCATGACTGGTCAACAGGACTCTTTATGTGCGATAGCCTTCAAATTGTACAATATTCACTAAAAATCCCGCAACATGCCGACATATGCGAAGATTGATATTCTTTCACTGATTGGCATTGACCCAGGTTGTGATGGTGATTATCGTGTAGTCTAGTTTAAAGTAATTTCAGTCATGGAAGGATACGGTCTTCTTAACGAGTTTCGTTCTTGCCACAAGCTAAACGTATCTTTTGTAAAAACTGGCTACTTACGTAGTATGCCTTTTTATCATTTATTCTGACTGCCTTTATAAATTCAGATATATTTTATGGAAAAAAATGGATGAAAATATTATTTTTTTGTACTTGTTTGATAGAAAATTACACCTTCTTTAACTTTTATACCCAAAAAAGCGTAGCTTTTAGGTTAAAAATTTTGCTCACTTGCCGAATAATTTTTTAACCCAGTGACTGCTACACTTAAATTCAAGATTTAAAAACTATGCACTGCGTACCTCCTGTTTAAGGAAAAGTACGCTTTTGCCTATAGTTTGAGAAAGAAGTTATATAGGTGTCAAAAAATATTGCAATATTTTTGGGCATGTTTTCTGCACTATAGGTAGCATTAATAAATTGACTGATAAGATGTTTGACGAATAAATACCTCATAATTGTAAAAAAGCTAATAATCAGAAACTTTTTAAAAGCAAAAGATACCCCTTCCTTTACTATAAAGTTCAAAGAAGGCATTATTTGCTATCAAACAAGTATAATAAATAATTATTTGTTCATGTTAATCAGAAAATGTATTTGAATTTATGAAGGCAGTCAAAATAAATGATACAAAGGCATACTACGTAAGTAGCCAGTTTTTACAATAGATACGTTTTGCTTGTGGTAAGAACGAAGCTCATTAAAAAGCCCGCATCCTACCGTGACTGAAATAATTTCAGAATAACTTACACGATAACCAGTACTACAACCTGAGTCAATACCGATAAGCGAAAGAGTATCAGTCTTTCGCATATGTTGACATGTTGCGTGATGTTTGGTGGCTACTGTATTTAGCTATTTTAAGAGTGAGGGAGACCTCACAAAGAACCATTTTGTGCTTAAATTTGCAGAAGGACATTCAAACTATCAACCTATTCTGATAAAATATCCTGGCTAGTCCTTCTGGTGTATCCACTGAACAAGTGGATTTGGCCTAAACAGTTCGGCCATCTTATCAAAAGGTGTCCACCGTGCACCACCAAGAGCGTTAGCTCAGGAACGGTAAGTTGCCCATGAAGTAGATTACTGCGACTTGCACTGCATTTACTGCACACTATCCTCTTCCTCCTCGCCCCTCCCCCATTCAAGAGCAATGACGAAATTGAGGGGACTGGAGGCGGGAAGAGAGAGAGTACAGGTGGCTGGTGCGGTCGGAGTAGTCGAAGTACTGCCACACCTGGCTTGGATCCCACGAAATGGGAGTGCCACAGAGGCTATATTAGGAAGGAGCCACTGTAGCCTGACTGTAGCGCTGGGCCGTCAAACACACCTTCAGGCCCTTGCCACCGTTTTACCCAAATATGCAGTGAACGAGAATGTCAAGATCCCATCTTCAGATCGTTGCTTGCTAAGTATGACTACTAAGCGAGAACTGGTCATTCCAGTCTACCTCGGATTTGTCAGTACGCTGTCCACCGTACTTTCAATTTCAAGGTCTGTCCTCATCTGCAAATTGTGAAGAGCTAGAAGGAGGAGGAGAGGAGGAGAAGGAGGAGGAGGTGGAGGTAGAATACCAAACTGTCTCGTACCTCCGAGTAAACCATGACCGAAGCCTTATACTAACTCTCCGATGTGGACTAAAAATGTGGGCCAAACTCACGGAGTAACCCCCTTTTTCTTCGAGGGATGACTTCGGACAGCTGACTCCCAATAAAAGAGTGTTTCCAGCACTAAATAGCCTAAAAAGGAGAAATTGTATGGCCTTCTTGGGTAATAGAGAGTACAGCACCTTCATAGTGATATTATCTATCCGCCAACACTTAGCACATCAAAAGGAGAAGATTCAATCACTGGAGCAGGAGCGTTTATTGGCCTGATGTTTCGGTTTCTGTCTCGAAACCATTATTAGCGAGGCAATTGCAGCAAAAAGGGGAATCTCGCATCTCACCGATACTTGCGTTATCACTTCGGTTTAGCGTGTATATCGGACTAATACGATAAAGTTAACGTCGTCGAACTCAACTGTTCCTCGCCAATCGTTTTTCGATCTTTGTCGATCTGTTATGCTGCTGCCACTACTACTACTACTACTCTGCCGTAGTCGTCGATTTCATGCCACGGCGCACCCTGATATCATCAAGCATGCCAGTGAGGTAGATGCCCTAAGCCATCCGGCTCTCTCTCTCTCTGTCCATTCCCAGGCGCCAGCCATTGTCCCAGCCTGTTAGTTGATTGCTTCGCGGAATGTGAGCGCAGCTGCTGACGGGCTTTAGGATCTTATCTGCAGGTATCAGGTACGCGGGCTGGTTCCTCAGTCCCCGCCTCCCTTCCTCACCCAGTGTGTGAGTTTGTCTTTAATGTAAGTTGGAGATGTCGTGGATTTTTGGTCTCCGTTTTCTATGCGGTGTCGAGTTCTGCTCAAAGTTTGAGGAAAGCAGAAATGGCAATTAAGACTGCTCGGGGAGAATCGCGATTGCTTTGCAACATCCGAGCTGCAGCTCGCTGTATTTGCGCTCGGTTTTCAGCAAAAAACAGCTACTAAAGGATTTCATTCTGCATTTCTGCGTGACATCTGAATCGGTTGCTTTTCGAGTTTTTCCGAGTATAGGAAGCGATTTTAAGTTTAAGCATACATCAACGCTTTTCAATTAATGAAACTGAACAGTTGCATCGTCTCACAGAGATCATGATGTTTATATTGAAAGACACCAATATCTGCTGGGCCTGTCATTCTGAGGACAATAAGAATTCTGGTGTTGGTGGTAGTAATAGTATTATTAGTGTTTACGATGATTATGTTGTTGATGATGATGAAGATGATGATGATGATGATGATGATGAACAGGAGAACGATGGGGAGAGAGAGGCAGAGGTTATTCAGAAAGAACGTTCAATGGCGAAGAAAGGAACTGAAGTCATCAGTTGCCTCTTCAAAAGTGCGAATCTGTCGTTAGGAGGTAAGCCTTCTTACCACTTCTTTTGCTTAAGCAATCCCAAGCCGAAGTTTCGATGGGCTTGCTTGTATTTTGTGAGAAACTTAACAACATTATGCCGCCGAAGCTTGTTTTTTATGTTTTTGAAAGGGTTTTCCTTCTCCTCGCCATGTGCTAATGAAAAGCCGTTTTTTCCTCTGATCGCCTGACTTACAGCTTGAGCTGTTCCAGGAGGTTCGCTAATACCAACTAACAACCAGCCTTTTCCTGTTATTTTTCGAATTTTAAAACCTTACCAAGTGCATGACTAATTTTTTACGTAAACAAAGAATGATTCGTTAACAAAAAATGACAGACAGGAACTGTAATTTTCGACTTATTTGCCTGTCTTAAAGGCAGGTTTTAAGGACCTGTGCTGATTTTTGATTGTTACTTGCTGTGCCACCACATGGAACAACTCTAAATTTGGGCAGTTTTATGGCAGAACTGAAGGTGCATAAGCTCAAAGTCAACGTTAGTGGTCAGGAAAGATTATTTCGATATTTCAGCGAGACAAGTCAAACGAAGAACAACACTCTAGCAGTCCTCACTGCTAGTGTTACGGTGCCTTCTCGGTTTTCGTGCGTTAGCGATGGATGTAGAGTTCCGTCGCAGTCACACAGGTGCTCGTAACATAAACGGAACGTATTATCGACAGAAACAAGGAAGAATGGAATGGCCTGCCTACGTGGTAGTAGTTAGGAGTAGAAATTTTTAGCCTTTGACTCATGGCTACTTGGTCCTGTCAGTTGCGATGGATTATATTAGCAATGGTAGGTGAGCGTGGTGTATGCCCTGAAACATTCTCGGTGAGCGCACTTCAACCATTAATAATATAGCAAATCGCCAGTCGGGGTATAACGAGCCCGTAGCTCAGCGGTTAGGGCGTAAGACTTATAACGAACAGGTTGCGAGTTCGAGCAGCAGTGATTACAAAAGCGTAGGTTGGGTATAGCTGGGTGATTACGCCTAATACGCCAGAAATTGCTGTTCCAGCCTGTCTTGTCTTTGTCGGTAATTTGCTTTTACCTTCAGTTTCCTTTGCCTCAAGCTGAGCTCAAACAGGCCTCTTCTTCTATGCTTGAGAAGTACTGCATGGCATGTGGAATCGCGACCTGCGTATTACTCAAGTAACCACGTGGGTTCCCTACCTGCAATGGTCTAGACAGCCGACAGTACGACTGTTTTCGACTGCGAGGCCATCTACCGCGCAGCAACAATGAATTGACCTTTTCAACAGTTATAGTAAAGCAGGCTATTAGAGAAGTCTTCGCTCCATCCGTGGATGTTTGTACTTCAGGCCTGAGAAGAGAAAATGCTCCCCAATATTCGTGAAACTTAGGTCGCTCAAAATTCTGCAATGCCCTTTTGTGTACTCAAAAGAATAGCAAAAGCAAAGCTTATGGCAGTCTCTTGGCAAAATCCGTCTGCTGAAATACATCCATGGTCGGACGTAAGACAACGGTAACGTATGCCAGTAACCAGGGCCAGGATTTGCCGCTGACTGGTTAGACGGATCAACGCCTTGTTATCTCAAATACGATGCCCCAAATGCAATCGTTGATATGCTAAGAAGAAAGGTTCATATTGCGTGAGAAAGTTACTGCATTATTTGATAACGCTGAACTTTGATGAAGTGTTCAACTATATAAGCATAAATAGCTTTCTTACGACCATCGTGGGTGGAGAGGGCTTGATTTCCCTATTTCTACACAAAGCCTGACCAGTTAAGAGCTCTGTGAGCTTGTCCTACAGTCAAACGGTAACAGGCGATAAATAAGACATTTTTAATTTAAAAAATGCGTTTTATCAATTACAGCGTAATCAAGCAGAAAGCAAGAGAGGCACCAATATCGGTTTTCTCAGTCAGACTTTTGCTTAAAGTAAGCCGAAATAAATTTATGATTTCGCTCTACAGGAAGACTTTGAGATGCGCCCTAACGTAGTTGAGCGAAAGCCATGGCAAAATAGACATTGGGAGGAAATTATGTTTCACACAGATGATCGGACCATGTAGGCGGATCGTCATCGTCCGCGTTATGGTCAGTAGCTTCTTACCTATGAATCATAACTGTCATGTCAGCTGGCCACGTAAGTCGGTAAAACCGTCCATGAGGGAAATAAGTGGGCCACTATGACTAACATCGAGTAAAATTCCGCATCCTCTTGGCTTGAATCGTGAGTGGGTTACACCCTAGGAAACTAATTTAGCAGACAACGTCATCGAGCTGGAAACTGTCCTGGAACTTCGGCTGTCTAACTTATCTCAGTAAGTGTTAATCTAAAAATTCTGAAATACGCTTGCGATGAAGAAAAGCGATTTGGAATATTTCTTAGCATTCAGCATAAATCAAAGTTATTTCAGTCAGGCCAGGATTTGCCGGCAAAAATCGCACACATTAAAACTATATACTTATATATTAAGGTGTTTGCACTCATTTTCGATGTCATTATAAATATAAAGCTCGTTGATAGAACGCATGCGTAAACCATTATTCCTTGTATTCAGTTAGTAACATAGAAAGTCTTCTTAAAAATTCATACTTAAAGAAAGAGTACCTATTGGTTAATTTAAGCACGCCCAATCGATTGACGGGCATACATCAGGCATGGCTACAACACGCAGCTAATGGTAAGACACATGCATTCGAAGTCTGCATGAGAATAGACAGAAAGCTCTGATGACAAAAACGAGAGTTTTTGAAACGTCAGCAGAAATATAACTTGGTCTCAGGCATTGCCCTCTTCCTCTTCCTCCTCTTCCGGGAATGGTGAAAATAATAGTTCAGTATATTTAAGGATAATAGGCATTAACCGTGAAGACTACTACAAAAGTCACGAATCAATATGTTCAAGAGTGACTTAGAAAAATTTTACGAAAAGTTAAATCTTAAAAAAATCTTTACTTATATATTTTGGCGTTTGATGTCTGCGTTCTTTAAATTTTGATGATATAGTCAAGGTCAGTATGTGAAATTTTGGCCAGTTGATTGATTTCCCTAATAAAAAGGGCTATTTCTTTTCTTATAAATGAAAGGGTTACTTGTTTTATCTAAAACGGAATAGTTTTCAGCATATTTGGTTGCCTCTATACTAAGTTCTACAATAACAAATACAAAGTAGAGCGGCATTAATATCAACAGCGATTTTTGAAAAATCTCTTTCGCAATGTCCCGTGACAACTCTGTCAAATGTATGTTATTTTAACTGTCTCCAACTTCATATTGACTGTACAATTAATTTGGTTGCCATATACTGATAAGGTTCTAAACCGGCTTTCTTGCTTGTGATCCCTCAAATATAAAATATAAATTAAATATGGAGTAATGTGAAGAACAACGTCAAAAGTTTTTGTTCAATTTTATGGCACAAAACTTGGCAGATTTGCAAAATATAATTTTTCAAACTTATTTCGTTCTTCTATTTCCAAAATTAATGTGCTATCTTATAATTACGCTAACCTCAATTTCATGGATGCAAACAACAGTTTCCGTTTTGTGAACAGATATAATTAAAAGGTTTCTGCTCTTCATGAATGTTCTTTTATAGTGGAACATGCACACGCAAGAAGTTCTTTTTCGCAGTGTTTAATAGCATAGAAAATTCCTTGGATATCAACAAACGCTAGATTGCGCCTATCGTTGCCTGTATTTTCTCCCATTATTCTGATCAGAACGTAATTAAACTCTAGTAAACAACATTTGGTGACCCAATTTTACCCAATGAACTAACTAAACAACCTCAAGTGTGCGTGTTATCCTCCAATCCCCAACCTTGCATCAGATATGCAATCTACTGTAATATTTTAGTCACTTTTTTGAATAAATATTCCATACTACGTGCAATATATTGTATGGCTGTTACCAAAGTGTCTAAATGTCAAGTATGCATTCTAACACGTTTTCACGAGAACTGATAGCTGTTTCTTTCGTTTATGAATCGCTTGACTTATTTTGGACTAAGGCAACCACGTTTTCGCTTGATATGCCCCATTAGGAGATCACAGGAGTAATATATTGCTTAAGCTCACGTGCGGACACGTCGGTCAGTGACTTATTAATTTAAATAGTATTGCCGAGAACAATTGTAAACGTACCATTTTTTGTACGCTAAGAGGTATTGTCTTTTGCCATATATTTTTACTTGCGCTGCATCTACCGCACTTCCTTTTCCTTCCTTCACCTGGTGTGTACAGGCACAGTCCAACAGACCGAAAGCGGGATCAGAAGTAGATGACCGGCGTGTTGTGAGCCTGCATCTACGTGGCATGCAAATGCATCCCCATATGCTGTGCCCTGATCTAGCCCAGGGCGCGAAAATCCCGGTGAACCCCCCACCCCAATCGTTTCTTCAATTACTTCTCATGCTGGAAGTAGATTGAAGCCGTTTTCAGTGGACCGAACTCAGAATCGACAGTTCTCTGTCGATTTCGATGACGAACGCCGCGTGCTCAAACAAGCTGCATCAAACGCTGAAGCAAGCCGAAGCAGACACTGGTGCAAGCTGCATGGAGGCTACAGCAAGCAAAAGCGAACTACCGTGAATGAAACAAGAGTTAAAACAGACTCACGGAGAATCTGCCCACTCGCTAGTCACTCCTACTTCCATTTCCGGTGTAAAGACAAAGTCAATAAGACCGGGAATGAACTCAGAATCACATACATGTTGCATAAAATTTATCATTTAATTCAGTAATTTTGATTGACTTTGTATTGTACGTGACGTGTAGAGGACAGTCTTAGACCGTATCAGATATCGGTGGTAGCTGCGGTTGTGCAGCGTTCCATACACTCCTCGGACATTCACCTAACACGACCCCAGAGGTCAAGTCAGGAAAGCTGCTGCCCTTCCCACAGACGTCAGTTGGAATTCATCTACTTATTGATACCTTCGATCACAGGAGTTTCTACAATCTTGAGCTGCTTAGATGTCCGCCTAATAGATACGTACAGGTACTGACAGCTTCTGTTAGCCCAATTCTCACCCCTACACAGTGCTATGACAAGCAACAGCCTCAAACAGTGGAGGTATGAAAATGGGCAATTCCGAGTGTGGCAGTTAATGGAAACTGTAATATGTCTGCTCCCTCAGAAAACATGCACTCTAGGTGAAACTTCTTCGTTCCAAAACGTTGAACGTATTTGTGAACTAAACACATTTTCCTAATTGTTTCATTGGTTTCTTTTCCGTTTTCTATTACATTCCAGTGAATTTTCTACTTCTATTAGAAGTGTTGAAAAATGAATCCCGAATATTCCCCCCTCTTCAGAATAAAAAATCAGCGTACTTGAGAAAAAGAAGTGATCAGCCAAATGAATATTTTTGGGAAAGAGAGGCCAGAACACGTCAAATTCGGTCACTGCAACTGACTCAAGGACCAAAATTTTGGAAGCCCAAACTGCAAATCCCGATAAGTTACGATGGCAGTTTTTTCTTCTCCTTTCTCAAACAAAAACCATTCTTCCTATAAATCTAATAATGCGCCTTGTGCGCATTCTAAAATGATGGGAGGACCCTAAAAATGTTGGCGTTTAAACGCGCAATTTGGAAAAGTTACGGGTAGACCGCTGTTAGGACTTCACAAGGTGGGGGTGTACAACTGAGATTCGGTGTGGTTCGGTTAATGAATTTCAATATATATGCCAGCACATCTACGTTTCGATCAGATGTCTCTCTTGCAGTTCTAACCTACCAGTACGTTTTAGCCAAATACAACAACGGCAACTTTTTCATGAAATTGTCTGCGGCACTCACTAATGAAAGGGCTTGCCTCACTCCCTTCTTTTTTCTTCACACAGTAAGCTCTATATCATAATGTATCTAGCCAATCAACAGTTGAGTGTAATTTATAAAAAAGAAGTTGTAATATATTATGCACTTCTTTTATTCGCCTAATAAACTTCTGCTTACTATCGGCAATAAAAGTTGTGGCATGCGGTAGCTGTTTGTTTTAAAGACTAATTTGGCAGTTCACAACTTCCGATCGGTTCTTTTTTAGCAAATTTACCCAATGGTACGCACTTACTCGATCAACATCATCTTTTTCTTCACTGAGATAATTATGAAAAATATTTCAAGCTAGATCTTGAGGTCTTTGGGTATCCAATAGGAGCACTTGAAGGACGGCAAGACTGGCTTGCTTTTGACCAAAATAAAATCAGCGTCGTAGTTGTAAAGTGCTACGGTTGTTTACGCTGCTAATGTCGCAATTTCTAGGCACCTTTGTCAGACCACTGACGGGTGACTGCCATAAATCCTTGAAGAAAAACCACCAGGACCTTCACTGCAAAACCGCAGTGCAATCGGAGATGCCTTAATATTTTTTGGCCACATCTCCAACCGCATGAAAAACCATTACAGCCTTCGAAAAGCAATGCAAAGTGCCTGTGTGCAGTTTTCTGTGTGGATACTTTCTCCACTGAATGGTAAGTTTTGTTCTCGTTTTCTTACCCTTCTCTTTCTTCTCTCTTTCTTTCTCTTCTTCTTTTCTTGTAAAACCTGCTTTACAACCTTCACCTCCTGCCGGTTTTCCTTTCTAGCACTGCCAACTTACGTATTAACAGAGGCACCATCAACCAGTGTTTTTTTGTGAAGTGATTGCTGAGTGACACCAGGATTCAGGGGGTACCAGCTACTTCCAATCCTCTGATTATGTGAATCCTGGTGTATGTGTGTGTGTCAAGGGGGCCAGATCATGTTGTTGCATGCGTAGACGGGTCTGCGGGCACTGTCAACCACTGCGTCCATCCCATCTCAGCTGACCGATCACCAATGTGGTCGCATGTTACTGGTGATGAGGTAAAGAATGACGCCAATTTTCAGAGCACTTCTTTCCTCACTATAATCAATCTGATGTGCTCGAAGCTATCACGGTGTGCTGAAATCCACGGCTTAGATGTTTGTCAACTGATGGTACCGCGCAGTCAGCCTAATGTGTGTCTTGTTGTGTGGAGTGGCTGACTGGCGGACCGAGAGTCAGGCTACAATGACTCTTCTTAGTGTGGTCTCTATGGCCCCCTCCGCCACGCATGCGGGAGCCTAGATAACAAGGTGTGCTGTTGGAACGCATATTGAGTGTAGTTCGTGCTAGCCACTTGCGTCCTTCCTAATCTCCGGTCTTCTGGATGACTCTTGTCTTGACACCGGGTACAGTTTTGGGGGTGGTGAGAGAGTGGGATAGATTCTCCGCAAGTCTACTTTCACTTTAATCCAGCTACAGGCACCGCGTCTGCCTCCAGCTTGCTGAAGCTCGTGGTAGAAATCGTCGACACCGTTGTGTGGATACTTAAGAAGCGCATTTTGTCTGCCCGAAACACGCATTCATTGGTTTTAACGCCAAAATCAGTTGCTCGACTGGCACTGAAACCCGCATACTTCAGCGTTGCTCTTCTTGTCGGCATTTTCAAAGGGCTTGAATTCAGTCAGCTATCTGCTAAAACATTTTGAGAATTCCTTTCCTCCATCGCCGGAGGAGGAGTGGGGAGGGGGTGAGAGGAAATAGAACTAGGGTTCTGGGGGAGGAAGGGGAGAAGTTGCCAATACTCCCAACTCCCTTCAATTAGAGACACACTTTTTGGGCAGTTGGTCAGGCTCACATTTCCCTGATTACTTTCTCCGGCGACATTTCACTGTCGCCCCTCCCCAGTCTCTGGCCTCCCATTATAGATCCATGTTACGAGCAATTGGGCAACGTGTCTGCAGATGGAAGGCGATTGGTAGCCGACCGATCACAAGTCATATCCAAATAACATTTTGAAAAATTCTTCAAAAGCATCCTGCGACCGACAGGCAGGCAGTTTGCACCTCGATAGCTGACTACAGCGCCACCTTGGGCATTACGTGCAGTGTGTGTGTGTGTGTCACCAGTAATTAAGTAGGTCCAAAACGCTGGACATGCTTTAAGAGGGTGGTGGTAAATATTATCTTGATACAATGACAAAGGAAAGTATCGTGGTTAATAAACCCTGGGTTAAGTTTTGTCGAGTAAACCTATTGAGTTGTTTGCGCAAGCTCATTGTCTGTCTTCGAAGCCTGTGTTATTTAATTTCATTTTCTAAAAAAAGGCATGAAAAAATGCGTTCCCTACAATAACTTCAAAAACGATTGCGTCTTCTTGACATTTGGTATTTGGAGCAAGCGGCGGTTTTGATCTTGAACACTTGCATGAAATAAAATAACAAGAGCCGTCACTTTTCATTTTTCCGTAGTTTTTTTTTAATAAACCGAGTTATGCTGCCATTCTGATAGGTAGAGAACCGCACAAAACAATAACGACTACAGTAGGCATCGACTATATTTGCAATCAAAATTCTGAAATTTGTTTTTTGATAAGAGAAGCGCTTAGGGAAAGTTGTAAGATCACCTATCGTACAGCATAACTCCAAGGCACTTCAGTCATGTGGCGATGCCGAATTTGAACACACATCTTTCTGGTTGGCTTAAAAAATGTATCCCGTAAGAATTGTTGCCTAAGTACAGTAATTTTTTGCATTTCTTTTAAATGCTCTTATAAATGCTACTATACTTCAGAGATAACATATCTATAAAAGTTCCTTTTTGTACTCTCTTGGGAGCCAAGGTCATCTTCTGCAACTTTTACATTTATAGAATGTGCACCTTCCTGATCAAAAAAGGGTTATAATTATTAGGTGTTGAAAACCATGAATGTCTATTTATAAGGCATCCTAGCTGTCCATTAATTAGTGTTGTTTATAGAGCATACCACGCGTTCCACATTCATCGTAGTTATATAATATTTTTTAACATAAGCGTAGGTGGAGTCCACGATCATTAAAAGTTGGAAACGTTTTTAACCAAAAGATGTCTTTTGTTCAAGTATGCAATTTGGAGACGAAGTTATTTGTTCCCAAACAGATAGAAGAAGGAATATTACTGCGCATTTTTGCACAAAACACATATAGATTTAAAACCTTATCGGGACTGTTTTTAGAAACGTTCAAACAGTAAACTGACTTACTCATGAAAGGTGAAGGTCGAACTTTGAGGGGGTAGTTTTACACATACTTCAAATTAGTGTTTTGTTTTTTTGAACTGTTTTTGGACGCAAAGAATGTTTTTGTGCATACTTTCTATTGAATATGGTAAATTAATGCAATATATGCATATCAATAGATTTTCTATTAAAATTATGTAAGTTGTTTTCAATTTGCAGGAATTTATTAAGTGGAATTTATTTATTGTAAGACTGACTATGGTACAGCTAAATTCCAAGATATTTGACTCAAAATGCACGTGTTTCGCCGGTATTCTACTGCTGCTTGACACAATTCCGCGGGGTCCGGCTCGTCAGTGGGTCTCCAAGCTTTCCATATTGGCTTTTTGGTTGATATACCGGTTCAGAAAACTTATTTTAAGACCATAAATTTGTTAAATCAATTTTCGGTGTTGATGTAAATTTCAATATATTTTATAGAAACCGAGCATAAAACTATCCTTTTATTGTACTCGGTTGGTGGAACTTTACGTTTTAGTCAAATTGTATACTTAAAAAAAGGGTAGCTTTCAGAATTTAAAGGGGTTTATTATGTTAAGGTTTTAAAGATCGTGAAATGTCTATTCAGAAATCATCTTATTTGTCACTTTTCTAATGTGACCTATAAACTATGCAACGTAGGGTCCATTCATTGTAAAATGTTATTTGCACTTTGTAAATTTCTTCACATAGCGAGGAGTAATACAGAAGGGTGAGTCCTGTATGCAACTTTCAATTTAAATTGGCAGTTAAGCATATATTTGGACAGCTTATTTTGATCAACTGAGTGGACACAATCATTAGAAAGGCTTTAGTTTGGAAAACTGCCCACTTAGTTAAAGTTATGGAGCAAAATAGGCACTAATTTTGGCTAAATAATGAGTAAGTTTACATCGAAGATTTCTCTACTACAACAAAATACGACGGAAGCAAACTTTTTATGCATATGCATTGTGCTATGGAATCCTTCATGAATCAGTACAAGAGATGGAAAAAATATCCCTTCCCGAACTAGAACATTTTGTCCGAAATTTTTCAGATGCAAGCGAAGCCAAGTTAAGGGAGTGGCATTCATTTTCAGAAACAAGAAATTGTTTCAGTTTTAAAAATCATGCTTCGTTAACCTGCGCAGTTTTTTTGCAAAAAATGCAGCAAAAATTTTTTTGCATTTTGTTTTACCGCAGCACTCACCTAGGCAAATAAGCAAAGTGTCCGCATATTTTACCGCAAGGTAATGTAAACAACGCCTTATTGAATGTAATTCATGTAGAAATATACTTTTTTGTAAACTATACGTTCCGCTTATGCGTCATTTAGAAGCGAACAGACAGAAGAATGATAAGCATTTCAAAAAATAGCCACATATGACCAGTCATTTTTCCATCCACAAGCTTATAACAGATTGTGGAAGTAATGCATATATTTAGAAAAACATCCATTAGAAAGATAAAAGTAAGTTCTTTCATTTCCAGTCCAATTGAATCGTTCATTATCAGGGATATTTAAAAAATTTGCATAAGTTCGTAATTTGATTTTGACATTACCTTGGAAGAAATTAATGTAAACAGACCTTCGTCAGCTGAATTCACTTTTAAACAACCTAATTTAGTACTAAACGATTTTGTTCATCTCAGGAATAGCAAATCAGAATTCCGTTGCGGACGTTATCTTTACTCGACATAGTTGTTTGCTGTTTTGAAGCATTTCTAAATATGGTCCACATGGCCCTCTTCATAAGAATAAATATCCAAAAATTCATTTTTTCGGTAAATGCCCTTCACGTGTAACTAATTTTTAAGATTTTGATGTAAACGTCGAACAGAAATGCAATTTATCAACTTATCAATGAAGACACTGAAATCGATGGAAATTATGCCAGACTTTCTTGGACGATATTCAATACATAGTTATCCACGAACGGTAATACAGTAGTCGCCGGTTATTAAGCCCACGGTTAACAGGTCCAGCGGCGTTTTAAGCCTAAATCTGCTTGGGACGGAATTTTACGTAGCCAAATCTGCCGGCTAATAAGCCCAGGTTGCCAACATGATAGAGTGAGATTCTCATCTCTCTGCGATTTCTGGTGCCTGGAGAAGGACATTAAAGAGCACTTGCTAGTTTTTTCCAAAACAACTGACACTAGATCGCTTTTTTAACATGTCGCAAATCTTTTTTTGGTTTTGTTATAACGTAAAATACAGAAAAACAGCATTTTTTCCTGTGCATAACCAAGCTCCACACATAATACAGTTCGTATGCAATGTAAAGCGCCTATCCTGCGTTTGCTGATCAAGAAATAGTACTCTCCGTTTAGTGCCTGCTCCGCTTATTAAGCCCAATTTGGTCAAGGCCCGAGGTG
>JAYGXS010000005.1:50321829-50375748 GCA_036362985.1 Ligula intestinalis
AATTGTTTAGCTGTTTTAAAGTGTCACCGTAACATACTAGCACCGGAAAAAAGTAAAGGAAACACCCGAAGCGAAAGAGAGCAGACAGAGGATACGTTTAAAAATGACCAGGTTTTTTTAACCACGTCTGGAGAAATTACTGGAGAGCAGTAAAGAATTAATTTTGTTAATAAATCTACACACACATTTGGGCAAATGCAAAGGGACATGACAGTCAGGTCAATTCCTAATTTCTCTCAATGGTTTTAAAAGCCGGCAATTAAAATCACGCTTCCTTCTAGCAGGAAACACCGCCTTGATAGTGGTCAGTCTGCTGACCCCAAACCAGCATTCCACGACCCTGACTGGACACGAACAACTGGCGTACTGCGCAGTCTGGATGTAGAAAGCCCACGGGGGGAGACATCCGACAACATATGCAAACAATTACACAATTCGTCCAAACTCAGATTGCCACCGTAATTCTCAGTCCTCTGATCTATGATACCCCATTATGCAGGTTAGTCTTAACATAGTATTTTTCCTATAGCATCTTTTTACCACTTTGCCATTGAGAAGAAGAAGATAAGATCGCTGAAACAGGGATTTTATTTGCCTGACGTTTCGGATTCTGTCGAGAATCCTTACGCGTAGGTAACCGTAGAGTAGTGTGAGACATGCTCTGGACGTGAATGGTCGAGCATGTAGCGGTGGTATTGGTGGTGAGGAAGAGGAGGAGGAGGAAGGGTGCTAACTCCCAGCTCACTCGACGGGACCTGGCCGTATTTTCAAGTTTAACGAGGCCGAAATTCTCGCAAGAGATGAAAACCGTGTGAGCCGTGAGCTGCTCGAGTCACGGTTCTCAGGCGCACAGTAAATTAACGAGCACAACAAATGGCCGTTCCCATAGCCCGTACTGACACATTGTCTCAGCAGGAGAATCAGTCGAGTGGGAAGAGCTGGGCACAACAACAACTCCGAGGTCAATATGGTGTCTAATGAGACCTGTGACCGGCAAAAGAGAAATTTTAATTCTCTTTTGAAAACTTTGTCTAAAAGTAAGCAACCTCTCGGCGTCATTTATCGGTTTCTCGGCAACAGTAGCTTGTGTAGCCCCACTCATTAATCCCTAAAACCTGCATTATTTCCTACGAAAACGGTGTTTATAGGCAGGAAATTAGGGCACGCAGTGGAATTTACTTTCATAAATGCTTAATGCATTTTTATTTTACTGTATTTAGAAATTTTATTGATTTATATCTGTAGATGTTCCTGATTTGTATTATCATTTAACTTATTGCAGAAAAACCCAATTATCAAATTGCAGGTTTCTTGAATTTCCCGAAAAATTGAAAGGGTGGTTGGGAGGTCGTCAACTTCAACTTACCTGTGGTCCAAATTACCGTTCTGGAGTTAGATTAGAAAAGTCCGCGGTGCCAAACGCCGCGCACACCTTCAATTTGCATGCGGAACAACCTGCTCCCAGCGGCCGCGGGAAGCAACTTTGACCACATTTTTTCACTTTACATTTACTTCTAAAAATTTCCTCCACTGCCTATCATATTTTCTCGCCCCAAAAAACTTTACAGCCACCGTTTTTGCTGGTTTCTTTATTCCTGTGGCTTTAACTTTAAAGTCGTAGAAGCTTAAAGGTTGTCATCGCGGAGTAAAAACCCGCCGATCCTTGTCAAACTCTCTTCGGCGGTAGATAAAACCTTCTCTCAGCATGAGCGTTCAGCTCAATGCTTGAAAGGAAACAATATATTTGTATACAGAGATAAAACTTTGATTGAACGTTGGTTTTTACTTAAATAAGAAATGATAGTAAGCCTGCTTCAACCAAAGCAAAATTTGTCTCTGCGGATGGACATCTAGGCAATGTAAGCCAATGTCCCTCTGGCTCGACGGAAATTTTGCCTGAGTCTTCCCTCTTTCACCTTACCCCTGATTCAAGTAAAATTGTGGCAATTCCATGTCATTCCCTCTCTAAGCGAACCACGCCTATGATAGCTATAAATCCTAAGAATATATAAAGTAAATCAGCGCCAATTAGCCAATTTCGACACGTCATTATAGTTAACGATTCAGCAGCTAAAAAAGGTGAAAACATTCACGGTAGCACTTCTGACGAAAAGGAAGTTGAATTGGACGATAGGGAAAACTTTAAATCAGAAAAAAGTGCTCTCAGCACAATGTGAACAGAATCTTTCAGAATCTTTTGAAACTGCTGTTGCTCCTTTGTCCAGGGATAGCAAAACGAGCAATACGGCGATTTTATCAAAATTGTCACTCGTTCGCTTTATTCATGATGCGAGAGAAACCGCGGCAACGCCATCGTTCCCCTTCTAAGCCAACCACGTTTATGATAGCCGTAAAACCAGGTATACCTAAAAATCTCCCTGGTAAGTTCGAAGACGCTTGTCAAAATCGATAGTGTCACTACTTCTAGCACTACAAACACAATTCCACATGCACTTTTGCGGGCAAATTATGCTAAAATGCCTCAATAGCCTATTTCTATGCCCCCTTCTATGTTTTTCATGCCACAATCTAGCCTTTCTTTGCTTGGATCCCACAAATTTACCTTTCTACAATAATCATAGTTCATTTAACAATAACGACTAGCCAAATTGTAGACCAGGGCCAATTTGTTTTTCAACTTTTGCTTCTTCCTTGCAGTTTACCTTTCCACCACCAAGTTCTTTTTTTTATAAATACTGCTGAGCGTAATCTGCATCTCAGGGGTACGCGCAGTACAGTAATTGTGACCTAGCTGGCCTGTCGCAGAAACCAAAGACGTGTCCCCTTAAACTGTTACTTTTAAATTCCGGATCGCTACTACTGCCACCGCATTAGACTCTGGTTTTCGTAAATCGTTCAAACTTTGTTATGGTACCATTTGTCAAGCATTTGTCAAGCCCACTTCAACACGGACAACGAAATCGTGGCAATTAATGGTTTGAAAGCGAAACGTCAAGCCACCACCGCACTAATTACGACCCCCAAGCGGTGGTTACAAGAGATGATAATTATAGTCCACATGCGAGTGGCTGCTATGAGCTATAAATAACGCGCAATCTGTGCATATATCACCCCAATCTGTGCACTTTTCCATTGCTTAGACCGTTGCGCTGAACAATGACCCCGCTGATTTTGCATTGGTTTTTAGTACCAATCCCACCTTCTCTATCCTCCTCATTCGTAATCTGCGTTATTTAGTGATGGATTGCAGTTGGTGAGCGCTGGTGAAATTTGCTCGGAACAGTAATTTTGTCCTGTTTGAACCAGTTTTAAATTCACAGTGGGGACAAAATGCCTCGAACTTAATAATTGATGGGCACGTCCTTCGTAGCGCAACCCAAGTTTAGCTGACTCAACTGTAAACTAAAACACCAAGCTTATCAGACTGAGAAATCGAGTCGTCCTCGAAGGTACAGCCCATCCTTTCAAAATGTGTGCCTGTACATTATGAGATCGAAGATTCATCCTTCCAGTTTCCCACCCACTGGATGAGCTTTTACATATGGCCGTCATTCAAACGAGTGACATAAATAAGCCGATGCCTACATGCTCGCACTCCGAGGACCCAAACAGAACCAACCCCTATGATTTGGTACGGGCTGCCATACATCAAGGATGTATCGGAAGAGATCGAGCTCATTGCCGCGGGACTAAGCGTCAGAATCACACACCGTCTCAAGGCCGCAATGCGCAACCGGGTCATGAGAATCAGGGATCAATTAAATCCCAGTGAGCAGTCGGACATAGTGTATCGCATGCCATGTCTAAACTGTCTAATAAATTACACGGGACAGACTGGACGCATGCTGGGTTCGCGCATACACGAACATAAGCTGGCTGTTCGACGGGGTGACGCATTATCGCAAGTTGCGGCCCACACCTACTAGATGGGTCACAAGTTCAACTTCGCAGCTGCGAGGATAATTGTCCACGCCAGCAGCAAGACGGGCCAAGAACTGATTGAAGCCTGGGCGTCGGATGACAACTCAGTTGATCGGTGCATCGATCTGGCGCCTGCATATGTTGCCCTGCGCAGGTGTCTCCAGACTCACGGCCCTGGTGGTTAATTGGTCCTGTGCCTACTCTCTCCACCCCTTGTTCTTATAACGGTTAATTAGTTCCTTCACCTTTAAGTGTTGCTTGCTTTCGTTGCCGATTTTATCTCTCACGGTGGACTCTCGCATGAAATCGAAAGCTCAGATTAATAAAACTATAATTCTGGTGATCGGCACTGCTCCTTCTCCTAAATCGATAAACATATCTGGGACGCGAAACTTTGCCTCAATTCGTCCCATAAATAAGTCTCTCAGGAGGATAGTTTATTGCGTTTCAGAAGCGTGCAATGCTAGACTGTTTGAGTCTTTGCATTTCTCGCACTCATTCGGTCTCGTTCCTAAACCGCCTTTCTGTGACCAGTGTTCGGTACGTCAGATCGGTCGACTGAATGTTGGTGCCTACTGCATCACTTCCTACTGAGCTTGCCTTGTGACCGCTCGTGAATGAATAGACCACTCAGGATGACTTATTTCAACCGGACACAGGCATTGCCAACATGTCCGACCTATCAACAGCATTACCTCTCAGCGTTCACAGTAGCCGCCGTGATCACGACCGTCAGAACCTACTTTCGTCCGTTTTTGACAGACATAAAACTGAGAATAAACAAGGGGTAAGAAGTCGTGCATAACTTTTATAGCAATACTTCTGATCAGATGTCATTCAAGGCTGTCGTGCAGTTTCCATGCGGCCACCATCGAAATTGCCACAGTAATAGACATACGCGCAGGGGGGAGGTGATTGAAACATAGTGCTGTCTCTGTTAATATAAACACACCCTTATATTGGACATGAGATGCTAGCTTGTCAGCAGGAAGTAGGAGGACTGACAATGGAATGCCCGATCTGGACCGAAGTTTTTGTCGCAGTCACGCTGACAGCCTCAGCTGAAGAGTTTTTTGCAAATGGCCTGACCATGCTCAACCAATTGCAAGTGTCGAAAGGAATTTACTACGGCTGTCGAAATTTTGACCTTCTTAACATAAGCAAACAACCTGATCATAGTATTTATATCAGTTAGGAGGAAGGAGGTTGGCCTACTGTTTGTTACGCTCATACCACAATTGGACATCCTGTCGACCTCCATAGCACCATGGCCAGGAGCGTGTAGTTAAGGTGACAGCTCTGGCATAACATTATCAGACCGACCAGGCACGCTGGCACCATCCAAATAAAAAATGACCTGAAAGTACTCTATCTGCCCAACCATGTGGCAGGCCAAATTGTATCGTCGCGCATCTCTGGATGGCATTCAAACTTAGAGGCGTTCAGTCTTAATCCCTCTGATGATAGCTTCGCACCGTTGGCCGCTCGGCCAGGCACATGTACCGCATGTCTGAAACTGCAGTTCCTCTCGTACTAAACAGGATTACCATTGCAACGACCAGAATACACTTCACTGTTTACACAGTTCAACCATCGGAAGGGTAAAACTGACCTGTCTCCTAATGGTCTAAACCTAGATCGTGTTCCCTATTAATGGGTGAACAATTCATTGCTTGGTGCATTCCTCTTCTCAATGATAGGAATCACCGACATCGGAGGATCAAAAAGTGACGTCGCTGGGATGGCTTGGCCGCCATAAGCCAGTTATCCCTGTGGTAACTCTACTGACTTTTCTGAGTCTTTGCAGATAGCCTAACCATAATAAGGAGATTCTCGGTGTCGAAAAGGATTTACTACGGCAAGTGAACTTTGGTCCTCTTTAATGTGAGCAAACGACCGGGTCCTAGTACTTATATCAATTAGAGAGAAGGAGTTTGGCCAGCTTTTTATCAGAATTATTTATATTTTATAGGAGATTAAAGCAGCACTGAGGCAGCCCTCATTCAGTCGTAATTTGAACATTCTGGAGATGAACGAACATCCACGGATTTGGGGGGTATGTGTATAGAGTGACTGCGTCCTTGCTAGACGTCCCAGTACTTACTTGTACTTGTTACACTTGTGATCATGCCTGATCTAGCCGGCCTCAATGATGTCACGAACGATACCTCTCCATGCATGGCAATTGGCGGCAGTGGATCTGAAAAGCTCCACCCAGTCCCTTCTCCAGCGACGGAGGCCGGAGATAGAAGGTCCAAGAACTGCTTTCATGTTCTGACGGACGGTGTCAATCCAAGTCTTCAGTTGCCCTCCTCTTCGACGTTTCCAGGTGGGTTGTGGCGCCGGGTTGAGGGCACCATAGCTAAGCTCGTGGAGCAGACGACGGATAAAGTGTTCAAATCAACTCAGTCGCTTTTCCTGAATGGCCTGAAATATCCTCGTGATACGATCGCAGAGGGTGCGGACTGTCTCATTTGTGATAAAGTCGCTATAGTTAACTCGCAGGATCGTTCTCAGGCACCGGTGGTCAAAGACCTCCAGTCTTCGCCCATCTTCAGCGCGCACAGCCCAGCATTCACATCCATAGAGGAGGACTGACCGGATGGATGCATGGTATACACGATTCTTCGTGGCGATGGAGATGTCACGTCGGATCCATAGACGCTTTCGGAGGATTGAGAAAACCCAGCGAGATGCATCGATATGGGAGACAACTTCGTCCTTGCTCTGCCCATTCAGTAGCAGCTTCGCCCGGAGGTATTCAAAGCTGTCTTCTTCTTCAAGTTGATGGCCATGAATCCCCAGGCGTGCCTTTTTTCTCAGGGATGCAGCTTGAGAACAACTTCGTCCTTCCGGAATTTAGGGACATGCCAACCGACATAGCGATCACATTTAACCGCGACACTACCGACTGCAGACCACCAAAGCTTAAGGCTAACAGCGCAATATCATCGGATGGTCAAGATCAGTTAGGCGGTGTCCGGGTGCAAGCTCAACACCATCCTCTTTATGTATGGCCTTGCCGAGACTCCAGTCAATGACGAAGTTAAACAGAATGAGCGAAAGGACGCAGCCTTGACGGAAACTAGAGCGGATATCAAAGGAGTGAGAGAGGTTGTTGTGGACCAGGACTCGTGCGGTGGTAGACCGATAGTAGGCCTTAATCATCGCAATGAGTTTGATGGGCACTCCATCCAGTTCCATTATTCGCCACAGGAACTCACGATGGATGGAATCGAATGCGGCGGTAAAGTCGACAAAGCAAAACGACCGTCGGTTGCTTGTAGCTATGGCAGAATTCAAGAATGTGCCTCAGTGTAAATATTTGGTCCGCACATCTACACCTAGCTCAGAATATGGCTTGTTTGGGTCGTGTCCTGGAGTCACCTACAGACTGGAAGCGTCTGAGAACAATAGCGAAGATCTTTGCAGTAACATCGATAAGACTTATGCCACGGTAGTTCTCGAATCTTGCCTGAGCCCCAGTCATCGGGAACGGCCTCTTCTCGCCATGCCTGTACAATAACCACATTAGGCCGGGGAGGCAGGGTGTCGACACATGACTTGTAGATTTCTGCAGGAATACCATCCTCTCCGCACGCCTTGTTGTTGCGTAGCCTCTGCATTGTATCGATAACTTTGTCTTCGGAAGGGAGGTCGCGTGACACTGCGTAGGCAGGAGAGGGTTAAAACTCCGCTGTGGTGGAGATGGAGGGTGTGATGGGTTGTTCTTCAAACTTGAGGAGGTGCTTGAAGTGTTCACGCCAGCGATTGACCTTGGCCGAGTTGTCAGCAATGAAACCTCCATTTACATCGCGAACAGAATCACAGACTGTCGGGAGCTTACCACTAACCTGGTGGATTATTTGGTACAATTTTCGAGTGTCACCAACATTTGACGCCTGCTCCATAGAAGTCGCCGTTTCAGACAAAAACTTCTGCCGGTCATCTCTAGCCGACTTTGCTGTCTGCTTTCAAAGTTGGCGGAAGGAGGCATCGTTGCGGGACCTGGCTAGAGTCGTCTCAGCCGACAGCTGCAGGGTTCTTCCGCTGATTTAGTCATTGCGGCGCCGCTGAGTGAATCCGAGAATTTTCTCAGCTGCCCCATAGATGGATTTCTTCAGTGATGGTTACTTGCTACTGCCCTCGTTGTCAGCCTGGGTCGTAAGACGAGACCGGATTTCTGTGCTTAGGGCCTTGGTAGTGTCGGTTTGCCGGAGCTTTGTGACATCAAGGCGTCCCGCACGTGACAGTTTGGGCGCATATGACGTCCCAGTTGCAATCACCTGGTGGTTTGAACAGTTGTCGGAGACGTCACCTCGCGCGTAGCTGTGAGCATCAGCTTGGAGCCATTGATCTTGGTCACACAGTCGAGTTACTTTATTCTGCACACGAGAGCAGCTGTCATCCAGTTAAAGGGTAAACAGTCTTTCATTTTCATGGTGTTGTTATGTATGCTCGGGTTACTTTGATGTACAATTTCTGCACCTTGTCCAACCATCACGTAGCCAGTCACTTAGGCGTGTTACATCCACACTTCAAAATTCGACCATCACTTTGAACGAGCTCCATCGTGTGCCCCCAGGTTATGGTGGCACGGGGGTTGGTGACTTTCCCGTGATGTGGCTTCTAGTGGTAGTAGACATGCAGCTAGCGCCGGGAGTCAGGATCAAATCAAGAAGACCGGAGAGGTGAGAGGCCACATATAGATGGCACGACAACAATAGCTTATCTAGGCCCATTCATATACCCCTAGCCCAGCATTTTGTCCTGCAAAAATGGTGGTTATAGAGTTCTGGGGGTGGAGAAATAGAATAGGTAGAGAAGGAAAGTTTTAGAAGTAAGTGTCAAGTTAAAAAATAGTAGTCGAAGTTGCTTCACGTGGCCACTGGGAGTAATCTGTTCCGCATGCAAATTTTCGCTGAACGCGGGGCTTCGCGCCGCGGAATATACTAATCTAACTCCAGAACGGTAAGTTGGACCTCAGGTAAGTTGAAGTAGACGACCTCCTTAATACAATTTCAATTTTTCGGGAAATTCAAGAAACCTGCAATTTGATAATCGGGTTTTTCCGCAATAAGTTAAGCAATAATACGCATTAGGAAAATCTACATCTACCTTTACTTCTAAAAATTTCCTTCTCTGCCTTTCCTATTTCCCCATCCCCAAAAACTCTATAACCACCATTTTTGCAGGACAAAATGCTGGGCTAGGGGTATATGATTGGACCTACATAAGCTACTTTTGCCGAAAGTTAGAACTCTGCCAGTGACAACTCCGGGGCAGGCCTGCTAGATATGCGTTTCAGTGCATTGGCTGGCCTGCCTAAAGCCTTTGTTTAGACCGTGCAATACAGCTGGCTGGGTTCATAACAAAACTGTAGTCGATTTTGGCGGGGCCTTTGCTTACCTCACGCACCCTGCGGTCCGTCTGTCTGTCACAAGACAGACGATAATCAACATCGGCACGTGTCTTTATTAGGTTATTGTGACGGAGGTTTGCTATGACCAAACTTACGTCCCTCTCTCTCGTCCCACAACCCCTAAATGCGGTGGCAATGACAATAAACTGTCAAAACTAGGTGTAGACGCGGTGCGACTAATCGCCCACCCACGATCCGTCCCAGATCCGCGCGGCCTGATCCGCCTGTGTGCGTGTACATGACAGAGTTTGCCTCATAGAGTTGGATTCCCTTTCGCAAATTTCGGCATTTGTATGATTTTCAGCCGAATGATAGCTGCGTTATAGTCACGGGTGACACGCGTATATCCACTGCGCTACAACCCTGGCCTTACCAACTACGGCTATTAGGTCTACCTTCACTACTCTGACGGCAGATGTTATTGTTTGGTTAAAGTAAACTTTGAAGACAGGATAAATTTGGATATCCTTGAGGCGGGCTTCGCCGGCGTCGATAAGATGAGACTTGGTGCACCAATTGACATGTTTTGGTGTGCGAAACCTACATATCTAGCTTCAACCCTTCGGCTCGCGCCGTTTCCCATCTGAGGACTCACGTCTATGGCTAGGAGTTCAGACCCTGCCACCGGCTGGATTAAACACTTCGGAACCTGCAGTAAGATGCTCTCCAGCCACACAGCTATCCTGTCAGTCTGACCCAAAAGGCGAACCAGCATTATTTGTATCTGACCTTCGCTAAGGGCACTGTTAGCGGAAGAAGACTATTGACCACCTTTAGCAAGCTGATAACGTTGAGAGGAGAGTTGTGATCATTAGAACAAGAATCTTCATCGGCCCCACGTTTGGAGGAGGTGACAACTGTTGCGGTGGGTCATGGTCCCCATGTTATAATTTTCACCATGATCAACCCCTCTACGTTCAGGGCTGGACCTTTGCCTGAACAGAGTTAACTGTCATCGTGGTAAGGCAGGGGGTATAGAACCTCCCTGCTTCGGGATGCGCGCGCTTAGTTTACAGTCGTTTAGGGTTGATGTTCAGGCTCCAGTCAGGGTTAACTGTGGGGTTAAGATTTCGCTAAGAATTAGTAACCCTGACACTAATCCTAAGCGAAACTTTAAACCTTCCCGGCATTTTTTGTAAGGTTGTTTTAGTATCAGAAGTTTTATTGCCGCCTCACCGCCATCGCATCCAGGGGCAGCATTTATGAGCAAAAGTTTGGAATATTTACTATACATTGATGAATAACCCTGCGAAAGCAGTTGTGACGATTAACGAACGCGATGCGGGCGATCGAGTAATCGTCGCGCCTTGTACGACCATCGATTATTGATATAGAAACTGCTAATTGTCATTGGTTTTTTTCCGAAATACTTGCTGCGAGTTAACCCATGAATTTATGAGGAAAGAAGAATGCTCTTCAAACTTTATAGCTAAGCATGTACAAAAAATCACATGCGAAACTCCGGAGGTGCACTGATGAGCCGTCCCGCCCCCCGCCACTGCTCAATGCAATGGTACCTAAACTAGAACGCATATCAGGACTTTTATTCAGTTGGTCTGTTGTGTGATGAATCCGGTAACAGTTTATTACTGTTGTGTTAATCATCCTTATTTTTATTATGTTGTAGCTTGTTTATTTTGTCCTTTTGTCTTCTTTTTCTTCACTTTTGTTAGTTATATTAAGCCTTAAATAATTAACCGGTCCTTAACTTGTTTTTAAACTTGACAGTTTCCCCTAAAACACGTTAGTTCTTGGCTAATAAATGAAAATTTTACCAATAAAATTCCGCCTCCTCTTTTAAGGTCCGTCGTTTCTTTGACGCAGTAGAACTTGTGGGGGCGTGCGGTAAGCGAATAGCGTGCTTCCAGGGTTTTCATGCAAATTTTGTGGTTTTTCATCAGGTAAGGCCATAAATGTGCCTATCTCTGCTGGTGTGTTTGAGTGTGAAAACGAAACATCAGGTGAGTACAGCTCCTGTTTCAGGGGTCGCCTCTCCTTTTGTCGCACCCGCTTACGGGAACTCACCTTTTTGAATGCATCGACAGAGGGGGTTAAGATAATGTAAATAACTTACCTGGCGGAATGTAAATTAATATTTCTGCACCGAGCTACATGCGAATGTACATAGCCTAAACCAAACTAGGAAATTCACAATGGAAGACCACCAAAACAATCCGCTTCGGTTAACGGGCGCGCTACTAGTCCAGAAAAGGACAGAACACCGTTTTTGATACACTCCACGGCCAATCTCGTGAAGGTTTAAGCGAAATTGTGAAATATTTTTTCACTTACAGCGTACTACTTCGATAAAAAAAACTGCTACTTATGTAGCACGCATTCGCTCCATCGATTTTCAACAGCCTTATAAACGCAAAGACATTTTATATAAAATGTGCACAAAACATCCTTTCTTGTATTCTTTTTGTAAGAAATCACCTTCGATTCAGATTTTCTACCAGATTAAAGGATACGCTTCCGTTTTAAATAAGTTTCTAATTGTGAGATTTTTAGGAGCTTAAAATGTAGCTTCAACTACCAACACTTTCGCGCACATATTTATGCTGCTTATGAAACATACAACATTGTCGACATCTATTGCAAACTTAAACGAGTCGGAGATTATATATTCTTAATAGCGTAGACGAAAATTCGGTTTTCCTTACACTTCAAGTACATAGTTTATAGTTCAGAAGCCGTAAACGCAAGTGCGACGATAGGCCGTGTTCCGACATATTCGACAAAGGCTAAATTTTCTCTAGCCCGCAAGAGTAGAAAATTTTAATGAAACATTATGTTCTACCACATGAGTAGGATTAAGTTTATTTTGTGCATTTTTCAATATCTTTTAATTTATAAGGGCATTGGACAGCAATGAAACAAATGCATATTTTTGAGCGTGTTTTGTGGATGACCGAAAGAGAGGCATTCAACGCCTGGTATCCTCTTTTAACTGGAATATCTTGTAGCCCGTAGTTCAACTCCGCCAATTAACTCCATATTTTTTTCCACAAATTCACGGGTTTTTTAGTCGACTGATTTACGGGGGTTTTATCTTCAGATGCCCTAGAAGGACCGGCTAAAATTGAATGTACCCCTTACAAAAATAAAGGATCAAAGCGTTCTATTGTAACCAACAATACATAAAACTCATCTTAGCTGAAAACACAGGCAGCTGAAAATACGAATGCGCTTATTCAGCTATCCCTCAGATGAAAAGAACATAATGAAAGCTAAAAATATTTTCACCTACAAGCATTGCTCTAGAATGCGCACTTCTCAACTAAGGACGTTTTCTGGGGTTTCTCAACTCCTCTACCGTGGAGATAGATAAGCAAGACTGTTTCAAACCAGTTCCTATTCTGGCGATAACTTCATTGATTCCTGTGGAGCAGATTATGTCGGTCAGGCGACCCATTGTCGTTAATAAAGCGTGAGACAACAGGTTCTGAATCAATTGGAGGGCATTGAGACAAGTAACATCTGTAGCCTCGTGTGGGCACAGCTGGGCACAGCTGGGCAATAAAGGATAATAGGGCTAACCAATACACCTTACTAGAAAAACAGGTACTAGCTTAGGACCCAGACACGCGTTTCACCGATACTCTGCAGCATCCCACTTTGGGTCTCAGAAATTGTTTAAATAATCTAATGATTTCGCAAGAAAGTAGCGCGTCAAATAAACACAGTAAGTTCTCTCCAGTTCTTACTTGCTTACTTATATTTCATTGGATGGGACAAATTTGGACATTTTGTACATACTTATACTTTACAATTTATTGGGTTTCTTGATATTTCTGAAAAAATTGGCGGTAAGGAGGCCGTCTGCTTCAAATTACCCGAGGTCTAACTTACCGTTCTGAAGTTAGATTAGCATAGTTCGCGGCGCAAAGCGCCGCGCACACTTTCAATTAACACGTTCAACAGATTAACGTTAGTTTATTTACTTTGGTTCCTTAGCTTATTGATAGTTAAGTTCAGGTTTCGGTTGTGTTTTAAGTTCATTATTATGTTTACTATTTTTTCTTTTAGTTTTTGATTATTTTTTAAGCCAGTTTAGCTTACTTTGGTTTACGTTTTCTGGTTAGTCATTGTTTCACTTAGTGATTTCTTAATATTTGCATAATTGCCAATCTTAATTATGACGTGCCGTTTTGTTGACAAACATTAGATTATTAAATAGTTATTCCTGCTTTTTCTACTTTTATAAACGTTATTTTTAAAGTTGCGAAAATTCCCATCAGAAAATTCAGAAGTCCAGTTTGGCGAGTATACGCGTACTTTTGACAAATTCTCATCAGGCCTTATATTTATATGGAAACTGGGTGCGAGTTAAACGTGTTCGTCTTTTCGGAAAAGTGACTAGTGGGAATGTGGATGGTGGTCGATAAGCGAAGGCGATAAGCCTTCTGGTAAGCACGCCAGTTTTGAAATTATGGCCATTTAATTTCACCAGAGATGAATCGCCAACTTTGGTTAAGTTAGTCAGAAGTGAGGTTTATAGGCAAAAGCCGAATATGCACATCAAATTTCGGTCTGTGCTTATAAATTTCAGGATATTCAAAGGCAACAAGTACAGGACATGGTGTGGGTGTTGAAAAGGCTTCTTCGGTGATCTGTCCAGCACCTGGTCACCACTCCAAAAGTTCACGACCCAGTATCTTTCTGCATTACGGTCGTTTTATTTTCTATGTGGATTCCGTTGACCTCGTGAAGAAATACTGAAAACTACGTTCTTTGAAATATACCAGACAAGATCACAGTCTCTGCACGTCAGTGCGTCTGTAGAGGCGGCCATAGAGAAGTCAACTGTCATGCCAGTCCTCTGGCGATCAATCTCGGAGAGGTCAACACTAATCAGCAGCCAACAGGCAGGTCAAAGTTCGTGCGTAGAGCACTGATATAATACCTGACAGGCGTCAAGGCGGAAGCAGTGACAGCCAGCAGAAAGAACCACCACCCTAATCTGATGATGGAAGCGAGAGTGTTTTCTGAACATCAGTCTTAATACACTTCCATCCATGAACTCGTCCCTTCTTAGTCTTCTGTGGAGGATGATGAATGTGATACGATAAGGCGAGATAAGGAGACTTCGCGAGGCCTGCTTTTTTTACTGAATGAAAAGTAAATCCCGTGCCGCTGCGAAATTTTCAAGTGATCATCAAATGACCCAGTGACTGTCAAACCGCTACGCTGGTCACTCGAGCGAACTTTTGTCCGGCAACGTGATATGTCGTAATTAAGGTCATCAGTTAAAACAAGTCTACGCGCGATGTCATCACCAGACGCAGCGTCACTTCAACTCTCAGCTAAGCGTGGCCATTAGTGGCAAATTGTCGTCTCAGAATGGATCAGGTGCGCCCCTCGTCATCGAGTCAGTTGCCACCCCTGTAGCTCTGATAATCTGATATCATATGTTGTGATTGTGCACGTTCAGCCACCGTAATCGGTGATGTCCACAATTTGTCCGAGAAAAGGGACGGCGACTGTGGCCGGGTATAGTAAAAGTAGACGGGCCGTCATCTACCGCACTCTAAACCTTTATCCGCTTTAAACCGGTGGCAAGATAAAGTCGAGATGACAGAGCGAGGATCAGGCGTAAGCCGCTTTCTCCAAATGCAGCCAGAAAACACCGCCAAACATAATATTTAGTGACAGTAGACTTTGCGCCGGTACTACTGCACTTTCCACCCTCACTCGCTTATAGTAGGTGTTTAGCCTGATTTTAGGAAGCCAGGGCTCGTACTGCTACTACCATTACTGTTCTTTCTAATACAGCTACTAGGGTGCTGTTGAGCGATATTTTTGCTGGTACTCAGCACTCAACTGCACCCTAGTAGTTGTAAGTCAGAAGTGACACTGTTTAAAGTCAGCGCACGGTTCATATCCCCTCAATCTCAACAAGAAGTGTTGTAGTACTGGTGCTAGCATTGATTCCACTATTTGTCAGCGGTGACGCTGACTAAGCCAACACTAAGGCTCTTATCCCCTTGGTCTCAACAGGGAATGTGAATCTGGGTTTAACTATTTCGGGTAAGTACATGCTTGGGGTCCTGAGCAAAACTGCGTTTGCCTTGGTTTCCGCACTCTCAACTCGAGGCTAGTAGTACTGCTGCTAATATTTGGTCAGGAATGACACTGATTGGAGTCGGGTCTTGGGCCGTTTTCCTTGATCTCCAGTATATTACTGCTGAAAGTGCTGTGCCTATGCTAGGAATGCTAATTCTAGTGACCATACTTGCTAAGACCAGTAGGTGGTAAGCTACAATGCGGCCTGTACATACATGCATGACATTTTAGCCTAGTGCGCAATCTTTGACTTATAAGGGGATATTAGTAATCTCAAGGTTCAATAAATGTATATGTAGTAAGAGTTGAGGATCTTTCACGCATTTAGGTGGTAACAAAATGAAATGTGCCATTTTTCCGGATACTTCTGTTAGAAAAGCTGTACCTTGGCTAAAAGTACTAGTTCTAGTAATCATACTTGCTAAAGCCAGTAAGTGGCAAGCTGTTGTGCGGCCTGTACGTGCATGTACAAATTTTAACCTATTATGCAGTCGTAACCTACATGGGGAGTGTAGTAGGCTGAAGGGTTAAAGGAACATGTATTCACTAAACGCCCAATATCTACCATGCATAAATGATGGGATTATGCACTTACAGGGGGTGTAGCCGTTGAAAGTCACTTGATAAAGCTTTGTGCCGGTCGAGCGCCCAGATTGGTTTGTGAGCGACCAATATGTTTTGATTACGTTAAGAGGAAAACACTAGGGATATATTACACCTATGGCGTCGAAGCACGTGGTATCCCCCGAAGGTGCCAGCCCCCAATGTTTTCCCACGATTTAAAGGCAAAACGCCATCGCAAAACATCGGTTCAGCAGCATAATTATAACTGAAAACTTGAGTCATTGCAATGATTATTTACAACACTTCAGGCAGGCTTGTCTGATCGGTCGGACTAAATATTACCTATACAAAGGAAACCTTGGAACGTACTCACGGCTACTGAACACGATCCACCGGACAACAGCGCGATCAAACCTAGAATCGACCGGTTTGCGCCTATCGGTTGACTTAGCTGCGGCCTCTCTGCCACGCTCATAGGACGACCCTCGACAAATGCTTGCAGCCAAATGAACACGTTCACCGGTCGGACTAATAATCAGCCACATAGCAGACAGCATCAACGATTCCCGACATAGCTACACACCGAGTCGCTTGCAAGGATCACGAATGTTGGCCACCGGCGAGAACGGCTTCATCGACCGCTGTCCTGCACGATCCTAGGCATTAGCCCGTTGTACTGCGGTGGTTGATGATGATATCTACTCCGCACACCAGAGAGAACTATAAAAAAGTCCACAAGGTGCTTTAGGACTCACGTCTACCCATCCCTTCGTGAACCAAAAACCAGTGATACTCAGGTAACGACTGCTCAACGGTCCAGTGCATAATCAGGTTGTGCTTCGCGGGCTCTGATTATAGCTGATGGGAGAGAAAAATACCAAAAGGAGCAATTCCCTACCCGACATTACCAACAAAATACCACATATTAGGGTGTCCGGAAAGCCCATTCTTGAACACAGTCGACTTGGTAGTTTGAAAGACGGAAGAGCTTTTAAGACACCTAGTTCAACACCTAAGGACAGACCGGGATGGCGGAATCCACGCCTAGCAGTCCATAAATTTAATAGAATCTGCCATGCTTGTGGCCACTAGAAAGGGGGGTATATATATAACCCTGTCGTGGGACTTTTATCAGTCGACATGTCGGACACCGCCGACATGCGATTATGATACTGGACAGGACATCGGCTCTCAAGGATTCCGGAAGTAAATCATCCTAATCCAAATAGTTACTTTGTCATTACCATTTTATCGTAGCTGCCGAGATTCTAACAAAACTGCACACGCTCAGTCCCATATAGACACATTTTGGGACACTCCAAGTTTCTTTCAGAAACTAGACACCCGGGAGGCAAGCGAGAGTTGAACTAGTACGCTTTTATTTGTCGTTCTGGGCAGAAATTCAAGCCATGTGCCAACGATATGCCATTTTTATTAAAAACTGATGTTGAAAAGCGTACAAGGATGGTGGGGTTATGTACAAAGACAGATAGAGAAAGGAGGGAGAAGGGGAGGAAGAGGGAGAGACAGGCGGCCTGTATCGTAAAGGGTCTAAAAAAACGAGACCTAAAAGGCGCAACGCGTTCGCATGTCTTCAAGGCGTTTGGCGATGTCATTCGGTACCTTGTCCATCTCCGTCGCGATACTGCGTTGCTTGGCCAGGTCCAGTGAACTGAACATTTCACACAGGTCTCCGTCGATCACGTTCTAGGCAGGTGAAAGTATAGAAGAAAGTATTATAAACAAACCCGCGTACTGTGACCACCTTAACTTAAATTTGATTGACTTAAAGCCAATCACTAGGATGACGTAGGGCTGTTCTATTTCCGGATGCAGCCTGATCAACTGCAAATCAAAATAAATAAAATATGGAGATGGGAGATCCGATAAGGGATAAGCTTTCTATGACTCTTTGCAATCCATTGGTCATCCATTATCGTCAAAAATTAAGTAGTGCGCTACAGCCGGCAGCTGACAGGGGATGAGCTCGGAAAAGTCAGGCCGCGGATCACAGTCTCGAGGGTGAAAAACATAGTTAATGGCAGAGGCAGGGTATAAATTAGATGTTGATTAGTGCGACAGCCTGTACCAGGTGACAGTGTTCACTAAGAAAAGGAAAAAAGGAATCAGAATATGGAAGCTAGTAATTACCTTGCAGGGATAATAAAGTGAGCGGTAGTGGAGGTGGTCGCGGCCGACTAAAGAGAGCGATTCAGCTCGAAGGTGCAGCTCTAGGTGCTGGAAGAAGTCGTAAGCATCGCGGGAAGTGAAGGGAACTAGAATGCCAAGTCCGCCTGAGAGGGTGGAGTAGACGAGGCCCTCGGAACCGCCAGGTATCAGGGTGGCCTTCTGAAGACAGCTTACCACCTCACCGACGTAGAAATGTGCCAGTACCTGCAAAGTAGGTGAAGAAGGCGGATTTTTGGTCACTGAGGAGGACGCATTACTCTGCACAGAGGCGCTAGGTAGGGAAGGGGGGAGGGGCAAAAAACCATGCCGAGAGAGGGAGCTGGGACATCTGTGTAAAAACAGCCTCACCTCAGACTGCCGAATGATAGTTTGTCTGTACCACACATGCGCTGCTCCCTAACACCACATCTACTGAACAGAAATGAGGAAGTTCCGTCTTACATAGACGAAAGTGCCAGGAAGACCAACTCGGTGTAGTAGTTTGTAATCCTCCAACCTCTTATTATTAGCGCGGCGGATAGTTAAAGGTAACTAAAACTTCGGGGTCTACGCCGCGCGACATTCCTCTTGCCATGAGCTAGTGGTATCGTGTTAAATCGACCGGGTGTCACGTTTGTCACAGTGGCGGATATCACGTGGTTTCTATCAACGGTAGTTGAATAGCGGTGACTCATGTGCGGATTTATCCGTAGTTAAGTAGATGTATGCGACATCTAATCCATCCGACGTACTTATTCAGAAGTCAAAGAGTAGAGTTCCGACAACTAGCCTGCGCTGACACAAACACACCTGCAGGGGGCAGTTAGTCTTCCAGGCTAAACGAGGACTGCCACCAGTACCAACGAAATTAAGTAGTGACCAACGTGATGGTTCGATTACCGCTATCGTAAACGCTTGCCGAAAATTGGCATAAATTGCTTTTTCCAGCCCAAAATTTTGCTACTTGTTCAATAGAGTCAACACAGCTGGGGATCCCTCCTGTCTTACGAGTGCCAAAAGTATTCTGGGTGCATTACGCAACGAGCCTGTTTTTATGCGGAAAATCACCTATCACAAGTAAGCTCCGCAGTTGTGGGAAATTGCATCCGCTACGACTTTGATTCTCGGGGAAAATGGTCAAATTGATAGACAGTAGCGTCAAATTTCTTCCTTTAGGAGGCGACCATTAAACTCCAACTCTACTTGACCCAAAGTCCTCATTTGTGACTCCACAAAACTTCTACACTTCGCTTACCCCTCCAAGTGGTGGCAGATACCGAATAAGGATTGTTGATAAGACTCCCAAACGCAATGAATTTTGTCGGTGGTCTCGCTCGTTAAGTTGGGAGAGGGGTAACAATTGTCTACAGATTAAAACTATATACTGCGTCAGTCCTTTTACTGCACCTCATTACCGATCGTTTAAACCTACTTTAGCCGTGGAGGCACTATGCATATTAGGCTAATTAAACTGACGCTATGTAACCCATTCTCACTATAGATCAAGCGCAAACTCCTTTCGTTTTACTCAAGGTAGTGACAGTCATCGTAGTTTTTGATGGAAGTGCTATCAGGTCTGACATGAAGGCATCATTTAAAAGTTGGAATGCTGATCTCAGAGAGGCCCACGGTATCACCTAGTGCAGGGTGTGCACATGGACGGTGGTCTGCATGTGAATTTATTTAGTGATAATAAATTGACGCTAAACTACAGCACTCTCCTTTCCCTCACCCGCCTAGACTCGGTGTCAAAACAGTCAGGAAGCAGGAGATTAGATGGGAGTAAAATATCTGACGCGGCGTGAGCCTGCACCCCGCACACGTCCTCAACCCCGTGGACCTTCGACTCAAGCCGGCTGAGGTCGCGGCTTTTCTCCGTCTCCCAAATGCACCCAGTTTGGACCCCTGATCCAAAAAGAGCTACCAACCCCGCAGACGATGGGCCTGCGTGATACAAAACAATAAAGGGAGGAGGAGGAGGAGGAGGAGGAGGGGGAGGGGGAGGAGGAGGAGAAGAAGAAGAAGAAGGAGAAGAAGAAGAAGAAGAAGAAGAAGAAGAAGAAGAAGAAGAAGAAGAAGAAGAAGAAGAAGAAGAAGAAGAAGAAGAAGCCATTTCAACCTACTCGCCGTGCTGATAGGGAAACCGAGTTATCCCGTCAGCAGTTGGCAGCCTTCCAAGCAACGGCTGTTAGTGATACACTGAAGCGCGTCGGATCGCTAGAAGCGTGGAATATGTGATGAGTTGACCGCACTTTCTAGTTCCCCTCTAAGGCGCCAGCCGACTGTCTAAGCCGGTCACACAATTGATGCTTAGGTCACGCGGAGTGGCTGACAAAACTTAACGGCCCGTCTACGCGTGTCACACACAGGAAGGATGGGCGGGTCAGATCCCACACTTCTGAGAGTACCATACATTGCAGGGGCAAGCATACGAAGACATATGTACGTAGAGAGAGAGAGAGAGAGAGCGAGGCATACACACAAGCACATAGACATATGGGGAACCCACCTCCAGTTTTTGGCTAGAACCGCCGAGGGCCGTTCTGTCCCACAGCGAACGATTACCACTCGGATCCTCCTCAATCTCGTCGTTTGCGTTGGCGGGTAGACGCAGGAGAACAATGTTGCCGAATTTGTCCGACACGGCCACCGTGCACTGGTCCAACACGGCAAGATGGATTATCCATCGGGGGCTAGCATCGTCAGCGAAGATGACTAACTGGTTATCCGATCGCGGGCGGTAGCGCACCCAGAAAACACCCTCCTGTACATCGGTGACGATGACGCGATTGCCCACGCTGTAAATGCCGTTGATGAGGTTGGGGAAATGCTGAGAAGAAAAAACCTCCGCACTAGTGGTGGAACGTACTTTCTATGAAATACCTTTAAACAAAACATTTCTACTCGTTAATAATGAGTAGTTGTGTTTATATTTACCTTATTCTCACACTTTTTAAGTAGCTTTTTCTTGCCCATGTCGTACAGCCTCAGGCGATGACCAACCGCGGCCAGCAGACGGCCCTTGAAGGCGCATAGAGCGGTGGGGAATTCGTCCACCTGCGTGTCGTGGACAAATTCCAATTTATCGCCAGTCGGGGACACCCGATAAGTCTTTAGTAAGCCCGCAGAACAGCTGCGTGGGTTAAGAACGAGATCCTTTGCGAGGGCAACAACGACATAGTACTCTTCTGGTCTGTAAATGGAAATACAAACGTTTGATAAGCCATAAAAAGTCTTGGAAGGCAAAAATAGGTCACAATAACTCCGGGAAGACTCGGTCTGGCTACAAGCTCGTCTGTGTGTACATCGGTCTTGAACAGTATAATCGCCTTCGCTGTTGAACAACAAAGCTCTCAGGCCTCAAAAATGACGTGTCATGCAACAGTACTATCCTCGGGGTACGTAGGCTAGTTCGTGGTAAATCCTTAGTTAGAGGCTATTTAACTCCGGTTAAGGTTAAACCAGTGAGATAGTTTTAAAAAGGGTGTGTCAATAAGGAGTGTCTGGTTTTTCGTGATACGTTGACGACGTTTGTGTACCCAACAAAGCATCAAACGAACTCCCCAAAAGCCGCAAGACAGTCATTTACAACTATCCAGTACAGCCCAGTCGCCTGTCCTAAGTAGAATAGAACTATCCGGTTGGCTACCGGCCTTCCAAACCATGGCTGTTAGCACGTTTTCATAGTTTCAAATCGCACTTGGTTGCTCATAGTGATAAAACTGAATCGACCTCACTCTCCTCACCTGTCTATGCTAGCGGCGAGTAGGATTCAAGTGAACTGATTCTAGGATTGGGCGTAGTCGCTCACGTCGTATGAAGCTGATAAAAGCGAAAGGCGACTTCCAAGAAAACAGCTCAGAATAAGATGTAATCACAGGAACAAGAAGCTTCTTGGTCTGATGTTTCCGATTCTCAGTCGAACCCATCTTCACTGCTGTGAGGAGAAAATAACGCCAACGCCCAGATCACGGCTCATCCGACGGGTACTTGAAGGCTGATGAGTCCAAAATTCTTGCAATATGTAAGTGAGTCGTGAGCTGCTTGAGTCATAGTTCTCCGACCTGCCTTCAAGCAACAAATAGAACGGCCCTCCAAATCCACATTCTGCACTGCGATTTTGCCTGGCCAAAATAACTAGCCAAGTGGGGAGGATTTGAGTGACTAGTAGTCACTGTGACAGTGAGGAAAAGGGCACAGTAACCGTCACGCCACGAAGTGTCCATGGTAATGAAATTACGGCAATTAACGACTCAGGTGCGGACCGACAATTAATCATCATATCAACTGCGACCCCCGACGATGAACACGAGTGCTGTTAAATAATCTAATAGGCAACTGCGCCCTATAAGTATTGCGCAGCTTTTGCCCCGATTACCCTGTGCTGTGGTTGTCGCTGATGTTGGGTTCGATAAAGGGAATCCTAGGCGTCAGGCCAATAAACTGCTTGTTCAAGTCATCACCTCTTTCTCTTCTTCCTCCTTTGCCGTATGAATACTCCGCAGGTGGTTAAGTGTCTTTTCTGACAATGAGTAGAAGAAGAAGAAGACTTTATCGCTGGGACAATATGTTTATTCGCCTCTTGTTTCGAGATCCGTCGCGGATTCGTCATCGGAGCAGATACGAGTAGAAGATACCATCAACGCCGGAGACGGGGAAAACGCGCATAATAATTTAGGAACCAGACACATTGTGGACCAGATTTGGGCTGCGGGGGGACCAGTCATGAGAGCTTATAAACAGGAGATTTCATTGCGGACTTGGGTAATTTATCTTGGAGTTTGAAGCAGTAGGGCCGTTCATGCATACCCTCCCATATCCATTACTCTGGTTTGCGGAAAATTTTGTCTACAAAATGTATCGTGGTAGGGTTAGATAAAAAAAAATATGTTTTAATGCTGCCGCCAATATCGTGGCCGTAAGTGAATTAATCACTGTTGGTGTTACTGTTGCATAATAATCGCTGTGGTAGGGGGTATGGATCTTACCTATTGAAGAAGGTGGCAAGCGCAATCGCATGTGCTGCCTCGTTCTGGGCGAACCGGCAAATCTGCAGTGTTTCACCAGTCAGCGGGTTCAGGCAACGCAGCAGACTGGCCCACATACCGGGACCAGCCTTGGGTGCACCAAAAACGGCCTCGGGTAGATTGGAATTCATCAAGGAGGCTGCCGCCTCCTTAGCCTGTTCTCGTTCAAAGTCATTTGTTGCGGAGGCGAGAATTCGCTGGATTTCAATAAAAAAAAGCAAATACTTTTTTTAGTTCTGTGCGGTGGAAGGTACGATTTAATTTGAAGAACAGGGTTGTCAGAGCTACTCATTAGAAGTGTGTACACAGCCGGATGCACAGACACGACCACAGTGGCCGCAGTTAGCACTTGCATTATGAAGACAAATATGTTAATGCGGCCATATACGGAGCTCTGGCTGCTTGCTAACTTTCCCGTCAACAGTGAGTATATTTAATGTGCAGTGAAGGATAAGGAAGGATAAGGAAAAGGAGCGGCGGCTCAGGGTAGGGAGGTCATTATGACACTCCGATAAAAACTTTTGCGGGTCCAAGTAGTCCAATCCCCGGTGGTTTACTCAGGAATACATCCGTCTTTCAATGTGTTTTATGCAAATGCGGGGGACTAGCCCACGGGTGCCGTTTTATGGTAAGTAGACGGTAGTCGCTCTCTGAGGACTCAGTTGCGAGCCTGTCTGCTGAGTGCTGCGGCGAATGGGACACCACCTCAAAGGTTTAAGTGTCATCAAGGTCTCCAACATAGTAGCGTAAGTCGTTCGCCCCACAGACTTAGTCATGCTGCCCTCGACCTGATGCCGCAGCCCACCTGGAAACGTCGAAGAGGAGAGCAACTGAAAACTTGGCTCGACACCGTTCGTCAAGACATGGAAGCAGTTCTTGGACCTGCTATCTTCGGTCTCCGTCGCTGGAGAAGAGACTGGGTGGAGCTCTTCAGATCCACTGCCGCCAATCGTCACGCATGCAGAGGTACCGTCTGTGACATCATTGAAGCCGGCTAGATCGGGCATGATCACAGCCGTAACAAATACAAGTAAGAGGTCTCCAACAAGGTTTCAAGGAGTTAAGCTGGAAACCGCGGGTTTAATACGCGTAATCAAGCTCTCAATAAAGTATTCACCCAAGCAGTTGTTCCGTATGACGTCCGGTCTGAGAGGCTGGATGTGATTACAGCGGTCAGTGCTTTTCACTTCACCGTCCGAGCGCAAAAAAAGCGATGTCCAATAACTGACGACCGGACTTAAGTCACTCCTTTAACAAGAGGTTGCCCGTGCGCAACATATGCCACCGAAAATATGCTTATTAGGTTGTGGAAGCTTATCTGAATTGGATTTTCTTAATGATTTAAGGATCTCTAATGTACATTCGTGAGGATTACGGGGTAAACGGATGAGTTCGTGCTAACATACGATATTGTACTGCTTTAGTACAAACAATCACGGAAATGAGAATCCTAACACATGATGTGACCGATCTCAATGCTTATTTCTTAATTTAACAACCTGAAATTTGGCATAAAGTAGTTAATATAATCGACTAATACCCTACAAGTGAGCACAACCATAAGGTATTTTAAAATATTTTCTGGAGGATCCGATAAGCTGGATGAGGCTTGAATGAGGGAAACTTAAAAGGTCTGGTTTTTGTTATAGTGAATTGATAATTTACAGAGTCCATCAACAATCTAAGGAAATGTGTACACCTAAAGTATCAAGCAAGTTGTACAAATAAACGTCGAATTGGCTTCTTAAAACGCTGGTACTCGGTGCTTATACGAAATTCAGCCGAACATTCGTTGATTTCGTGCTTTTTAAAGGAGTGTTTTCAAGGTAGTTTTTTGCTACACGAATATAACCCGATCTCACAAGCTACCAGTTCCGACGCTGCCTCGTCGTCTTGACTAATCCAGGCTAACAAACGAGGGGATAGGTCGTGTGCACTACTCCCCCCCCCTCCCCTCCCCGTTCCCACATTTGCAAGACGTGCTATGCCGTACTCACCTCCGCCATTTCTTTTCGCCGCTCGGCCTTTAGGTCGTCCGTGTAGGCGTTGTGTTCGGTCTCAATAATGAAGGCATTGTTAGACTCTGGGTGAAAGACGAACTTGCGCGGCGTGTACTGCAGGGCTGCACTGGTCTGATTGAAGACGGCACCCAACTTCTCCAGGGCCAGGATACTACAAGGCAAACAGGATAAATGAGTGACAGAGGATAACAGGGTCTTAGGTGCTTGCTAATGAACTTCAATTTCTATGCACGCTGATTTATCGTCAGTTGAGTGGCACATGGTCGCAGTGGCTCACTAAGAAACCCGAGTTGAGAACCTACTAGAGCTGCTAGTCAGGAAGGGAAACTACGCAGACGCCAAGGACTAAATAAACGACTTCAGAGCAACTAGGATTGTGAAAATGGTGGCCTTATGGCAAGATGATCGGCGTCGCGCAAACCAAAGTATGTTCAAAAGTATGTTCAAAAGTATGTTCTAGCACCTGCTTGGGGGTCTCCTATGTTTATGTAGACAAACAAGTCTCAACACGATAGGCAGTCTTCAGACAGTCGTTCGCCGGATTTATTTTGCACACAACGCTGTTATAAGGTCGTTTAGTGTGCTGAGGCCTAGTAAAGTAAGTAAAGTTGCAAAAGAAGGACTGAATCCGACAGATGAAATGAGGGTGTGGATCTGCCGCAGTTGGGATGGAAGCGTATGGCATTTTGAAAAGGCCAAGCAAGCTGGGCAGGCTGGCATGCTGCTCTTGGTCTGCGCAGTAGTTCAGCATGTCAATTAAATAGAACTCTTAAAGAATGGAATAAACTGGCTGCTACTAAGGTCTGCAATCCCCAATGGTCCAGATGACTTGAGCATATTTGACTGCAGAAGAGAAACTATGCCTAATTAGACGCAGCGTACCCTTCGCCCTACGTTTTCCCGTTAGCATGAAACTAGAAAAAAGCATAATGATCTCCAAGCGCATTTTTGTAACTAGTCCGCAATCCTAATACACAATACGCTGGTCAAACAATTAGAACACAAGCGGCCTACTACGACAAACTTTTAACGTCTAACATCATAATAAATTAACCCAAAGGCGGTTAGATGTGTGCAGAAATGAAAAAGATGAAACCGTTTTTTGGGTCACACTTCTGTCCATCGTGGTGATTACGCGGAATTAGTGTCTGGCAGAGGTCTAACATCCCAGATGCAGTCAAGGATACGACACAGCACAGAAAGCACCACAGCTAAAGACTTGGCCAGGTCACAGTAATTCCTAACCATTTTTGTATTACATTCTTTTTGCGTTTCGCAGGCTATATTATGTCATTTCAGTACTCAGAGTCCCCAACTACGCCATCACAAGAAAATGCTGGAGGTTGCTTAATCGGTACGATTTTGGTCATTACTATAATGCGTGCATGCATCACTAATTGCAACGTATCGTGACACAAATAACGGACGTGTTAATTATTTATAGTCACGACTCAGCTAACGTTCACTTGTTTAGTCTATAAGTAGTGCAACTGCTGGAATAGAACATTAAAACGGCAGACGCTAGTAAGTGTATGCTTACTTGCTTTGAAGCACCAGCCTTAAGAGGTCGCGCTCTAACAATAGCCTTAGTTTGTAGCTATGAGAATCGCAGGATGGAATCTAACAAGTTGGATAATAAAACACCTTGTCGCATACTGAGGATCTTTAATAACTGCAAAATGGTTGCCTGTGTTTTCTTGACTGGACTTTCGATATTTAAATTAAAAGGTTAACTGGCTGTGTGTTCCATAGGAGAAGCCGGCTTACATATCAAAATACAAGCACACTAACCGTAGGGAATTTTCACAAATCGCAACCACGCCCTCCGGACATTGTTCAGATGAGAAACCCGAGGCGTATTCAAGAGTTTCGTAGGAGAGCGGGATTAGATGGAATCGGCTCTGGTAGGTGTAACTGAGCCATGAGCGACTGGAAACAGCCAACACTGCCTCGCCACCTTGCATAGCGATACGGAAAAGCTTGACAGGACTGGTGCCGAGGTAGCGAGTGCGAGTGTCGGAGAGCTCGCCAGTCACAGGATCCAAAACGACGCGCAAAAGCACACCGTTATTAAGACCAATGTTGAGGTAGAGGATGCCTCCCGTCTGTACAGATTTGTCTCCATCGGTCTCACTGGTGCCCATCTCTGCAATGCAAAGCGACTCGGCCGAGGTGGGTAGGCCTTGCATTGTAAGCGGGGAAAGACAGTCCTATAGTATATGAGGGAAGATACGATCACAAAAAAAGAAACTGATACATACGTTTGCGTAATGCACTCAATAACGACGGCTAAGGAACGCAACAGGAAATACAGGAAAGAGAAATTGTGAAACGTCGATTTTACTGTCGCCCTCTGTTCAGGCAGCTGAATACTACATGGTACACATTCAGAAGAAGAAAAAGTGACCACTAGAACAAGAGTTTTATTTGCCTGACGTTTCGGATTCCGTCGGGAATCCTTAATCATAGGTGATGGTATGATAGTCTGACTCATGTCCATCGCACATCTATCTGCGCATGACTCAGACTATCGTACCATTACCTATGATTAAGGATTCCTGACGGAATCCGAAACGTCAGAAAATAAAACTCTTGTTCCAGTGGTCGCATCTTCTTCTTTTGAACTGCTTTCTGGAACTCGCATATTCAATGCTAATGGTACACATTAGCTGACCTAGTAATGGCTGCTTTTCGATCCCCAACAGAAGCAGACTACACGTACCCTGAGTTACGCCTGAGAAGACTGTTACGCGAGCCATTCTCAGGTTGCTATCAATCCTACGAATGGCAGCCATCTTCCAAATCGTGAGTGACATGGTTTAAATGCCGTATACAGGTCAAAGAAAATAAGAGCAGGGCTGACGTCATTCCACTCTCACTTACACAGAGATTTTATTTTTAGGCTAAGTCAAGGGAGATCTGAGATTTTTGGACTATGAGCGTAAACCCGTATTTTATATTAAGTACTGATCTTACAGCGCACTGCTCGTCCCCACCTTGAAGTAAGACGTTTGCTGAACATTCCGTTCCGAATGGAATGAGGGTTCTGTTTTAGATTTGACGACAAAATGCAGCCACACATAGAACCATAAACATGCATTTGTTCAATTGTGATGTACCGACTGCGCCCGAGTATGGTAGGATTGTAGGGCTGGTTTAAGTGGACTGCATGGCGTGTGCGTAGCAGTCTCTGTCTAGAGGGTTCTTTAGCATCGCTCCAATGTTTTCACAAAACTGAGGACAAGGAGGAAATCCATTGACATCTACTGGAAATCATAGGCCTCAGTGCATGCACAGAACTTCCAAAAGGTACACAAATCAGACACACCACCTAGGATTGTAGCGCGGCTCATTTGAGCGCACACGGGATTTTTTAAACAGTGGTAGAGGAACTTTCAATAATGTAAGACCTAAGCGCATTTCATTGAAAACATGATAAACTTTTTTTATAAAGGTCTCACTACCATCAAAATTTCGAAAGGATTGAGATCAGATTGCAAATGCATCATTCGAAATTTTCATAATTTTAGCTCTGTTGCGCCACCATAAAGGGTGGCAACGTACGACAAAACTGAATACTTATTAAATACGATAATAAATACAGGTTAGTTTTGGAGGCATACCAGATGGGTGTAATTTGTATTTCAAATTATGGTTAGATCATAGGGTTTCCGGTAGTAAAATGATTCCTTAAGGTTCAAAATGCTGTTCCTGAGAAGAATTACATTCATTCTCACGTAGAGAGTGTTACGGCGTAAAATATTTTGGCAAGTGAAAAAGTGGTCACCGTTATTGCAAAGGCCTGTGACAACGGTTTGACCAAACGTCTATCACACCGCTTTGGGATGCTTTTGCTTGCGGATGAGGATTCTTATCGAAATGCATAAACAAGGCCAGTTCAAAAATTGCTGGTAATGAAAAGCAGCGTGCCCAAAACCTCACCTTTTAGAGTGGCTGACTCATGAACTATCCGCCAGTCCAGCGCAATGAACTGCACCAGTCAGTGTCGCACAGTCAAATGTAAGGCTAATCACCTATATAGTCGGGTAGTTACATTTTTAAGTGAAATTCTATGCGAAATCTGTAATGGTTATATAGCGCCTATATTGGCTGTGACCTCCGAACTCCTCCACGTGCTCACTGTACGCTAACAACTGGACAGGTGGTTGTCTGATTCCTCGAGCAGCTGCTATGATCCTACTTGATAATAACTATGGCCTACAAGAAAGAGAATACGTACCGATGGGTCCAGAGATAGGATGCGCACAGTATTGTCCGCTAATCCAACAGCCAAAAACCGTGAGCGCTGTTCATTTGGACTAATGCGGCCCAAAGCCATACAGATAACTTCAGCGGGCATTTCTTTGCGTTCGGTGTACTCGTTCAGCTGGCCTGTTACGTCCATTTCAAAGTAAACAAGTTCACCGCCGGTAAGCGCTATCACCACTTGACGCGAATTTACAGCGCATTTTTGAATTGCCTTTTTTCCAGGAGTTCTCCACACGTTGATTCGCCTGTCTGCCCGAATGTGCCGAATACCTTCTGGGTAGACTTGCACCAAAGCATCGTCACCAAGCTGTGAGCAGGTAAGTGTGGGCGTAGTGCCTAGAAATCCGGAATCTGTAACTTCTTCGACTGTCTCGCCGATGGACAAGACGAGTGTTGCGTTCACGAAAGAGACGATAATGTAGGCGTCGTACTCCTCTGCAAGTGGGAAAGTTTAAAAAAATAGATATCTACCTTCTGAATTGCGCTTTACGGTCCACACTGCGTTCGGACTGCCGGGGAGATCTGATTTTGCCATTTCAGTAACCTCCAGACCGTGGCGAAGTAAACGGAAAGTTGAGCGCGGACCTCTACCACAAACGACAGCAAGTTGTGGTGTATCTTCATTAGCGAGGTCGGCGATCTAGAAGACAAAACTAGAAACGCAATCGATGTTATTACATGTAGACTTGTTATTGGCGATAAACCCTCTAGCACATCGACCTCGATTAAATTTTTAAGTCCTCGGGGATAAAAATAAAAGGTATCGCCTTCTTCAAGTGGCATGGCTGAGGAAAATTCCGGTTCATCATCATTGTCACCGAGGTGTGCAATTTGGTAGAGATAGCTACAAGAGGAGTTAACCGTAGAAAATAAAGCCTTACTGGTTGCCAAATTCTGAGGCTGTGAACAGGAAACCAGTCTTTAAGACACACATCGCCGTGGCCACTGGGACGGTGTCAAAATATTTTACTTTGATTTCCGTGATTGTTTCTTTATCTTTCTCGAGATTGATCTTGAATATATCGCCCTGTTCTGTTTGAGCCAGGAAAAAGAAAAGGTTCTACAGCAGTGTGAAAAAAAACAGCAAGCGTATTACCTTAGTTCTGTGAGTTGCGCTGCAAACAAATAGCAATCCTCTGTCGGGATCATCCAAGTCGTTGCGGCGTTGTGGGATCGGGCAACGGATATCCGGCTCATCACCGAAGTTTTTATATGTAATATAGTTTTCCGAACAAATTAGGAGACCCGAGTGAACTTCACTGCCACCTGGTACCGTTATTAAAAAGTTGGCATGTTCTTCTAATGGTTCGGAGTACTTGCGTACGACGTGATTCAGTCCCAAGTCTAATTCATAGTAGGTTAATAGCTGATGAGCTGATCGGGCTGCTTCGCCGGTAGGGTCTTGGTCGGCTTCTTCATAGTCCATTTCTATGCAAGCAAATGTGGGGTTGTCAAAGCCTACGTCAACTCCGACCATATGGTAAACAAGAGTGTTGGACTTATGGGCCTCTAGGGGGGATGATATGGTGAGGCGCGCCTGGGAGTCACGATTCATGACGTACACCAACTTCTGCTTCTCGACGGCACCAATCATAATAGCTCGACCCTTGGGATCGACTGCCAAATACTGACCAGGGACTATCCGACGACAGCCACTTTTCCCAAAAGTCTCCTGCTGTACACGCTCAAATACGTTTTTGGATGCAATGTATTCGAGGATAACAATGCGACCAGAGTCGGAGCCAATAACGATATAATCTACAGGAAAAATGTTAAAAGAAAGCAAAATTCAAAACCTTTGTTGCCTCCAGTTAGGCGAAACGGCATCATTGACCGGATGATGCCGAAAACCTCAGTCGTTATGAGAGTGTACAACTTTCCAGAACTTGGATCCACGCGCATAAGCTCCAAGATTTTTCCCCGGGAAATTGCTATTTCCTGTTGTTTTGAGCCTGAAAAACTTCCATGAATGGCATGGGTAATTCCAGTGGCCCTCTGAAGACTTAAGTTGTACAAATACATGAGGAGGCAAAATTGCCGACACCGCGCGAAAAACCGTAAATCGAGCTACAGAAAAGCCCGTTTAAAACAACATCACACCGAATTTGCTTTAGTCGAAGAAGATAATCCGCCACTCTAATGTTTTTTGCCTATACCAGGTAAGTTAGCAATGCTTAAAACTATTAAACTTTGGTAGTTACTGGATAGTCAAAAGAGAATAGGCAGTTGTGGTCTCTATTAAAGATATAGTTCACAAGTTAAAAAACAGGTGGACGCACATTTTGTTCATTACTTACACCAACAACGCGAAAGTATCTTGGTCTTTTTCGATGTCACAATGTCCGTTCCTTGTGCATATCCAATCTGCTATTTTAATCCCCAGCTTGGGCCAAAATACATTAAACTAATTGAGTATACTTCTCTGCATATTTTCAATTTCAATATATTTCAATTTCTATATATTTGCGTCAAAAGGGCCCGAGGCCCGGAGGAGTCTCTTCAAAGATAGTTCAAGGCAACAAATAAACTCAAAGAGTATGGCCGTCCTCGAAAGGAAGTGGAAACCGCTGACCGGTTGTGTATATGTTGTTATCCGTGGCCGTAAGAATAAAGGGATCAAGGCGTCTTTCGAAACTGGGCACCGACTTTGCTTGGACAATATCCTCACTCAGAGAGTTCCAGTCTTTGATTACCCGGTGGGAAAACCGATAGTTCTGCGGCAGATGGTCGCAACGTTGCTGCAATAGGCGAAAGAAGTGGCCTCGGGTGCGAGCATCGTAATTTCGGATGATGATCCAATCCAACTCTGGGTAGTGTTTGAGCACAACTAAGCGGAACAGAAAAATAAGATCCCCTTGACGTCGACGGTACTCCAAAAAAAGAATTCTTACTTTCGAAGACGTGCTTCATATGGAAGGCCACGGAGATGTGGAACCATCCTAGAACCCAGCCGTTGCACCAATTTAAGTGCGAGCATTTCTCCTGCGTAACAAGGAAAATAGGCTGGTTCCGCAAATTCGATGACAGGCCGAACACTGATGGAGAACAGCTATTTAAATATGGCGGGAAACCACAAAGAAAATGTCCTTCTCAGCATCCATCAACATCGAAGCCCAGCTGCTCGAATTTTGGCTATGTGAATGTTTGCTTTCAAATTGTCCGAGGTCGCGGAATTACGTGACTTGTCGGAGCGGGACACCATCAATCGAATATGATGAGCCGACATCAGTAGATCCAACTGTCATGAACGCCGATTTCACAGCATTGATCGGCAATTGATTACTTGAAGTCTAAGAGGCTAACTGAATAAGGTCCTGATGAAGGGCGACTATGTCGTTAGGACTTGTGACATCGCACCATATTTTCAGGTCATTGTTGTACAATACGAACGGTTAGGATGGGCGTTGTTTTAGATCCTGAACGTATGTGGAGAAGAAGGTGGGGCCAAGAATGGATCCTCGAGGAGCCCCAGATGATGCGACCTCGGCAGGGAACAATGCACCTCCGACACTGACACTCCAATCCCTATCACTCAAATATGAACAGATCCAGTTCAGAATGTTGCCACCAATACCAAGAGTTGCTCACTTTTACTATCAGTTGGTGAGAAACCCGGTCAAGCGCTTTACTGAAGTCGATAATTACCGCGTGCGTTGGGCAACCCCTATCTTTCGATTCGGCCCAAGACTCACGGGCTAGTAACAGGTTTGTTGCACAAGATTTTCCGTGCGTAAAACCGTTTTGCTCTTGAATCCAACCGTTGGTTTGATCCAGGAAATTGTCGTCCGCTTGTTTCATGAAGGTTTTGAGAGCCTTCACTAAAACCGACGTGATGGTTACTGGCCTGTAGTTGGAGGGAAGCGATTTTTCACCGGATTTATAAAACGGCTTCAAGATTTCAATCTTTCAATCTTGAGGAAGAGTGCTCGGACTGATGGACGTTTGAAAAATATCCAGAACAAGTGGAGCAATAATGTTTGCCAGATGCACCAGTATAAGTGGGTGTTAGTTGTTTGGTCCAGGTGAGGTCGAGGATTTAAGGGCCGTTAAAATATGAATAACATTTTCTACTGACAACTCAATTTTCGTTAATATCGCTGGGCTTTGAGATAGGAGGAACACCGGTGTTATTGTTGGCAGCTGATTAGTGTATACACCCCGGTATTGTGATGCCAAGGCTTGTGCTTTCTCCCCGTCCGATAGCATACGTTGACCATCCACTGCAAATAGCTCTGGAATTCAAGGTTGAGCTCTGTGACGATGGTTGATGTTGGCGTGGAACCGCTTTGGCTGAGAGTTGGAGACTTCCAGTATTGTATCTTCGTGATCTCTTTTACCTTGCCTGATAGCAGCGTGGCATTCATTACGCATGAAATCCTAGCTAAGCACTTGAGTCAAGTCAAGTCATGTTTATCAATGGAAATATAGGCAAATGCCTTTGAACTCCCGCTTGGTACACAGTATTTAAAAAATGCATTGGCACAGCCGAACATTTCAAAGAAGTCGTTGGCACAATTGTAGGTGACTACCCGTTTGTTTCAAGTAATACACTCACATGTGGTGATGTCAGTTAACACGAGCCAGCAGTTTAAATGAGCAAGAAGAGCAGACAGTGAAAAAAACTCCTAAGGCATGTCTCATGATTCAAAATGGAATGTCATTTGTGGTTTTTAGGAGAAAAACTGTCGCTCGTGGGGGAAAGCATGTAAACGATAGGATCAGGATGCTTCTGTGAATGTGGTTAAATTAAAGACAGAAACAACCGCGACAGTTATCACAAGCAGTGTTTAGACAGCTGAAAGCTGAAGGCTTAACGGACACAATGGTCGCCTCACTCCAGTCCGACTTATTTGAAACACAATGGACAGATGCCTTTGTAATTCTCACTGGCAGACTCCGTCTTAGATGAAGTGATAGACTGGGAGCAGGTTTTTGTCTCCTGTTTTGCCTTAATAATAGTTTAAGTCTCCCCAAGATTTCTGCCCTTACTGCCGTTACTCGCCTTTACAACCTAAGAAATTCAACGTTGATTAAACCTTCTCCTGCTTCTTCCACTTCTAACCGATCTCTGTGTTTTTGCTTATCGATATAGCTATCTTTGGAATAATTTGCCAATTGGTATTCGGTCGTTAACTAGTCTATGTGCATTCAAGCGAAGACTGCACATTTATCTTAACACTGAATCTATTAAACTTTTGTTTTCCTCATTTTTCCGGGCAGCTTTCTTCACGATCCCGAGAAAGGGCCATCGGGAATTTAGGATTCCTTCTTGAAACTACCTTCCTCTGACTCCTGTCCCCTGGAATCAGGACGTCTCCCTTTACCATCTGTCATTAAAATGATGGAAGTCATATGGACGTACGCAGTCTTGACTGCTCTCGTTTCGTTGACCATCAACCATCATCAGGGCCTTATATTTGGTCACATCTCAGACATCCCAAACGATGGTCTTGTAGATTTGACGTACTTTTGGATCTCATACGGTGGTGCCCATCACGATCATAAAGTGGTGTGTTCCCTATGTTCTATTATGCCACACCAGTTTGGGAACCCGAGTGTAGTGCTGGGAACCCGTCTATACCAGCAATGTTTCGTTAACACCAATTTTTCTGCCCTACGCTCAGCTTCGGCTGAGTTTGCTTCCAAGCCACTCCACTACTAACAGAGGCAGTGGGTATTAGGATACATGGTCAAAACATGGATAAAGATATGGCCCGTCTGTGTGTGCCCTTGAATTTCACTATCCGCATGACATTGCTATATGTATTTTTTTCGAATCTACCAAATTCGCTCCTAAAAAGTTGCACTCACGTCATAGCTATGGACTACCGATACTGTTTGTTAATCCAATTATTCCTAGAACTTCCTGTTATCGAATTTTTGGTGTATTGATGAGGTCCAATGGGCCTGGAATATAAAACTTATTAATATAATTCAGTCCGGGCTTTAGAAAAATATCATCTGGCATCCAGTCTTCTTGCAATCTTTATGCATAATGTGTGTCCTCGTATGTTTTTCTAGCGAAACCCAATGACACGCATAATTTTAAAGTCACTAATAGATTGCCTATAAAGAAGATAAAATGGTGGCGCACTCGTTAGCTTTGCCCAATGTGTTCTTTGACATATCATCACTGCATTTTTCCCGTTGACTCGCTTTTGAATTGGAGCCGCCATTTTTGTCTGCTCGCCATTCAGGTGGGAATTAGATTATTTTATGATACTCTGCGATTTCTCTGCTTTCTTTGTCTGAAATAAGTCACTTAATTAAGAGAAGAAGGCTTTCGCCCTTGAGCTCCCTATTCATATCCAAAAATTTCAGAAGAGTTTAACCTTACCAATAGTACATAATACAAATGTAGGGTTAATATCAGCGATGCATGTGAGCCACTTTCAAAACTGCTGCTCCTGACATTATGTTCATTATATCTGTCACAGTTTTTCAGCAAATGTGAATCAACTTGGTGTTTAAAAATATGAACAGCATTTGAGAGGACCATCTCGTCAAGGAGTCCGTGACGCGCTCCGAAAACCCTCTGTGAGATGGCGTTCCGTCAAACGTCCACATGGGCTGGCTTCCTCTGCAGTTTAAAGGGATGACCCCGCAGATGATCCATCCGAGCCAAGTCGAAGAATTCGTCAAATTCCAAGGCGCACTAATGGTGTCTAATAATTCGGTAGGTTTGGATGAGGTCACCACGGAGTTGCCTATGATTGAGCGGAAAAAGATCAAGTTCGGTCAGTCCGTCTTCATTAGGCAGATAATATATATATATATATAATAATTTGTATATTTAAGGCCCAAGGGGCCCTGTCGTTACAAACTATGTGCTATCGTGAAAATAAAAATAATAATGATAAGCAGTGAACTCTTATAAATAATTGTCTTCGGCAGTAAAAAAACTCCTAGATCGGTGGATGAGTTCAGCGGGCCACCGAGTTCAAAAAAAGTTTAGGAGAAAAAACTGCCTTAATAGGTAGAAAGGGTTTGATGTGGTTAGTTTGGGACCTGATGTTGAGGGTTCGGGACGTTTATGGTCATGGGAAAAAATAATAGATCGTTGAGTTAGGAAGGGGTCATCCGGAAGGCAGGAGAAGGCAGTAGAAGTCAAGGCAACGTCATCGAGTTGCGACCCACCAGATTCCAGAGCCAATCGCGAAGACCACAACGAAGGTTGCAAAAACGGAGAAGAATTCGCAGCCCTTGGAAGTGATGCTTGACTCTGCAGAGGGAAATGCTAACATATTTAGAAACCATTTTAGTATCCTGGGAAGAGCTTCAAATGCCAGGAGGACCCTTTTCAAAATCTACAACTTGCGTGTTTGGAAAGGAAACAGACAGTAACGACTTTATTTCCTCTAAATTTAAATGCTTATATAATTTGCCTTTAAAAATCGACAGTGTAGAAGACAGTCTAATATCGAGAGGAAGGTTGTTCCAAATAAAAGCATATTTGGAGGTAAAAAAGCGAGAACGGTTAGATGTGGAGCTATGGGGTGGTAAAATTATCATGGAAGAGTTACGAGTGGCGTAAGGTCGGTCAACTGGAAGGAGAGCGTTAATTTGTGGGAGATTAGGACTATTGTTAACGCGAAACAGAAAGCATAGACCAGCTTCGAGTCTTCTTATCCAAAGAAATTTCATGTTTGCTAATTGACATCTATCTGTATAACACATACCAGACCCAGAAACAGAAAATATTTTACGAGTGAAAACTCGCTGAACCTTTTCAATCTTACTACGGTCATGACTGAGATTCTTGACCATCTTCGTAGCCCTCACAGGCACTCATTTCAGCTGCAGATAATCCTTCTTGAACCACGGACGCCAGGCCTGGATGGCATACTCCAAGTGGGACCGAGCAAACGCTCCGTTTGTTTTCCTGAAGAACTCCATGTCGATGTGGACGAATCCCCGCTTAATCATAAATAGCACCTGTGTCGCGCGTTTAGCTACCTTTAGACACTGTGAAGGTGGTTTAAAACAGTTGTGACGATTATTTTGATGATGAAATCATCTCTAGAGTAGGCTAACACTTTTTATTAATTACCTTAAATTTTAATCTTTACCGACTACAGTCCATGACGCCCGTTGGTATAGGATATGATTACGTCGTTCTCATCCGATTTTCCGATTTCCTACAATTCGCATGCGAAGCCGGGCATAATACTCTAGAAGCTGGTGCCCTTGTGGTCCATTCTGCTCCAACACATTCAGATGTAGCCGTGTGTACTCATGTACATTTATTGCCTACTCAGCCTTCAATATTGATCCATGCCATCTACTCCTTCATAAAACTTCTGCATTCAACAATCCTGACTAGGCTTTATCTTGGTTTATGAACTGGTTCATTATCCACACTCAATTCATTCAATACAACAAACAAAAATCCACGGTCCTAACAACTCTGGCGTTCTCTAATGCTCTATCTGATCCCTTCACATCTTTTCCCTCCATGCTGACGACCTACCACCGCCAAAAGAATGTTTAAATATAAAATATGCTGAATAAAGGGTTGTTGGTCATCATTTTCGCAGGTGGCTGTGTCAAGTGTACGCGTGCTGAGTGTTTATCGCGCCAGCCATCTACACCATCCCTCCTCCCCGGTCTTATTGACTTTGTCTTTACACCGGAAACGGAGGTGGGAGTGGCGAGCGAGTGGGTAGATTCTGTGCGAGTCTGCCTAAACTCCTGTTTTCTCTCGCACGGGTTCTCTGCGTTGCTCCTGCTTGCTGTCGCTTTTGTGTTGCTTGCCCCTGTGTATGCTGTGGCTTGCTTCAGCGTTTGCTGCGGCTTGTTGTAGCGCGTGGTGCCCATCGTCGAAATCGACGGGGAACTGTCGTGCTCTCCCGTCCACACATACAATCAGCTGGAGCGGATGTATTGCTTTAAATCAAGCGTACGCGTATTTGAAGCAGTGAGTCAATCGATGCCGTTGGAAAAGCCGACACGAGTTAATGAATCACGCGGGGGCAAGTCTTGGCAGCCGAGGACAGGATGAGGCACATGTATTTTGGTCTAGGCGGCAGACTCCGACATCCTCTCAGAAGTCTGACACATCTCCAGGTACTGAAAGATGGCCTGGACCACGTCTCAGCATGCTCTTTAGCCAGCAGTCTATACTTAATAGTTAGAAGTCAGTCCAGTGCGTTTTCCGATTGCGACCTTCCCTCAGGCCTGAATCCTTCAACATCCTGCCCAATGAGGTATCCTTTTCCGGTATCTCGGTGTTACTCTGACATCTAATCTTTTATTTACTCTTCATATTGAAATCATCTCCATTAAAATTCGGAAACCCCGCTATGCGAGTCACAGAAAGTTAAGTTAACTTGGGTTAACACCATAAATTCTGCCAACGAACTCCACGACCAAACTGTCCCGTGTGACAAACAGTGCGACATAAGAGACAAGGGTATAAACCCTACGGCCACCGTGACCATCTCGCAGAATTCACATAAAGGTAAGAACAGTGACATGGATGACACGCATTGCCCGACGACATGCGAACATTGCAAACATTGCCCGAAAATATCAAAGTTGGAATCACGTTTAGATTTACTAGGGGTTGTTATCACATGGTTTCTCAAGCATGGCACATTAAAGCCGCTAGATGAAACCCGTAGAAATCAGCAGATAGAATCCGCCTTGACGGAAGGCGCTACCAGGCACCAGCCAATCGGTCCAAGTGCAACTAAAACTGAAGCCAGGCAAACACAAACAAGCCCTAATCTACCGTCCCAAGAAATTTCAGGTTCTAGGATCATCAAAACGGCCAGGAGAAGAGGGAAGCGTCTACCTGACCAACCAGTCTTACCCTCTGTACAGGTCAAAAACTAGTGAAATCACACGAAAGGGGATCGTAGAAGAGCTGGGCGAAGAAAAAGAGGCAGTATTTGCACCGAGACAACTGCGGTCCGATGCACACAAAGCGATGAAAGCGAAGGAAGCCACCTCAAAACAAACGAGGGAGCCCATACTTACAGGACAGGCCCCCACAGTAGACCAATCAGCCACCACTGAGGTGAGTTTAAACAATCTCGCCGTAGACAAAAAAAACACGATTGGTTTGCCACGAAAGTACAGGCTACCGTCAGCAAAGACACGAAGGAAAACACGAAAGCGTTGCACCAGGAAGTGACCGATGGCGTAGAGGGGACGCAGAAAGTCACCGATAGGGGCAAAAGTTTCGTAATACAAGGTCTACCGGAATCCACTGCCAGTACTGCTATTAACCAGAAAGTTGGTGACAGTGTCGCAGGCCTGAGCCCAAAGCCCACAGTAGAAAACGAGGGCAGTACATCAACCATAGACTCCGGTCGCACACAAGATGGTCATAATAGCAGCACAAGAGCTATTAACGAGCAAGCAAGTGACAGTGTCGTAGGCACGAAAAATGGCACTAAGAGAAAAGCCAGCATCATAATATAGGGATTAACGGAATCAACCGCAGCCACTTCCATGGACCGGCATTCCGCTGACGTCCAGCTCTTCCATGCACTTATGAACGAAATGCTGGGACCCAATGTACCATTAGAGTGCGAAAAGGCCTTCCGCCTTGGCAAACGGCCTGAGAGCCCAAGTGGAACGGCACGTCCCAGCCCTCTAAAAGTGGTCATGACAAAAAGCCAAGACACCAAGCTCATGCTATCAAGGCGTTTTAAAATAAAAGACTCTGACCCGGGTGTTTTTTTTCAACAGGAGTTCTCAGCTGCAGAACGGAACAAATGTCGTCAACTTGTTTCCGAAAAGAGGGAGCGGGTCAGCAAGGGCGAACAAAAATTGGTTATTTACAACAAGCAAGTGATCCAACGTCCATTGTTCTCATCTTGAATAGGTCCGTTCCGGATAACCACACAGTCGGTTCAGAAGGGGGAGGATTGAGCCCAATCGAAAAACGTACAGAGGCAGAACGAAGGGGAAAAAACATTTGGTTATTTACAAAAACCAAGTGATCCAGCGTCCACTGTTCTGCCCCAGGAAAGATCCTCCCCGGATGACCGCACAGTCGACCCGGTAACTGGCGGGGAGAGCCTGACTGTAACCAATTCTCGAGCAAACAGAAAGTTAACTTTTATGTACACAAATGCACAGAGTATGCTTTCAAAGCTAGACGAGCTGAAGATTCACGCCTTTGAATTATCACCAGATATAGATTCAAAAGCGGAAACTTGGCTGTCTGAACAGGTAGCCGACGGCGAGGTATCCATGCCTGGCTATCAACTGTTCAAAAAGGACAGAGAAGGTCGTCAAGGCGGTGGCGTAGCAACATACGTGAAAAATGGACTCACAGTTTTAGACAAAACGGATAAACTGCCGTGTACTTCCGAGGCCATCTGGCTGTCCATTAAAGTACCAGGTGCAGCCAGCCTCGATGTACTGACACTCTACTGACCACCGAGAAGAGAGCCCGTAGTGGATGCCTCCTTGCTAGAGGAGCCGGAAAAAATAAGTGCACGATCGGACATCCTGATTGTGGGGGAATTTAACGCGCCTCACATCGACTGGGGTGCGGCCTGCGCACATAGCTTCGATCTAACCTTCGACAGCTGCCTTCTGAGCATGACTCTAAAGTTATTTCTGACGCAACACGTCACTTTTCCGACAAGGATGCGCGATGGCCAACAGTCCAACTGTCTGGACCTCGTTCTCACGAAATCGCAGGACAGCATCGACGAAATGTCATGTCTCCCACCACTAGGTAAAAGCGACCATGTTGTACTGCTATGGGAGTACTCGTTATTCTTAATACCGGAGAGACCCTCAGCAGCCAGAAGAAATATTTGGCGAGGCAATTTCGATCGAATGAAGACCGAACTCACGCGCGCCGAGTGGGAAGCTCTATTTTCTGGAAACATAACTGCGGACTGGGAAGCGTTCCGGAACACACTGCACAGACTCATCGACAACCACTGTCCAACTTCGCGCAAAAATGTGAACACTAGACCGCGATGGCTTACGCAGGCCTTAAAAATAGAAGTGAACAATAAGCGGAAGTTGTGGAAAAAATGCTAGCAGACAGGACTCCTGCATCTGTCAGTGCCTACAAAACTCAGAGAAACCGCGTCAACGGTCTTATTCTCAAAACAAGACGGGCTTTCGAAGCAGACTTGTTAAACCGGGCCACAGTGAACCCCAAACTGTTTTACAGTTACCTCAGGCAGAGTACCAAAAACAAGGATTCGATACCCCTGCTAAGGACTGCTGAGGGAAGAGACTTGATAGATGATGAAGCAAAGGCTGATCATCTTTCGAAATTTTTCCGATCAGTCTTCACAAAGGAAACGGCATACGATCACCCCACCGACGACACCGAAGCGGATACAATAGTTGAGACTGTCCATTTCCCCGAGGCTGTTGTTCTTAAGGAACTCTTAAGCTTAAAAGAATCTAAGTCACCAGGTCCCGACAACGTACCAGCCAAGATTTTGAAGGAGCTCGCCAATGAGTTGGCCAAACCACTCTCTATGCTCTTCCAAACCTCCTTCGAAACCGGATGCCTACCAGTAGATTGGAAATCCGCAAGGATTACACCGCTATACAAGGGGGGAAGCCGGGTCTCAGCGAATGACTACCAACCGGTCAGCCTTTCTGCAATATGTTGCAAAATCATGGAAAAATTATCAAGCAACAACTTATGCTGTTCCTGGAACAAAACCATCTGCCATCGGATGCTCAGCATGGTTTTCGTAGAGGTAGGTCCTGCGTAACAAACTTGCTTTACTGTTAAGAACGGTGGACTGAGGCAGTCGATAGTGGAAACTCAGTGCATGCTGTCTATATTGACTTCAAAAAGGCTTTTGATAGCGTGCCGCACCACCGCCTGCCTTATAAATTCAGCTGCATAGAAGTAAGGGGTAGGCTCCTTGCGTAGATAAAAAGCTTCCCAATCGGTCGCTCGCAAACTGTCCACATCAGTGACAAACAGTCAGCCAAGGTTGAGGTTGAGAGTGGTGTTCCTTGAGGCCCGTTTTCGGTCCTATCTTGTTTGTTATCTACATCAACGACTGTGTCCGCGAGCTGGATTGTGGTTTCGCCATGTTTGCCGATGATATAAAACTTTGGAGCGTAATTCGAACTGAGGCTGACGAAGTGCACTTGCAGAAAAATTTAAATAGACTTCAATGATGGTCGGTGGACTGGCTCTTACCGTTCAATGAGAGCAAATTCACCACTATTCGAGTCGGCAAATCCGGTTCTTCAAACGGCGCGGCTTACCGACTGAATGACATACCAATGAAGGAAGTGAATGCCCAGAAAGACTTGGGAGTCTGGATCACGCCCTCGCTTAAACCCTCCCTGCATTGCACAAAGGTAGCCAAGTCCGCGATGTCGATCCTATACCTCGTCAGACGAGCTTTTTCTACCTTCAATGAAGAGTGCTTCATAAAAGTCTTCGGAACCTTCGTACGACCGCACCTAGAATCTGCTATCCAAGCTTGGAGACCCTGGGCCAGGAAAGACATCAACATCCTGGAAAAGGTACAACGGCGCGCAACCAAACTTATTATGGGGCAGGGCTCGCAGCCTTATGAAACACGGCTGTCGAATCTCAACCTCTTCCCTTTGCGCAACAGGCAGCTTCGGGGGGACCTAATACTAGCATTCCGCGTATTACATCTTCAAGACTGCTGTCTTATATCAGGGGATTTTTTCGAATTAGCAACGACCACGAATATGAGGGGTCATCCTCTCAAATAAAAGGTGACAGGGGCCAGGCTGGACGCTCGGAAACACTTCATTTCAAAAAGGGTGGTCGGATCGTGGAATGCGCTTCCTCAGGACGTCGTTATGTCGGAATCGCTAGAGGAATTTAAGCGAAAACTGGATCGATATAGCAGTGCACGATGGATCGGTACTGAAAATTTGCAATAATAATACTGCTACTTCCAAGTTTTCAGTAGTATTAGTTTTTATATCAATTCAGGTTTGCTATCTATAACGCCCTTCCACGCATAGCCTCATGCGAAGGTCTCCGTGGTCTACCCTACTTGGCTATCTGCGTACCGTGATTACCCCGCTGGCGATCTTATCAGCCAGACCTGACGGCGTAAACATTCACCCTTGGTTGGACCCAAAGCGGACTGTCGACGATCTGGACGGACGCCTCTGTTTTTCCAGTTCCGTGGCTGACTCTGCAATCAGCAAGGAAGAATCAGGACGTGGCTTCCACACGGTGAAGATCCTGGGAACTTTTGCAATGCCCTCCCAGTTGGAACCCCCTTTTTTCTCCTAAATACCACACATTACCCCCACAAGAGCGACAGTTTTTCTCTGAAAAATCCCCGAGGAGTTTTTTCACTGTCTGCTCCTATTTTCATTCTATGACACAGGACAACTGGCCTCGCCAACAGTCTCAGGATCAAATTTTCTGCCTTCGCTGCACATATGTACAAATAGGGCACGCAAAGGAATTTTTCCTACATATCCCTCCATATACTGATACTGATATCCATCGGTTACGTGCATATCACACCCCTCAAGCTTCAAGATGCTTGCATTGTCCCCCTCATTCCCTACTGTTCTCCATTTAGGTTTTTGGCCTTGCTTTAAAAAAGACCTGTTGATTTTTAAACGTATCTCCTGAATGTTCTCTTCAGCAGCCGGTGTTTCTTATGTTTTTTAGCTTATATCATAATACGACGACACTTTAACGATGTCAAGCAATTTGCTGATCGCATCCTTGATGAATTTGCTCATCAACTTCACTCTGAAATATTGGCAGCTAAGTTTTCTCGTACCATGCACCGAGGTGTGCGATATATTGTAGTATCCAAGCGGTCAATAGGCAATCTCAAAGAGGGTTCCTTTAGAAAAAAGTAGTTTACTGAGATTGGGGACGAACAGGAACGACGAAACTCAAAAAGGGTGCGGGATAACAGGAGGTCCGAACGAAAAAGGGGACGCCGGAAAGAAGCCACAGCTTTCTGCTGAGTCACAGCCGGAAGAAAACTGACTTGGCCAATCAGGCCTCGTCCTTGGCACCTTCGTCTCCGATTGGTTCCGCGGTCTCTACAAGGGCAATCAGATAGAGGGGGTGAGTTCAGGGAGCGGATGTTAAATAGCAATATTCATTACACTAAGTCTTGCCGTACATCGGCATATCAGCAACCTGTGCTCCAATTTCTAGCACGCTACCTCACGTGTAAAGAAACGGAAATACAAAAGTAGAAATTAGACCCCTCTGTATAATAGATGTGGATTTTAAATACACCTCTAGATTTTTGAGTAGTTCGTTAATTTATACCTTGCTCTCAGTGCAGGAAGTCATCTTTTGTTGGCAATTTTGGATTCACCTTCAAGGCAAAACAGATTTCCTTTTCTCTATTTGCAGGTATAACGTAGTCATAGGAATCGATCATGCCTCGAACAAGACCATATATAAAGAACTTTTTGCGCTTGACTAATCCAAGCATTTTGATCTGAATAGAATTGTCGTAAAATTTGCCAGACCACATCTTTTTATTTTCCAGCTGCCCTTATGCGACGCATCCCTACTCTCATCACATAGAAGCGAATATATATTTAATTCACTGTGGTTCGGAATTATGTATTCGATTGGTCTTGGTGTTGATCTCCTGATTTTTATTTCGTCGGTCAACCGGGTCATTGCCAATAGTAGAGAATATGCGAGTTCCAGTGATCGCATCCTCTTCTTCTGAACCGGGTCATTGTCAAAGCAAGTATGTATGTATATATATTTTCATAATGCCGGTTTACAGACAATTTTAAAGAGTTGGTAAAGCACCTCTTGGGCGCTTTCCAAAATCCCGAAGACAGGAAAAAACTTCAAACAAACTCCCTCTTTTGCAGCCGGTATTGGTTTTGTTTCAATTTTGTGTTTTATCAATGCTGGGCGAGATAGGGAGTTTGTTTTAAGTGAAAAAACTTGACTTCAAAGATACGATACAAACGGAATACATGTACAGTTGTAAACTGAGTCGACACATCAGCAGGAGAAAAGTTGCATATCGTTTAGAGACATTAGTTCAGGATGGGGAGGGTTGGCACAAGAACACAGTCTTCTCAGTCTTCCTTCAATGCTTGTCGGCAAAAGTTGCGCGCTGTCGGCTGAAGGATAAGCAGATTGCAGGCTGCAGCTTCAGCAGCATTATCTTCAGCATGAAGCCAGGCAGGCTTCAAAGTCCACGAACACCATCAGAGTGAAAGAGAGATTCCACCGAGTCAGTACCCAAAATTCGTGAAAGTTGTCCTGAATGTAGAAAACTAGTGATAGCTCTCTTAAACATAGGGTAGCTTTTGGGTTTTAATACTTATGGGTAGCTTATTCCAGATTGATATGGCGTTTACTGAAAATAATTGCCGGTACTTAACTGTGCGTGCCATAGGAAGAAATAAAAACACATCCCGATGACTGGCGCGCCGAGAGTGCTCGAGCTGCCTTATTGTACTTGGAGAAGTAAAGGTTTGGCCATTCAAAAGTTTAAACAGTAAAAATAGATTCTTCTTTAATCTATGAAGCCACAGGGGATCAAGCTCTATAAGTTCGCACCTTGGTTGGTAGGCGAAGTTACGGTGTTCTGTAGTGAAAACTCTTCTAGTGAGGAATTGCTGCACCGATTCTATTTTCTTCCATTCACTAGTGCGCAGAAGACTGAATAGGGGCGAGCAGCATTCAAGACTAGGTCTCACGTATATATTATAAAGGCTAGTTCCAACCTTTATGGTCTTACAATTTCTAAGGATAAATCCGGTGGTTCGGCGTGCTTTCGAGACTATCAGGGCACAGTGCTCTGACAAATTGAGACTATTCGAAAAGGATATGCCCAAATCCTTGATAACTCCTGGGACATTTAGTGCGTGGCCGTCTATGCTTTATTCCGGTTGGTGATCGTCACCATAAACCATAACGGAACATTTGTGACATGAAGGGGTGAGGTGCCATGTGCAACACCACTGGGTGAAGGCCTGAGGATCCTTTTGTATAAGCTCGAGCACGATGTTGCGATCTGCCGATTTATATCGATAAGCGACTTTTAAATCATCAACCATACTGAAAACAATCTGGAACGTCGTTGACAAAGATGCAAAATAGGAGTACGTGAGATCATTTATAGCGATAAAAGAAGAACTTTCGTTTTACGTCAGTGGAGCATATCACAATTCCAACCTCTACAATTAAAGGTCTGTGGATTAACACTCTTCGTGTTTTGAGGCACAGAATGTTTCATCTCAAGTATTATACTGCTCAGATGATAAGTTAGGATTTTTTCCAAGAAAAACATCAGCCCAACAAATTGGAAGGCTAGCCATGCACATGAAGTAAATAACGTCACCAGATTAAGCCTCGGCTAGCGGATGGTGTCTGCTAACGGAGAAGATATGAGTCTATATCCGCTACCTATCACAGTAACTGCGTCTATATATTCGCCGAAGGATGAAAACAGAAGGGCCAGAGAGGACATCAGACGAACCGCTGGCAATGGTGTAGTTTACGTTCGGTTGGCGGCGGAACTATACTTCATGCTAACTACCTTGATTGTAAGAAGGCATTTGATAGTGGGTGGTAGCATAGTAGATGAACGCGCTGAAAAATTAAGTGGCAAGGGATATGTTCTGACGGAAACCGTGATAACAGGGACGTTGTGGGTGAGATGTGGTTTAGAGGCGTAGAAGTACCGAAGAAAACAGCACGAATGTGATGATTTTAGCTTGATGAATTTATTTTTGTTTAAATCAGTACATCAATATTAGTTCAGGTCCCGTGGGGTTTAAAAAGCGTAATCTGTAGTGTCTCGAGCGAGCTCAAACCCTGTAGGGATGTGATACTGTGAGAATGCTTGATATCCTAGAAGGTTCACAGTACACTCAGCGATTCAGAACAGGGTGTTTGATTAAGAATTTATTCATTAATAGTAGGAAAAAGAACGCGATAAAATGTCCCAAGAATGACGTTGCTTGGGGGGATTACCGTCAAGATTTTTGATAGGACGGCAGCTCTAAAGGATAAAAATGACAATGAAAAGATTACGAGGCACGTTGTTCAATTGTGCACGTAATGAATGACGGATGACACGTGGCAGCTAAGGGCTGAAGGTCAGTCAAAGCGATAAGTGTGAGTAACTGAACACGAAAATGATCTAATTGACCGAAGGTCAACCAATGAGAAGCCACTGGGTTAACGTCGTACGTACTTTTATACGTTAAGACTTTTGGAAACGTAGCCTGGCCTATTTTTACTTACCAGCCATTTTCTTGTAAAAATCTTCGGATTTCCTCAGTTGTACCACCTAATGTATAGCTGAAAATATGCCGAAGGGGCTGCTTAAGGTGGAAAATACGATACCAAAGTGTCCAATCACAAATTATCTGGTAGACAATGGTCATGTGATTAACCCAAGGACTGCATTTAAAACGACCGGGCGTCTCCTGCGATTAGTGGAAGCTGCTGCAATACGGAACGTAGAAACAGAACTCTGTAAGCAGCTGAATCACGTGATCAACCTCGCATTGCCGTGGTAAAAAGGACATAAACCCATTCCCTTTCCCGTCCTCTCACGCCCCTTCTCTTGCCCCGTCCTTTGTCCTCTCCCCCTTTAATCACACTTGACAGGCTTTCACTGTAACCTGGGCTGCCTTGGTTCAAAAACCTCCTTTCCATCCTCTTCACCCTCGTCATGTGTATTCGAATCTAAAGCTTACAGCTCATGCTCTATTTACCCATCGTGTTACAGTCTTCTAGTTCGACTCAGCTTGTTTATCTTATTTATAGGCAATGACCTATGCAATTGAATGAGAGGTCACAAAATTGTACGTCATTCAGGAAGAGTTACTAAACTTGAAAACGGTCGAACTTTTCAGGACCCGATCCCAGTTAAGTTTTTGAAATAATTTTCTCCGGCCAAACCGCTAGCCTTGATCATTCAGGCATGATTTGCTACTGGGCACCTGCCCTCCGATTGGAAGGCTGCAACCGTCGCTCCACTCATGGGAACCGCAAATTTCTCGACATAAAGGGGTATTCCGGCGTAATCTGCCTGTATCTGCAGGTCTGCGTCCTCCGTACATAGACAACGTGCCCACTAAAACTGCCCCCACTATAACGCGGGTGTTCACACGATCACCCCAGTTGAGGATGGTGAACCTGGTAAATGCATATTCCTATACGGTATGCTTATGAAAATGTAGGAGGCATGTCTTATTACTAAGCTATTGATGCAGTCATAAGAAATGCTAAGCTTCTGTGTTTATTTGATTCGGGAGAAGATAGCTCTCTGTTGGACAGGAGATGCTTTATTTATTCCAAGCTAGAGCTCGACACTGTAGTAAGTCGTAAATTCAGCCTGAAAATCGCAAATGGCATCACGTTGCGATATAAAGGTATATTAAAACTTGCGCTATTATTAGCTAACGCTTCTTCAACCCGGTATTTATTATTTGTCCGGCATATTTTGAGACTGCATACTATGTGCCGATTTCCTACACGCACGTATGGCCGTATGATAGTAGTACTAGTTACTGGTCTTATACAGTATGATTACTAGAATTAGTACACCTAGCATTGGCATATTACTTCTAGCACCAGTGCCCTAGCCCTCGTAGTGCAAGATCAGTGGCAACTGACATAGTTTTTGGTGTTAAGTGGTGAGTGGTTGGAGATCAATGCAAGCCTCAATATGCTCCGAGCCTCAAACATGTATTTACTCGGAATAGCATAAATCCAGATTCACACTCCTAGTTTAAATCGAGGGAACATGAGTCCCGCGTTGACTTTCATCAGTGTCACCTATGACTAATGTTACAGTCAATAATAGTACCAGTACTACTATCACTCAGCTACACTCTTAGTAAGTAGTAGTAGCAGTATTGGTAGTAGTAGAAATAGCAGTAGTAGTAGAAGTAGTAGCAGTGCCAGGCTTGGTTTGCTTGAGTTTGTCCTGACATCTGCTGAAGGCGAGTAAGGATAAATTGTGCGGAAGTACCAGCGCTAAAGTCTACTGTGACTTAAGAATAAGTTAGGCCGTATTCTGGCCTGCATTAAAGAAAGCGGCCTACGCCTGATTCCGTTTGGCCATCTCGACTCTGCCTAGTCACCGGTTCAAGCGGGTCGAGGGTTAAAAGTGACGTAGACGGCTGCGCATATATTGCACTTAAGTGTCATCTCTGACTGCAGTAACTGTCCCTGCTCTTGAGCACATTGTGGACTTCATTGAAGTCGATGGTCAAACTATCATTTAGGGGTAGAATTTGAACGTCTTTCCACCATTTAGGTTGTACAATCACGGAGAAAACCCTTATAAAGCGAGGATGCAGAATTTCTGCGAGCAGAATTGCTTCCTCTCCTATATCCAATGTAACTTTTACTGTTCTGAGCTTTTGAACCCTTCCAGAAGACGGGCTCCTGTAAGACTTCGAAAGCTCAGAACAATAAACCAATTGATCTGGTGCTCGACACGCCTTCTTTCTCGTCCATGCAAATACCTGGATCCCGAACTTTCGCATTCATTCGATAACTTTTACAGTGGTAGATCCTGTCATACAAATTTGCTCTTTTCACTTGAACACAGGACCAGAGCTGGTGACGAAGGCAATATGGTGAACCCTATCCACCGCGAATTCAAAAAGTGCTTCGACACCGTTCCTTGTCAAAGACTCCTGGTCAAACTGACTGGACGGTCTCGAAGAGTGATGGGTGGCGTTCCTTATGACTCATTTTCGGGACTGCACCAGGGAACTAGTCTATGATGTCATCCCGTTCACCGTGGAAATCCGTTCGCAATGCGGCAGACGAAGCTCACCTAAAAGAGCAAATTGAGAGGTTGAGAGGTTGGTTTATGCCCTTCAATATAAGCCATTGCAATTTTCTTCGAATTGATATCTAAAAGGTCTTCAGCCCGAGGATTACTTTTCAAACAGTACACCGCCGCAACCAGTGGACAATCAAAAGGGCTTTGCCTGAATCCAACACTGAACTGCACGGAGGTGACTAATTTTGCTAGGTATACACTGCAGCCAAGCTGGCGAGCCTTTATAGGGGTTTGAATAATAATGCCTCCCCAAAATATTTGGAAGCTTAGTGCGGCCGCATCTACACCATATAGACACTAAGACCTTGAACTCTCCAGGACTGTACTGTCTTAGAGAAGGCTCAGAGGCGGACGGCAAAATGGCCAAAAGTCTGGGAATAGTGTCCCTCACCTACAGGCAACTACGAGGTGATCTCATACTAACCTTCCGCATTATTATGGACTAGACTGTTGCTCTGTCTCAGTGATTTTTTCACTCCCACTTTGCATGGTCATTCGCGAAACTATGTACAAAGAAAGTTGGGATTGGTAGGCGCAAGTTTTCTCCAATAGGGCACTGTTTCAGGCTTGGAACGCTCTGTTTGTTGATGTTTTTCTCTCCTCCTTTGTGGATTCGTTTAAGTGCAAACTGAACAGGCACCAGGCTTCTCTCTTGCCAGCCACAAACATGCGGCACTGTCAGCTGTTGCAATTACATGTAATTATACTACTTGATATAAATGGGTAGAAGTTTTTGTTTATCTTGTTTTTCAATTCGCAGACTGTTGCTTCCCTGTCATATGCATGAATCTAAACAAACTCCTTTTTCCCTTATCTTTATTTATCGGTTTTCCTTATTAGTCGCAACAAGTTATCGAATCGGGTCAAGCGCTGAACGCAAAAAGGCCGGAGTATGATGGAAATCCTGATATGATGCTGTTTGCAGCATGACAACGCTTAGCCTTATGTTGTACATCAAGTGAGGTAAGCTTTCGAACTACATGGCGGGAGGTCCTACCCTACCCCCCCCCCCCATTCAACAGATATTATTCCATCAGCTTAACATTTTTTTCGGTCAATGCACCTTGGCTGTGCTGAATGGCACTTCAGTTCTTAGGAACAACGCAAAAACGGCTCCATCAACAGCTTTCCTACGGTAGAATCCATTTTTACCGAAAGATGAAAGGACTGTTAAAGCTGCTCACGGACAGTACTTTTAATAGTATCTAATGTTTATTTTATTTTCAATAAACGTTGTTTTCTTTCATTATTATACATGAAATAATTCCCACTCCGAAAAATACCACTGTCATACAGGGAGACTTAAATTCATAACTTTAATTCCTTTGTTTTACTTGCAGCAAAGAGGTGATTTCATCTTATTTTAGAAGATTCTACATTGCCTTGAGGAAGTGCTGCTTTTTGAGGGCATGTTTCGGTGGCACCTCTTGTCCCATCTTTGAGGGCATTCAATGAAGCTGCGCACGGCAATGTCGATGCTTAACCCCTGCTCTGGATTCTTTATGCAGTGGGTAGTGTAACACTGAAATTATCTATCTCAGGCATTGAGGCGACCTCCCTACAGCTCTTCAATGAGCGCTTGGATAAGTGTCCATTGTTTTCTCTCGACAAGCTGAATCCGCTTTAAATACCACGTGAACTCTAGGCAGGTTTTATATTTTAAAAACAATGTTACTGATACTTTGTTATTACTATCTTTATGGTGACGATTTTTAAGAGCACGGATACAGCATGTGAATCATAAGGTTTTCAAGGGCACTACCTATTACCCCCGCCAAATAAACTCAGACTCAGTACTTCAGGGTTAGAGTTAGAGTAAGCATTTTTTATTCGGTTTAGGGTTAGCTTAAACGTTTGGATTTAGCGCTGGATTCCAGTAATTGGTATCAAAAATAGACCTACCCCTGCGCTACACCTAATTCCAACTCTAACGTCTCCATGCTTGTGGAGTTAATATACGTTTTTCGAGATGACTCCTAAATGAGTCCACAATCCGTTGGCGTTCTCAACAGATGATAATCTTCAAAAGCCATCGTTTAGTTTTATTTGGCTGGCAGTTCTGCTAGTGAACGCATAAGTCATCGTATTACCAAGCTTCAATTACTTCCTGGATGGTTAGAGGCCAAAATGTGAGTTCTGTCAAAGTTATTCCCAGTAAACAGGATGCATATATACCTGCCGGAGACAGCCGATTGCGTCTTTTTACCATCATATGGTAGGCATGTGGGCGTAGAAAGGACGATTTTCCTGTTTCGCCGCAATATACTGTATTGCACGCATTACATTATATTTCACAGACGGTTCATTTTTTACTGGAATAGCCAACCGCAATCGTAGGATGAAAAAGCTGAGTGCATACCACGATCTTCCATTTTTGCTTCATTTGTGTTTTGTGCTTGATAGGGTGTCTTCGGACTAGGTTAAAAGCATCTTTACAACAATTAGGGGTTCTTCAGGTTGTTTAATTGAACAGCCCATTGGAATTACCGATCCCTTCTACGTTAAGCTTGCGTTTTCTTATGTGTCAACCTAAAACATCTCAGGAAGGGCTAGGATGAGCAATAAAATGTGCAATGGGTTGTTTGGTTTACTCCATAAAATTCATTTCGAGCTGCGAGGTTTTGCTTGACCTTCGTACAGCTCGGTTTGCGTGAGAAGTCCGAGACTGGGTGATGGCCTTTAAATGCAAAAATAACTTCTGAGTAAGTTTCTCTGGCAAAAAGGCCCAAAGTACATGCTCAATGGAGGGTAAGTACTTCGTTGCTTCCATAAATGTAATATCAACTCATCTTCATACGTCCTCCATAGAGGGGCATTAACGACAACCTCTGCGTCTTTTCCTCACTATATACACAATCTGACGCGTTTGAAGCTATCAGAGTGCGCTAAAAGCCGTGCCTTGGAAGGCTGCTAACTAACGGGATCATTTGGACTGCCCAGTCAGTCTAGTGTGTGTTTGTGTGAATTGGTCGGCTTGTGACCTGTGGGTCAGGCTGCAATGGCTCACTATAATAAATCTGAATACGCTAGAATCTACCAGGGAGCGTTAAAAGCCGTGGCTTGGAGGGTTTGCCAAATGACGGGAAAACTCGGGCCCCTATGTTGCTGCTCCTTTTGTACGCGTGTGTTTTGTATGTGTGTATGGGAGGAGAAGGAGGACTGAGAGTCAGGCTGCAATGGCTCCTTCTTACTGTGACCGTTATGGTACTCCCGTTCGGTGGGATCCGAGCCAGGTGTGGTTGCACAACCAAGGGTGACTCCGACCGCGCCAGCAACCTGCGCCTCCTCCCATCTCCGGTTTTCTTGACTTCGTAATGACTCTGTACCCAGCAGATGAATATGGGAGAAGGGAAATTGGTAGATACATCGAAAGTTTGGATGCTTGCGAATATACGAGGCCCAGGTAACTGAATAGACAAAGGTAAGACGTTCTCTGGGACGTTCTCTTTCTCTCTCTCGGCGGAACCGAGTTAAATACACTGTGAGCTGTACATTTTCACTCCTTGAAAATGAGCTCGCGCGGGGGAGGATTCGAAACGTCGGAAAAATAAACCCCTGGTAACAGAAAACGTCTTACATTCTTCTATACGTCGAAAGTATACCACCACAGACAAGGCCTTTTTCCTGCGCCACCTTGGTTTGGGGGCCTACGATAGACATAGTGGAAACTGATGGTTGCATTATATGTACAGTATGGCAAGTGCTGTATGAAGCATTCCGTAATTTGAAAAAGA
>JAYGXS010000005.1:50375848-50386013 GCA_036362985.1 Ligula intestinalis
TCCTCTTGAAGGAAAAGTACGTTCTTGCCTATGGTTTGAGGAAGTGGCTGTATGGCTCTCATAGAATTTCGCAATAGATATGAATCGTGCTCTATATATCGGTAGCAGCATTAATAAATTGACGGATACGATGTATTATGAATTAACACCGCATAGTTGTAAAAAAACTCAAAATTAGAATATTTTTAAAACCGATTAACAGTATTGCAACCCTACTCAATTTTGGTTTTTGAGTGATCACCGATCTTCTTGAAATTGCGGAATGTTTCGTGCAGCACTCGTCATACTGTACTTCCTCTCCCATCTCCGGTTTTCTTGACTTGGTAATGACACCGTACCAAACAGATGAGTGTGGGAGAAGGGAGTGCGGTAGATACGTCGAAAATCTACCACCACCACCACCACTAGTAGCAAGGCCTTTTTCCTGTGCCACCGATAGACATCATGGAAACCGATAGTTGAATTATATGTAGGTCTAATGATTGTCTACATATACTGTTGAATAACTGTCGGTGAGAGGTCAAAATGTACATATGACTAGCGTTGTTGGGTTCTGCGAGCACGAACAGAAGCCAGTAGACGTTGGGAATGACTCAGTCGGTGACTCAACGGTGAGCAATTAACAGGCAAAATGTAGGAATACATATTGCCCCGATCCGCCTGCTCGGTCGTGGTTGGTTGCTGTTTCAATCAGCATGTAAATATTTATTTTTCCCGGCGAATAAACCTCCCGATGCGGTGGGAGAAGTGTGTATAGGCGCGCTATGGTATTCGGCATAGGGAGGAGGAACCAGCGAGGTTTTGACTGTGGCTTATTTCTGTCTACATTGAGCTTAGGAATAAGTAACTGTTGATTGGGCTTCTTGGGCTCGTTTTTGCCCCGTCTACTTGGAGCTCGAAATCAGCTTCGATGTTCTTTTTTTTCAGCGAGGCCATTCCTCGTCGTCGGTCTCCGACCCCGCTCTCCGCTCCTGTTGACGTCATCATTACCGGGCAGTTGCCATGGCAAGCGCGGGCGCCGTTAATGTTGTGGAGAGCCACGCCAACAGCTGTGTCAACTAAGCGACTTGTTGAGGCGATGACCACACTGTTTGGCCAGTTGACTTCTTGAGTGTTTGAAGTAGGGGTCGAGGCCGGAAACTGGACTGTTTGCTTTGCGGGGCCATACTCGAGGCCCTGATACCTGGCCTCTCACCTAAACTCTCCGCCCCCGCTACCCCCCTCCCCCCCCCCCCCCCCCCCCCCCCCTCTCTCTCTCCCTCTTCCTCTCCCATGGCTAAGCTAGCCAATTAGCTTCAAGTGCTAACTCACACTGACTCTGGTGGGCCGAAAAACACCGCTTCAATAAACACTTCAGAAGTGCATACAGTTGAGCATCTTCGCGACCGTCTGAGCACCCATTGGAACTTCCTCGGGCGTGATAGAGGCAATGGAAACAGACGGAGCTCATTAGTTGGGACTGACGAGGAGGAAAAGGAGGAGATTGCTGCTCTAGTATCATTTTAGCCTAACAGCCCACGTCAGCATACCTTGAGCCAGTACGATGCCCCTACGAATTTAGAGGTTTTCCTGGACATTAGGGGGATTTTACAGCTGTGGAGAGGAAAGTGTAGAGATTAAAAAATAGCTGGAGGCTCGTGTCGCAGTAAGCGTGACACGTCGTCATCGCGGCTATATCACAACAATGTAGGATGTTCTCCTTTCGAAACGATATATTCGGTTGTTTGCATTAACCCTAGCTCCCTTTAGTCGGTTCAGGTAGCTGGCACTGAAAAGGTTGGTTGGATTTTTGATTTCCGTTGGCGGCCTTTGATTCATCCTATTCGTATTACCCCCATCCTCCCGCTTGGCCGTTAGTTTCATTGTTTTACCCTATGTTTGTTTTATATGTGTTTTTAGGCAGCTATACGTGTACGTGAGCGCATTTGTGGAAATATTCTGGAAGCAATAGATTATGTAAGCCCCCTAGCTACCACTAATCCCATGATCGTGCAAAATGGGAATAATGATAGTGGGAGTTTAAGGATGGGGCCTTACCGCGGACAACCAACGAAATGTGTGTGCTGGAAAGCATAAAAAATAGGTAAATTTTGGTCAAAACTACTTTTATAGGCCCATATATGACAATGCAATTGAGAGGGATATTTTAAAAAATAAACAAAAATAAACTCTCGATAAATAAAAAGGAATTGAATTTTTAAAAGACATGACAAAACAACTTTTTGTATTACCTTATAGGAATGCAGTAGTTAAAACACAGAGGGTTAATTCCCATAGCAATGAAATAATAAACCAAATATAGGTCATTCTATCTATTTTTAAACACGGCGGGCTTACATAACCTATACTTACCGACAGTCTCGCCATGGAAACGCGACGGTCAAGTGCTAAACCCGAACACTAAGCTCAAAGTCTCGTAGAAATGGAGCCGCTGCAGAGTTCCTAGTCACAATTCTGCGTTCTTGCTCTCATTCGTTTTTAACAGTTGAATAATGCAGCCCCAAAAACGTACACACAGCTCTGCGCACCCCCTCGAGATAGAGAAGCAAGATCGCTTGCCTTGAGCTAGACCCAATTAACTCACCTTCTGGGCGCATTTGGTGGGACCTCAAATAACAGTCGGGATCCATGCAGTTGAACCTTCAAATTACCCCCTCATTACGGGTGAATTGACTCTAACAGTCTGTAACGTGCACAGGCTGATAGACAACCTAACTGTTAATCAGAGGGAAAGGCAGAAACCATTAGTCGCCACCAAGTTTGTCAGATACGGCGAAAGCTGCCAAACGCCGAGGTACCCCTGTTTAGCAAATTCGGAAGCCACTTTCTTTTGTTTCAAGCAATATGAAAGGGAATGATGACGCGAAGAAGAAATAGGTTTCCTCCTAGGACCAGAAACTGTCCAAAGAGACCTTCCTGAAATAAACCCGCTGGTTGATTCACTAGTGTGACCGCCATTATCTGGAAGCGTCTCCCTACCAAAGTTTGCGTGATGGCCAACCAATCCTGGTTTCAAGAAGACTAACTGCTACAAGGACCTGTGTTCTCTCGTAGTGTGGATGCTCAAGGGAACTAATTGAGTAGTTTGAGGGTTTTAATGCGTTTTTGGTCAGTGATCAGCCGTCGCGGTGCATCAACAAAGGACCGCCCTCAGTAAGTTTGAATGAAACAACCCTTATAGATACAAAATCACTGCGGGGATACACCTAAGGCTACACCACGTTTGCCTAACAGTTCACATGCTCGTAGCGAGAAGAGACCATATGAATGTGTTGGTGTCAAGACCAGTGCAGGGTATCGGATGCTGAACCGACGAGCATCCACCTGTTTTAAGCATAAGCCTGTGAGTATAAACACGGATGCGTCAACAGGGAGGGGGTGTGCAATGGAAACTAAACATTTCACTGCTGAATTAAAATGGGAGCCTGTCCCCAGGGAGATCAGCATGCTAGAGGGAATGCACTTTTATGGAAATTGGACTATTGGCAATTGATGGTTTAGATCATCGTTTAGCATGCGACTCCACATCTCGGGAGGTTCTTAGTCCGACACGTTGAGTTGCATCCCCTGTAGTGGCTTTAGTCGGGGTGTCTAGCTGATTTGTCTACTTCACAAAGTCCAAGAGCTCTACAGATAAATTGCACACTTCCAAATGAATCGAAGGCATCAAAGTGACGTGCGTCCAACCAATCATCTGAAGCCTCATCAGCTCGATTACAACGGCCTTTATTGTAAACACTATCCTAAAGACCGGGTTTGAGCACATCCCATCAGGATTTTCTTACCGATACCTACGCCGAACTTTTGAGATTTATTTATCCCTTGAATCTTGTTTCTAACAACTGTCTTCGGCAAATTTGAATTCGGCTTTATGTAGATGTATACTGCAGAAGTTACTGACATTCACATGCATCTGCGAATGACTGTTTTTTTTCTGTGAAAGACGATGAGAGCAGTTTTGTTGTCCAATCGTGAGGATCCTCAGACCTACATTTTTAGGGGTGTACCAGACTGATTCATCGTGCAGAGACCCCGAAATCTTTCGTCTTATGATAAAAATAAAGAAGGAGACGCTTTATTTTGGAAGTATCATTCCAATCTTCTCAGGAGAAACGTCCTCCATTCTGTGTGAATACATTTAGAGACAGAACCCCCATGACCCTGGAAGAGAAAAAACGATCCGCCGGAATCTGCGCTGGGTGTGGATGTGTGGATCAGATATTCACACTGAGACGCATTCTAGAATTCCGCCATAGCTTCCAGCAACCGACAGTCGTTTGCTTTGTCGACTTCGTCGCCGCATTCGATTCCATCCATCGTGTGTCCCTGTGGCGAATAATGGAACTGGATGGAGTGCCGACCAAACTAATTGCCCTGCTTAAGGGCCTACTATCGGTCTACCACCGCACGAGTCCTGATTCACAACAATCTCTCTCAATCATTCGATACCCGGTGTGCTGTCCAACAGGGCTGCGTCCTTTCGCCCATTCTGTTTAACTACTTCATTGACTGGATTCTCGGCGAGGCCCTAAATGAAAAGGACGGTGTTGAGCTTGCACCCGGACACCGCCTAATTGACCTTGACTACGCCAATGATATTGCGCCATTATCCTCAAGCGTTGGTGGTCTACAGTCGCTAGTGTCGCAGTTAAATGAGATTGCTATGCCGGTTGGCATGTCTATAAATTCCGGAAAGACGATGTTATTTTCGAGCTGCATCCCAGACCAGGAGAAGGCCCCCATGGGGATTAATGGCCATCAACTTGAAGAAGTAGACAGCTTTAAATACCTCGGGGCGAGGCTGCTACCGAATGGGCAGAACAAGGACGACATTGTCTCCCGTATCGATGCTGCTCGCTGGATTTTCTCAATCCTCCGAAAGCGCCTATGGATCCGACGAGAAATCTCCATCGCCACGAAGATTCGTGCATACCGTGCATCCATCCGGTCAGTCCTCCTCTATGGATGTGAATGCTGGGCTGTGCGCACTGAAGATGTGCGAAGACTGGAGGTCTTTGACCACCGGTGCCTGAGGACGATCCTGCGAGTTAAGTATAGCGACTTAATCTCAAACGAGATAGTCCGCACCCTCTGCGATCGTATCACGAGGATATCTCAGGCCATTCAGGAAAGGCGACTGAGGTGGCTTATACACGGTTTCCGTCGTCCGCCCCACGAGCTTTGCTATGCTGCCCTCGACCCGATGCCGCAACCCACCTGGAAACGTCGAGGAGGAGGGCAACTGAAGACTTGGCTCGACACCCTTCGTCAAGAAATAGAAGCAGTTCTTGGACCTTCTATCTTCGGTCTCCGTCGCTGGAGAAGAGACTGAGTGGAGCTTTCCAGATCCACTGCCGCCATTCGTCACGCATAGAGAAGTACCGTTCGTGACATCACTGAGGCCGTCTAGATCAGACATGATCATAGCCGCAACAAGTACAAGTAAAGTACAAACGACTCATTAGAGCTGAATACTGCAACTGTCGATATAATTACTATTCGTCGTTGAATGAGTCAGAAGACCTACTTCCGATTTTTCGCCCTTTATACAGTGCAGATGACCTCAATATTGTACTTAGAACAGAAAAAGAGGTTTAAAAATCCGTATGCAGTGACTAAAATCGACTCGTCCACGTCCATATAAGAACGTTTGTATGTCAATGGAGAGCAGAAGAACGTATGCTCAATTTCGAAAGCCCACCACTGGAGTTAATAGAACCCAGTTTGCATTAAGGAGCAGGAACAGCCTATTACTTATTCTTACTAAGCATAATGCTTTTCATCGTAAAATCATTTTATAGAAATACTCGAGTGTAAAATCCGTAACAGGTGGTTGGAGTGGGGAAAGGTTGTGTCGCCGCGAAAGTTAAGGATTGCTTCTGCATAGTTTCCGTCGCCACAGCAACTTTAGTTATATTTTCGTCGGAACTTGCCGTCCAAAGACCGCGTCACGCCTTTATTCGCTCCCACCTTCGTTGGAGCCAGGCCTTCGCGCTACAGGTGGGCATACTGTTCTAATTGAGGGTTCTGTTCCTCTTGCCTGCGCAGCAGCCGACCTGTCCTCTTATTTAGGCTCACCTAAACGTTGCCCGGGGCTCCACGTGGTCAGTGGGGGGTCTCGGATGTTGGCAGGGGGAGGGGGAGGGGTGATAGACGGGAGGGGAGATGGACCCACAGATCACCAGGCGTACACTACCGTGAAACGAGTGATGGCTCCACCACGAGCACGCACGCACTGACGCACGCGGACACCCGGGGGGGGGAGAGGGGAGGGAAGAGGGGGGAGGCGGAGCGAACTATTATCTTTCCAGCCCCACCCCTGCGAAAGTTGCTCCCGGCACCGCAAGCTGCTAGGTTCATCTGAGCAACCTCTGCCATATGCTGTGGCTAACCCCTCCTCCCCCACAGCCCCTTCGGTCTCCCCCCCGCCTCTTGGGGCTCCGGCAAAGAGAACAAAAGCATTGAAATGCGACTAATTACGGGCACTATACCATGACGACTGTTGCTGTTTTGTCTCTTGCCGTTAGACCATGACGAAAAGGATTGCGGCGCAGCCAGCTTCCTGCTCACCAGTCGACAGGATTTGTGCAGTTATGCGCGAGAAAGCGGAAGAGGAAGTGCGCTGAATGAGTAGTGATCACGGTGAAGAGTCTGTGACCTGGAGGCCTGTGTCCTAGAGGTACGACGGGGTAGGATAACTCCTCCCACTCAAACCCGCATCCACCTCCCGGAACACAAACGGTTACATCGAGGCATATTTCCTGCATCTGCTGAGCGAACCAAGTCCTGGCTAACGAGAAGAGGATGTGGGTCGCGGAGTGAGAGAGGGATGGAGGGAGGGGGATTTTTCGAGTTCATTTTAATGAGGAAGACTCTCGAGTCTCCCTAGCCGCTAGAAGTTGCTACTGAGAAGCGCAGGGCCTGGGAAATAATCGATAATTCAGTTTGGTCAGTAGTGGTAAAAAGGGCAAATATAGCGGGTTTGTTTTAGTTCTGTTTATTTCAATTTTATAAATGGAAAGATAGACGGATGCCTTTGTACTACAAGTTCGCGGGTTTCTCAATTTTCAGGATTTTACCATTTTATATTTTGTTTGTTTTATCGATATTAAATGTTATTTCCTTTCCTTTACTAAAGTGCCTCCGAATTTGCTATAAGCGAACTTAACTATCAAGTATTTATAGCTCAAAGAACATGAGGTTTCAAGTCGACACAAATGAACATTTCCGTCATCTTTTAATTCAGTTCGAAGTGTTGCTTGATTTTTTCCGCCTAAGTTTTCTTTCCTTTGTTTCATATTCATGTAAAAGCACAATTTTTCAACGTGCGTTACAGAAAAGTCCATTTTGTTGACGGGTGGAGTGATGCCGGGCCAGTAATGAGGTAGAAACATTTCCAGGTTGACTGTCGTCGTCCTCACTCAAAGCCCATGAACCGACAGAATCCGGGTTCGGGAACGTTCCCCACGATCTTATTTACCGAGCTATTGTTGGTTTGCCGAATTGCCTGACGGTATCTGCATGGCATTTAGACGATCTTCATCGAGGCCTGACCTTCGTCCAGAGCGTGGATCGTCCGTCCTACTGAAATTGCTTTCTTTGAAACGGGCAAACCATTTCTGAGTTTCCCTTTCAACAATGAACTCTTTACGCAAGCCAACGCTCTACCTACTTGAGCTACGAATATCGCGCTTCACACCGTGAGTTTAATCACACTTGGATCGATACTACCCGCCCAACTTTGCCGCTCATATGGAATCCACCAATACGGGACAGCAAGTTGACTGCCCAAGCAGGATTTTCTAAGCAATCATCTAGAATCCACCAGAATGACTACTAGGCTGACTTAATTATTAAGTTGGTTTGGCAGATTTGGTTAATTTAGTTGACCCAATTGTAAAAAAAACTCGCGGCATTCGGCGGGATTCGAACCCGCATAGGAGGGAGGCCTTTTACGCAAGCCAACGCTCTACCTGCTTGGGCGGTCAACTTGATGTCCCGTGTTGGTGGATTCCATATTAGCGGCAAAGTTGGGCGGGTACTATCGATCCAAGTGTGATTAAACTCACGGTGTGAAGCGAGACATTCGTAGCTCAAGTAGGTAGAGCGTTGGCTTGCATGAAAGGCCTCCCTTCTATGCGGGTTCGAATCCCGCCGAATGCCGCGAGTTTTTTTACAATTGGCTCAACTAAATTAACTAAATTTGCCAAAACAACTAAATAATAAACGCTTTCCCTAAACAACACAACTGTTTTGGCGGCCTCCATTGCTCTAGCTCCTTTATTAGCCTCAAATAAACGGAGATGTCAGAAGTGTTCGTTTTTATCTATCGGACTTTTAATATTCATTGAGCAGTAAATAATCGAAAGTTAAATCAAACATTATACGCAAATTCTGAAAGCACTTTGGTAGAGGAACAAATGACACATAATATGGATACATCAAACAAAATAGAAAATGACATTTGTAATAATTGAAAATTGCACGAACTTTTGTGACAATTCAATAATATACTAACAAAGATTCGAAGATTCGATCTTGTAGGTGCGATGATAAGGCAGTGATGTTTGTGATGAAGTAGGTCTGTGGATAGAATGTGCCGACATGGAAAGTCAGGAGAAAGGCTTGTCAGTCTGTTCGATCTGTAAGAATGGGGCGCGAATTCTTCAACTATGAATATTTGAATGGAAGACTCCACTCCGCAGCTTGAAGCTGTGTTAAAGGTTAAAGCTCTAGAGCAGGATCTGGGAACCTATGGCATGCGAGACAGGGGCGGCTTTTTTGATAATTGCATCTGGCCGTCTTAGATAAAACTGCAGTCAAAAACTTCAGATTTTGTGATTTTGGTTCCTCCAATTATGTGCCAGAAGCTGTTTATAATCACACTTAATCGAATTCAATCTTAAACTACAGTATATGGCTCTCACTGAAATATATTTCCACTTATTTGCTTCTTGGCTCTATGAGTCAAGAAGGTTCACGACCTCTGCTCAAGAGCAACAGAATGTCACTGGAAGAAGTGCCAGAGCTTACTGGTAGATCGCAAAATATCATGTTTGACTGGTACGACAAGACATTCCGATGAAAAGCCAATGTATCGGCGACTTAATAAGGCCTAGTACGATCACAAAACCGTAAATCACCAGGAAGATTACGTTGATATGCAAACTGGTGAACACACCCAGCAAATTCCGAAATCTTGGTCAGACATAAAGATTCGGATGTTGGCGAGAAATCACGGAGTTCCACAGCATTTTCTTGAGAGGCACCTGGATGAACACTGCCGGTGTTTCATGAAAGAAAATGAAGACCCCCTCGTAGTAATCCTACGCGATATTCAGGAAATATTTGTTACCTCCTTCTTGTTATTTAATTCGGATTTTATTTTCGCAAAAAGGTAAAATGTTTTCAATCTGCTTCGGATTTTTGGCTGGTAGTAGGGTAGGAATCACGCTACTGATTACATTAAGTACTTTTATGCATTTTCACTTAAAGAAGAGCGTGCTTGAGGAATGGACAGAGCTCTTCACTTGGCCGCTAGACTGGTTAACAGTGGTTGAGTGGTCCCCTGACACATTGGATTTCATGGTAGGCCACTCGAATCTGCTCAGGGGTTCATAGTAATACCTGAGACAGTTCATAACCGACGCATGGTGTCCTAACCAAATCCTTTTAGTATAATAGACAATCGGAAGCTCGTTGCGTCTCGTAATAACACTGCGGAAGACAGGAAGAAGAAGAAAAAGAAGAAGGAGAGCTACGACGACGATTATGATCATGATGCTGAGGATGGTGGGGGTGGGGGGTCGGGACGGGACGGGACGGGCCGCGATTTCGCATTGTGCATGAGAGCGGCAGCGATCTTTCCGGTCGCGGTGTCCCGTCGCCTCGGGCGAAATTGTCACATTCCCGCGCTCACTCAGTGACCCCATCAAGCTCTGCGGTCGGTCTCATGGCGCCTGCTGGAGTGTCAGACCTGTTGGATTTGACAAAGAACTCACATTTCTGACGCACAGGTGGCAATCTCTGTACTTAACAAATCAGACACCATTTCGCCTGAGCGGTCGACAGCCCACCAACCGCCAAATTAGAATACTAGAAAACTGCAACCTCTAATTCTGCTAAATTATCATCGACATGTAAGCATTTATAGCCCCTAAGAAAG
>JAYGXS010000005.1:50386113-50409661 GCA_036362985.1 Ligula intestinalis
CCCCCCCCCCATTCCCCCCAGGCATCTGACCAGTGTATGGACTCTGGACCGCCCGGGACGACATCCGCACGTCTCGTAGTCTCAACCTTACCACTTGTTAGTTGTGGCAAGCTCACACAGAAGTCTGCTGACTCAGCCTACACTACACGTGGGTACAGTGAGAAGGCCACTTAGAAGTCGTAGGATGGATAAATTAGCGTCTATGTGCTGGGGGTGCATGACAGTTCGAACTTCGCATACGACAAAGCCCATCGTGTGCTCCATAACATGATTGCGCAGGGACGGTGGCTTGCACGTAAATAAGTTTTAAGTGATAGGAGACTTGCACTGCATCTATCGCGCTCTCTATCTCTCTATCTCTTTGGCCTCATCCACATGTGCTCGGTGTCATGATCACGTCAATAAGTCAACAGGCGGGAGAGGGCACAAGTGGCTGGCGCGGTCTGGGCCTGCATCTACGCACGCTACTGCCCCACGTACGGCAGTTGTTGTGGCAGCGTATCCCGGGTAACGTCTGTGATGGCCTGATCTAGCCTCCGCGCTGATTCAGTACATCTACCACACAGCTACATATGTTGTGTGTTGTATGACCATCGATTTCGATTAAGTCCAGCATGTGCTCAAGAGCAGAGACGGTAAATGGAGCGCGATTATAGTGAACTAGACGCGCAACTGTCTTCCTCACTCAAATCTTCCACCGCATTCAACTAGTGACAAGCCCGAAGTCGAGATGACCGAATAGGCTTTGGGCGGAAGCCGTTTTCTCCAATGCAGCCTGTAATTTCGCCTAAACTTAGCCTTTGGTGACAGTAGACATTGCGCATGAACTACTTCACTGTCTACCCTCATTCTCCTATAGTAGGTGTCTAGCCAGACTCTCAGAAGCCAGGGCTGGTACTACTACCACTACTACTACTACTACTACCCCTACTCTTATTCCTTATACTACTAACTAGGGTGTAGCTGAGTGATAGTATTTGCTGGTACTATTACTAACTGCATTGTAAGTCGGAAGTGACGCTGCTTAAAGTCAGCACTGGGCTCATATTCTCTTAATCTCAAAATGGAGTGTAATATTACTGGTGCTAGCATTGGCGCTACCAATTATCCGAGGTGACGCTGAGTTAGCCAACGCTAGGGCTCCTACCCCTTGATCTCAGCAAGCAGTGTGAATCTTGGTTTCAACTATTTCGAGTAAGTACATGTTTGGGGCACAGCAGACCTTGCCTTGATTTCCACCCTCTCAACTCTATCCGTCGGGCTGTGTACGTTTCTACTAGACTCGGCTAAAATACTGCTGCTATAGGCACGTGCCTAATTTTAGTAATCATGCCTAATACGGTCAGTAAATGGTGCACTTCTATACAGCCTGTGTGCTTTTTAAGAAGACAGCACACAGTATGCACTCCTAATCTGTTTGAGATAAAGTGAGTAACATTTGGATAGCCGTTTGGGGGACACTGTGGCTACATATACAGGCGTCCGGAAACACAGTAGACAGTAATCCAAGGGGACCCTGGGGTCTGTTCACAAATGCATCCCAGGCGTACTGATAGTAGTGAGCTTATCGAAAGCCACAAGGTAATCTCGGCAACAAGGGCGCAGTGTTTCTAAATTTTCGTTGAGGTGTAATTGCGTAGCATCTACTTCACAATCACTGTGTGCCACTGGCAAGCCAAAGGCTGACGAGGACAAGCAACCCGTCTATGGGCACAGCACATGTGCTCACTTTATCAACTCTGCCGCACACTTGACATGGTAAAGTTTAAAGCATTGTTTGATATGGAACAGGTGGGGGAAAATGCCCGCATGAAAGCAAACGCGATAGGAACGATTTTCTGGATATGTAGTCGGCAGTCCTCATACGACTTTATTCTGCTCCCACACTGTGCGTATAGAAAACCGGATAAGTAGTAAGCGTTTTGGGAGGGAGAATTAATTCGTTTCGTGTTTAATGGAATAACATGATACTCGGGTACGGACTGACAAGAAATAATCGCATCAGGAATGAACACGAGTACTGCCAAGGATTGTAGACGTGTGATTGTTCTATAAATACTGTGCAGTGTAGAATTCTATTTAAGGTCCCTGATCAGCACGCAAAAGCCTCATCCTCCTGTAATACAGAACCGGATGAAATAAAGAGTATACGGCGTGGGCAATACAAAGGAAAAGAAATAGAGATCAAAAAATGAAGTTTATAAAAGTGGGAAAACATAAATTATTATTTAAATGCCCTAATGTATGGCGACAAAAAGCACGCACTGATTAAAATGTGCAATTAGGCTAATATTGGGAAATAAGTAAATCAAAAATAATTAATTGCAAATAAAATCAACTGACTAAAAAAGTAGACTAAAGTAAGCTAAACTGACATTGCTTAAAAAATATCTAAAATTAAAAGAAAAATAGTCAACATAATAATGAATTGAAAGCTAAACTGAAAAAGGAACTTAAATATAACTAAGTTCAATAAACCAAATTAAATAACCTAGCGTAAGGTTTTTGCGCATGTAAATTGAAGGTGTGTGCGGCACTTCGCGCCGCAAACTATACTACTCTAACTCCAGAACGGTGAGTTGGACCTCGAGTAATTTGAAGCAGACAAACTCCTAGCAACCAATTTTTCAGGAATATCGAGAAGCTCACTAAACTCTAAATTAAAAGTAAGTAAAAATGTCCAAAATTTTCAAAACCAATAAACTATAATTAAGTAAGAAATGTAAGTAAATGTCTATTTATGGTACGCTATTTTGCTGCGAAACATCAGAGTATTTAAACAATTTCTGGGACTCAAAGTAGGATTCCACCCTGCGCACATTATTTTCCTATTGCCCTTTCCTGTGTCTGGCTCTGATTCTGGGTTTGAGTGAGAATGCAACACCTCTGGCCAATAAACTTCTTGTTTCAGTGATCGAATCTTATTCTTCTACAGAAAACAAACAAAGATAGACGATGCATCATATTCTATTCAAGGTATTGTCCGTTGACAACTCTAACCTATGCATGCCCTCCGGGTAGCGAATGGATTCCGTGGTACAAAAATTGTCGATCCTCTTAAGTTATCAATCGATGAAAACCACTTTTTACCTCCCTCTCAGAACTTAAGCGAGGCCATATTGCATCGACCGAAAGGAGCAATACTCTGATAGAGCAATACCCAAGCCCCTCGCGTTTTTACATCGTACGAGAAATCAATAACCTTCGGCCAGTTATGCCTTCTAATCTCGAAAGGCAAACAATGAGTTTCGCCTATGGAGCATTCAGACCGTCTTTTGTTATGAATAACGAGGGAGCCGTTGTACTCTAATAAGTATTCCTTCATAAACGCACTCATGGCGTTATTATTTAAGTTAATACTTTTCTGTGCGTTTAAACGAGGTTTACTACATCCCATGGCGTTTAAAGGTAGAATTACTATTTGTATTTTAGCTACCCTGTGCTATCAAAGTCGGTATCGATGCGCTCGATATGTCGGGGACTTTCTGAAATAGCGAATAAGAAGCTTGATTGGGTCATACTGTTCCGCAATTAAGGGGCTCCTGGGCTGTAAATATGTTATTATTATTCTTATAACGCTGATGGAACCATTCGTCGAAGTGTACTTCGCAAGGAAACATAGAGAGGACAATATACAGGTTCTCATTAATGAACATTCACCCGACCACTTACGGGACTCATCTCTCCGGCTCTGTCTGGGGTCTCGATAGAGGCCCTGACAGTCGTAGCAACTTGTAGTGTAGGCAAATAGTATTACCTGCAAAGACAAGAGAGACTGGAATGGCCATTTCTGGCTTATTAGCCATCCTCAGCCAGTCATACTCGGACCCAAATGGTACACCACTTGAACCTCCAACTCGTGAACTCTTTGATCGGAGTCCAACATCGTAACCATTGAGCCACGAGCTTGCTGCCTTGCCACTTTAGGTCGAAGGATAGTGACGCTCATTGATGAAAGTTCACGCGACCACTGACGGAGCTCACAGACTGCTACAGTTTTGTTCAACCAAACCAAGAATGAAAGATAGTCCTTTGCCTCACCAGTTCAGCTAAGAGGATATGCACTCCAGGAATGCTGTAGAATGAACGCACCCTTATTCAAAACACTGTAGGAAAATGACTTTTCCGAAAATTTTGTCACAAAGTGTATGAAATAACGTCGTCTCCTCAACAACGGACCTGCTGATGGATGAGAAAAATAGGCAATTTTTACCCACTGCCATTTTTAAGGGATCCAGTGAGCTAACTTCTACAACAAGGCTTAGGTGTTGATATCGCGCACACGTTCTCAGTCGATAAGACCCCCTTTCGCGAGCCCTCTGCTTCTTTTTGGTGAAACTTATTATAGGCTGCCCATTCAGACCACTCTAGTGTGCATCCACGGTTTCACTGCTCCTTTGCCGCAAGCTGTAGTGGTTGAGCGACTAGACACCTACCCGAGCGGATACGAGAACACCATCCTGTATGGCTATATCACGACATGTAAGTCTATCTCTAGTGCAAGTAGGGCTCACTTGGCGGATAGTGGTCACGGGGTAGACGATAGACAAGCATTCCGAATCATCCATAAAGCGCCTGCCCCAATTAGATACATGCAATGATAGACGCAGTCGCCAAACGGTTAGCCAGCCCAAACTTGTGCTCGCATGTGGCCTTTATACAAACCATCAAGCTTCCTTGACCCAACTTGGGTATGACTGACAAACGATGGGGGAATAAGCAAGAAATGGCCATTCCAGTATCTCTGTCTTTGCTGGTAATACCATCTGCCCACACTACCAGCTGCTCTGTCGAGACCCCAGACGGAGCAGGAAAGATAAATTGCGTTAGCGGCCGGGTGAACGTTCCTCAATGAGAACCTGTGTATTGTCCTCCCTATGTTTTCTTGCGAAATACACTTCTAAGAATGGTTCCATCAGCGTTATAATAATAATAATTACATATTTACGGCCCGGGAGCCCCTTCATTATTGAACAGTGGGACCCAATCAAGCTTCTCATGAGTTATTGTAGAAATATCATCGGTATATCGAGCACAGAAATAACAGTCCTTTATAACTTAATAGATCAATTTTGCTCTTATTCCACTGGAGGTCCATCCCCACTCTATCGACACCGACGTTGATAACATGGGGTAACTGAAATGCAAATAGTAATTTTAAATTTCAACGCCGTGGGATGTAGTTAACCTCTTTTAAATTCACAGAGACGTATTAATCTAAAATGTAACGTCAATTGTGCGTTTATGAAGTTATTCTTCTTAGAGCTCAGTATGCCAGACTAGCTTAGAACGTTTCCCTCGTTATTTGTAATAAAAGACGGCCTGAACGCTCCATAGGCAAAATGCATTGTTTGTCTTTCGAGATTAGAAAGCTTAACTGACCGACGGTTATTTATTGCTCGTACGATGTAAAAACGCGAGGCGCTTAGGTATTGCTCTATCAGAGTATTGCTCCTTTCGGTCGATGCAATATGGTCAGGCTTTAGGTCTGATCAAGAAGTAAGGGACTCGCTGGCCGCGCTACAGCGACGAAGCAAAAACCTGATCCACTGTTAAATTCCTTCCTCCTCCCCAAGCCTCTGAGGGCAAGAGACCGCCATTTCTTCGCCAAAAATGTCTGAACACCCACAACCTTCTTCGTCAGTGGGTTCAGCGATTCGTTTAACTTTCACAGTTCTACTCTTACATGTATTACCGTACAGGCCTGAAAATCAATCATTTAAAAGGCACGTTTGCCGAATCTGAATTCTTTATTAGTGTGCAAGTAAGTTCTCAAAAAGTATTTAATCAGCACGAAAACCAAGCCTTGCGAAAGGGACAAAATTCTCATCGTGTTTTTTTTCGCTCCTAATCAGTTAAAGTGCAATAACTACCCGAATAATGTACCTTATGACTCAAGGTATTTGCTATTCAATGTCAACAGTAAAGTCATTTCGAGCCTCACGAGGTGAAAAACCTGGGCCTGGTTAGGGCTGACTGATGACCACTACTAAACTAAAAAGGACATTCCAGGCCCCGTTGTCTTTATCGATACTGGGAGGCAAGTTCGAAGGACCTTCGTAGATGCCCGGATGAGTGTGACCTCATTTGCGAAAACCACGATTGGGTCAGAAAAAAGAACGTTGATTGCACGATTGCAGTGCTTTCGTAAACTAATCATTTCTCAATCCTTCCCGTTAACAGGCCAAATCCTCTTGTCAATACCTCGGTGGAATGTATCGCAATTTTAACACCAGTTATTGGCTGTGCATGCCTCCAAAAGGACTCAGTCTGCAAGCTAAGGCAAGTCAGTCGGAGGAGGGCAGCCGAGGGGGAGGCGGTTGAAGTTTTTAGGGCTGGCCACTTAAGCCAGCTTGCTGGGAGGGGGTAGGCAGCGGCGAGAGCGAGAGAGCGAGGGGAAGAACTTGCACGTACTGCGAATTAAATCACACACACGCGCACGCTCACACATCTTTCGATTCAGGTGCCCGCGAGCACTCACATTTTGCAGGTGTGTGTGCGCACGCGCGCACGCGTAATGGGCGTCATGACGCCATGGTGACGATTTGTTGGTGCATTTAAACCCACTCGGGGCACTCGAGGCGAGGTGAAAGGTGGAGGGAGGGGGCGGGGGGAAGGTGTGCGGGTTGGCAGCTGGTGCTAGGTCGGGAACGAGGCGAGAAAGCGCATGTGGTCGACGAGTTACCGTGATTTATTAAGCCCTACACGTGCAGGCGCATGCAATAATTTCCGCGCCCAGCGCCTCCACTCTGCGCTACTCCAATAGACCGCCCTTAACTGAGTGCGTATGTGTGTGCGCACGTGCGCGCGAACTCAAGTCCAACAAGGAGTGGCATGTGTTTCAACCGGCGAGAGCGGTAGAGGGGGCAAGAACAAACGAAGGTGACCTTGTCTGGCGCCATGGCCTGCGGTTGCAACTGGCGATTTCACTAGCAGACGCTTACGTGTCCAATATAGCTGCCATTGCTGCTGTAATGGTCGCCGCTAGACGGCTGGAAATGGTTCTTTTTGTTTTTGCCGAAAGAATGGGAAAAAACGGCCGGCGATATGGAGCAAAGAGTGTAGTGAACAAAAAGTATCTGTCGCAATGTTCAAAAAATTCGAGTACTGAATTGTTTGGAACGTCGAGTGGTCGTCTGATAGTTGATAAATATTCTTAGTGGCAAGAAAATTCATTGGGATAAAGGGGTATCCAAGCTAGATTAACCTCACGTCCCCCTACATTTTGCAGATATATCAAAGAAATTGATAGAATAAGTACGGAGGAGAGTATGTTACTTTCGCGACTGCAGTCTACCAATAGAGGGATGACAACCGAGCGTTGGATAAAGTATTGTATTTCGCGCCAGTTTACTTATTCAGCTCACCCCGCATCAGGTAACTGACCCGCTAGGAGGCTGACCTGGTGCTGGAAGTGGGAGAGAGAGAGATCGACGGCTCAGCGCTTTTCCTCGCTATAAACCATCTGACATGCTCTAAGCTATCACGGTGCACTGAAAGCTGTGGCTTGGAGGGTTGCCAACTGATGGGATAACTCGGATCGCACAGTCAGCCCAGTATGTGTTGTGTTATGTGGAAGGGTTGACTGGCGGACTGAGAGTTAGACAGCAATGGCTCCTTCTTAACGTGGCTTTCAAGGTACTCGCACTGGGCTTGGATCAGAATCTCCCTCCTACTTTGATGTGGTTTTCAGGTTCTGATGATCAATAGGGCGTGGGCTTGCGTTCTCTCCCATCTCCGGTCTTCTTGAGTTTGTCTTGACACCGGTCCCAGGTGAGCGAGTGAGGTAGACGCAGGGCAAGTCTACTCTCCATTTAATCCAGCGCAAGTCACCGCCCCTAAACCACAGTGGAGTACACAGTGGACCTCGTCGAAATTAATGGTCGAACTGGCACGTCACATTCAAAAACCACTTACCAGATTTTCCTATATTATGTCAAATAATTGGTGTCATAAGCATAATTATTATTGAAAAAATAGTAAGGAATGTTTGAAATATCCAGGTCAAAGTATGAAATGTATTCAGGCAAATGCGGACCGAATTGAACAGTCGAAAATAATGTCAGCCATGCGAGATGACACCAATTTACAGAACGAAAGAAAAGAAAAAGTCAGTACGATTATTTGGATGGGGACAACGTCGCCTATGCTGCTGAGGATCACGATAATGATGACGACAAGGAGGATGGCGAGGTGGATTACGATGACGATAATAATAATTATTATTATTTGTTGGTTGAGCTAGTTGTACTAATAATAATATAACAAAAGCACAAAATTACTAGCGTCCGTGTACATACAGAGTCACATGGGAATTACGTCTTTTTATGTGATTTGATTGCAGAACAGAATACGTAGGGAAAATCACAGCGACCGTCAGGCTTGATCTTTACGAAGGATTCAAACGTCCGTCTGCATCTGAAATCCGGAAGGACACTTCGCTGCGACTGGAAAGTGAACAGATGTTCCACGGACTAGCAAACCTACCCAACCGTCACCACCCACCCCAAACTCCCTGCCTCTGGAACGGTCGTGCGTCTAGCATCCTCGCTCCTCATCTCCTCCCAGGCCATAAGGAGAGGGGGAGATGACGTGTGCATTGATTCTGGTGGATGCGCGGCATGCGAAATATGCCTTCTCGTGCAGGTCCCGTCGTTCCTTCCGCCGCCAACAGACCTGTTATGATAAACTCATCAGCATTTCTGCCCTGGCAGCGTTTCTGTCTGCGAAATCAACAGCGTAGGCGGCAGCCGGATTAATCCTAATGTTGCCCATAAGGAGTTCATAATTACTCGCCGGACTGTTGGCCTAACTGTCGTCAGCAGTGCTATTACAGCGGCGGTCCTCGATACTGTTCTTCCTCCTACGGGTGAATTCAGATGCACATTCGCAACCAAAGTCTGTTCCGTCTCCATTTTTTTCTGATATTGCTTTACAAGTTATCTAATTTTATCCTTCGAACCAGACCATTCACTCCCACAACTCGAGAATCAATATAATCGTCAGAATCATTAATCGGCGCCCCTAATTACAAAACCTCAAAGTGGCTATTTCGAAAGCTCCACCCATTGACAAAAAATTGTGCAATACCAATAAACAATTCCATGGACTGTTTGAACAAATTACAAGGGCTTGAAATAACAGCAGACGAAATAATGGTATCATTTGATGTTGCCTCTCTCTTCACATCGATACCATTAGATTGATTAAGGCAATACACAGAAGAATTACTTAATTCCTACAAAATGGACTTACCTGTATCTGCCCTGCTTAAACTCTTAGATCTACGTTTGGAAACTAATTTCTCGCTCGCTCAACAATACTATAAACAGATTAAAGGAGCCCCGATGGGGTCAGCCATTTCAGGTTTCTTGGCCAAAATAACGATGCAAAAATTAGAAACTACGGCCCTACCACTAGTTAAGCCAAAGTTGTGGGTACGCTATGTCGATGAGACGTTCGTCATTGTTCAAAAGGGCCAACTGGAAACACTAAACAACATCATAAATTCAACGATGCCTGAAATCACATTTACGCTAGAAAAAGCAATTAACAGTAAACTCTTCTTTCTTGACGTCCTCGTACAGCATTATACTGACGGAACGTTCCAAACATCAGTTTACCGCAAAAAGACCTACGCTGATGTGAGCATATACTCTGTGAACATCAAAAATCGAACTATGGCCATGTCATTGCGGTCTTTTTGATGTGATAACTGATATGGAACGCGTTGACCGTCCGACCTGATAGGATCAGACGCATTCGCCTCAGTTTTTGCCTGTACCAATTAGCCTGTCATTTTGCTCGCAGTCTCGCCCTCTTGTTCACTCAACTGTTCACTAATCGAATTAGTTTCTCACTTTCTACTGCCTCTCCCCCCCCCCCACGCTCTCCTAATCTCTTGCACCTGACTGCATCGCAGTCAAAAAGAGGACGGCGTGACTTCATCAGATGTGATTTCACCTCTTTTTCTCTTAGTCCCTACCCCACCCCCCCCCCCCCCTGTCGTCAGTGTGGTAAAGGGGGTGTTCATCTCGGTTAGCTCATTCCTTTGACTCTCACTTCATATCGTTCTATTGTCCGTCGAGAGGTCCGGCCGCAAGTCTGCTCTAAAAGCCTTATAATCAGCAGTAGGTCCTTCGGTCATTCTTGGTCTAACCAAACCCAGAGTATTAGGAGGCATGAAAGGATTACGAAGAAGAAGAAGAGGATTAGAGGAGGTAGGAGGTGGAGAAGGATACAGGTTCCTTTTGAATTATAGCACCACAACCACCTTGACGGTTCGACCGTCTATTTCGATGAGGTCCATTGTGTCCTCCATCGTGTAGTATTTCATTTAGTGTGTTTCTCCTAACGACAGCTACCATTTCAGAGCAAACTCCCCGTCAGTAATTGAACTAGCCATCCACAGTATTTGGGACTCCACCAGCGAGCTATGGCATTTACTCCACTGACATTATATTGCTCCAGCGATAAACTAGCTCTAAAACTTCACAGAGCTTCAAATTATGTCTGAGTCTTCCGCTCAAATCGCAATAATGGAAAAAAATTTGCGCCGTTCATACTGGTCGACAAACCCTTTAGCTATTGAGAAGGGCAGTCGATACTCAGGTAGGAAATCCGAAACGTCAGGCAAATAAAACTCTTTTTCCAGTGATCGCATCCTCTTCTTCTGCAATCGATACTGCTATCACACACTAAGAACACGTCAAGATAAGCCGAGTTCAATACCCTGATTATGATGAAATCGACTCCCCACGCTATCTCGGGAAGAATAGCAATAGGAGCAAGATGTCCGCTATTTCTTAATCGTAATTCAAAGCAGTTAAGGTGTAGCAGGTAACATTTGTGCACCAAGATAAACGAAAGGTGGTAAATACAAGTTACAGAAATGCATAACAGCTAGAATTAATATAGGAAGTTTTGTACGAATGAAAGTACAATAAAGTTGCAAATAAATGCAAGCATATCAAAGGGCTACCACAAGCCCTTCTTCTGAATCTCTACATCGACACATTCTGCCCACGGACATATTTGTTCGTGAACATCACCAGCCCATAATCGCCCTCGCGGCAGGACTTTTTCTCTACTGAGAGACCATGTCGGAGGAGATATCGCGGTACCGATTCTTTACTGAAGGCCACTTCCATAAAAATCTCTCATATCAACGAGCTGCAGAGTATCCTGAGATAGGAAAAAAATGAAGATCAGAATCACACTATAGAAGCATCTCACTCTACCGGAAGTTCAGCCGTTATTGGCTAGAGGAGAGTCCGATCGATAGAATAGGGGCGTCCGGAATGCCTCGGAAATTCACGGCACAGACCAAGCCCTCAGGCCTCTTTGAAGGAATGCAACCGTAACTGCATGGCATGAAGACACAGGCATCATAAAGGCGACTGGTGCTATCTATAAACTAGAAGATGCTGTCAGTAGGGTCCACTGCCGTCATCCGGCGTGGAGCGTTAGAGGACGCTCTGCCCGGCTAGTCACTGCGTCAGACTCCTTTCCCAAGCTGCACGTGGGTGAGACTTACGTGGATAGATAAGGCACAAGTCTTCCCATCCATGTCATCGTCACAGAGACAACGGATACTGTGTGCGTATGCATACGTCCGCGCTCCCAGTGAGTTTCAGGCGCCACCAAAGGTGGCCGAGCAGCTAGGCGGTCGCTAGACGGTGGGGAAGAGATTGAGATTGACCATCAGCGCGTTACTGTCCTCACTACCAAATCTGGTTACGCTTGAATCTATCACGGTGCGCCAAAAGCCATGGCTTGGAGAGTTTGCCACCTGACGGGAAAACTCGAGCCACCTACGTTGCTGCTCCTCTTGTAGGCGTGTGCTTGTGTGTGCGTATGGGCGAAACTGGAGGACTGAGAGTCAGGCTGCAATGGCCCCTTCTTAATGTGGCCTTTATGGCACTTCCGCGCAAGCGGGAGCATACCTAGCAAGTTGACTGAGTCAAGTGTGCGCATGTGCCAGCCATCTACACCCTCCCTCATCCCCGGTCTTATTGACTTTGTCTTTACACCGGATAGGGAGGTGGGAGTGGCGAGCGAATGGGTAGATACTGCGCGAGTCTGCCTAAACTCCTGTTTTCTCTCGAGCCAGTTCTCTGCGTTGCACCTGCTTGCTGTCGCTTTCGTGTTGCTTGCCCAGCTTGCCTCATTATCTGCTCCGGCCTGCTTTAGCGTTTGCTGGGGCTTGCTGGAGCGCGTGGTGCCCATCGTCGAAATCGACGGGGGAACTGTCGTCGTCGTCGTCGTCGTCGTCGTCGTGTGTGTGTGTGTGTTACCTAATATGCCCCGCTCACCTCTGCTCTCGAGCCCATCTGACAAGGCACAAACATTTCAGTCAGTATCTCAGGCTGTGAACTCGAATACCTGGCCGCACATTCGTTGACTGTGTCGCCCATCCAGCCAGGAGAGGAAGGAGAGGGGGCGGGGAAAGAGGCAGAGAAGAACAACAATGATCCCTTAGAGAGTGATAAAATCACTGAAAGTGACCTTCGTTCTCCATGCTCGCCTTCAGACACGGACCAGTTGGATTCAGCCAACATGGCTCCTTACTTTCTCTTGATGCTTTTAGCCAGCCTAAACACTGATTTTCATAGAAGAGTCCTTGTCGGATGTTTGGCTGGCAGAGTGAGAGCTTTTCAACAACTCCGACAGAGAGCGGGTTCTGACCATAAGGGCTTAATGAAGCCAGTTAACCTGAGCCCACCAACCCTTTTAGGGGAACAGTCCAAACGGCTGGTCTTACTTTGAAATGCCGAAAATTCAAGCCTCGAAAGTAACCTCTGGGATTTAGCAACGACGATGATCACAATACCTCCTCTGCGCCCCCTCCACATGCACTTAAACGGTAGGTCTATACGCATTCCTCATAAACGGTAACTGGCTGCCTCTAACCAGACGAACTTACGTGCGTGTACCGATTATTCTCGCTAGGTTGAACCCACAGGCTCCCATCCTGGTAACCCTCGGCAACGGAGCACAGTTTCCGCCAACAGATTTAACAATAAATTCCCAGCTGATTTCTGCCAGCACACGCACGTAATTTTTCGTTAATTTACACTTCTCTATACCCTCCCTTATTTTTCAGCCGGCGCCGGGGCGAAGGACGTTGAAGAAGAGCAAGTCCGGCGACATCAACCACTGCGATTTGTTACAGCGCCAAGGTGGACATTCTGGGGGGGGGGGTCCTACTCCCCCAAACCCCGCCCCTATCTCCGCAAGCTCTGCGTCACTCTCGAACCCGCGCCTGTTAGCATGCGAACGAGAGGGTGGATTAACTTTTGTCGGCCGGTCAAGAGGAGCAGATCAAAAGCCCCCGAGGTTCCGACACCTTGGGCCCGGTGGGTGGCGGAGAGGCAGTCGTCGGAGAAACATCTGGATTTGAAAGAAACAGTTGTGGTAGCGGTGGATTCGGAGTTTCCTCAATAAACAGCACTTAACCAGCCGGGTGTGGATCCTGTGACTTAAAGTCCGTTATGAGGCTAGTATGTAAGCGATGGGAAAACCCCATTCGCGTATGTTCACTGAACGAAGAATCGCGATGACCCAAAGAATAAAACCCTTGAAAAGAAGCCTACCATAGCATAAAAGGTCCTAGCTGGATTTCGAATGTCTCATATTTGTATCAATCTAATGCAACCTGTTGCATGCACTGGCGTCCATCTATTGGTGCAATGCAAGAGCAATCAGTACCACCAGCGTAATACCAATGAACGCGTCTTCTTGTATTAAAAAATGGACGACATGCGATTCCAGAAGCTTTTAGTGGGGAAGCGCTGACATTAGGTTTTGATAATAATTATTTCCATGTCGATTGTCACCTGTTTCGATGAGCCTGATTCATTATTTGGCTCTTAAGCGGAATTTTTTTTTAATTAAATAAATAAAAGCTGGCGCAGTCATCGTGGCCCGGTGGTCTAGGGGTATGATTCTCGCTTTGGGTGCGAGAGGTCCCGGGTTCAAATCCCGGCCGGGCCCGTATTTTCGCGTAATCAAAATAAGTAATATTATGCATAATTCAGATGTTTTCAGTTCTCGGGGTTGCAAATGAGGAGTTAATTAGGAGACAATCGGTATTTTGGGCACGCGAAAGCTGATTTTGGACCAGAAATAAAAAAAGAATTTCAGCAAATATTCCTTTCCTAAGTCTGCTTATTGGTAAGCATATACACTCTGACCAGGATAGTCGAGTAAAATAATCATTTTACTCGTTTAATAAGATGAAGCAGTCATTGGTAGAAGCAAATATGTTGCGAAAATGATCGTGTATAATGTCGGTATGGCCCCCTAAATAGGACATGGGAACAGGACTGCACACGTGACTGCGCAAAATTCTAGGGAAATAAGGTTTTGGATTAAGGCGGGGTTAGGGTTAAGCTTAGAGTCAGGTTTAACGTTAGGGTTAAGTTCAGGGTTGAGATCAGAGTCAGTACTGCGTATACTCCCGACAGATTGCATTAAATGGGTTGCTGTAGTGAGCCTGAATCCGTTCGAGGAGCGTCCTCACACAGCTTCGTTTTGAGCGATCGGATAACCGCTGGGAGAACTGAGACGTAACCTATACTGTCTTCATTTAAACCTCTGTCTCAATTTCTCCGTTAGAACTTCGTCTGACGAGCACACCAGTGAGGGAAAGTTTCTGTTCCAGTTCTTCTAACGTGGACCGTAGCTCTGCAAAAAATTGAGTTGGGTGGATTATGGTGATTCTGCAGTATATTCTTCGGTCTCAACAGCGTCTTCCCGGACGTTCAATTCACGATGGAAGAGGAAGAGACCAACCAGCTGGCCTCCCTTGATGTCCTTTTCTGTCGGAAAGATTGTTGTGGCCTAAAGACTTAAGTATTCAGGAAAGCGACAAACACGATGCAAGTACTGAATTACAACAGCAACCACCCAGTCAGCCACAAACGCAGTTGCGTAAGGATGCTCTATCGGCATGCTGAGACGCCCTACAGCGAACCAGAAGATAAAATTGCCGAGGTGCAATACCTTCAACGGGTGTTCAAAGAAAATGGCTTCCCGCGCAACCTCGTCAACCGGTGCTTGCGCAAACGAGATGGCCAACAAAGTCGCACCGACCTCAAACATTTGGCGAGCAATCCCATACTTCAAAAACGTATCGGAGGCTATCGGCCGCCTTCTCGCACCACTTGGAGTTAGAGTCGCACAGAGGTCGGAATCAACCATAAGGCCGAAAACGAAAGATCCACTGCCACGGCAAGAAACATCTGCAATCGTCTACAGGATCTCGGGCAGTTTCGGGCAAAGCAACAATGTCGGAGAAAGTGGCAGACTTCTCAAAACATGTATTGCCGAACGCGCGGCAGCAGTGCGGCGAAATGCTGCCAGTCCTCAGGTTGCGGCTCATTCGACGAGACCCGGCCAAACGTTCAAATTTGATGAGGCTGAAATTCTCGCAAGAGGTGACAGTCAGGTGAACCGAGAATTACTTGAGTCATGGTGCACGGGCCTCCAATCCATCAACAAGTACAACGATGTGCCCAATCCATATTTGGTGCTGAGACTGAATTTGGCCAAAGCATGTTGCCACTCGGGGGAACAGACAGGCCACCGCATCATCCAACGCCAGCACCGCAGGGCCAGATGGTCATTGCTGACTTGGCAAATCAGCGCTTGTTCCTGTCAGTTATCGATTTTTTCTCCACGTTTAAATTTTACGGCAAACTCCTGCGCACACACTGCCTGTATCTGCTACTGCTTATGCGTCTGATGACGAATCCGCGACGGATCTCGCAACGTCAGACGGATAAAAGTATTGTCCCAGCGATCGAGTCGTCTTCTTCTTCTCAATTGCTTCCTGGGACTCGCATGTTCTCTTGTATTGGTAATCTATCTGATCAAAAAGTTCGCGGGTTTGGGCCTCGGGTAGGGCACCACCTTGGGGTTGGGTATGACTGGTTGATGACAGCTAATGCACCCGAAATGGCCATTACAGCGTTCCTTGACTGTGCCGGCAGTGTTACCTGTTTTGACTACTAGCAGCTGTGGAGCTGCCGGCGGGACTGAAGAATGAGGGCCAAGGAAGAGCCGGCCGAGTGAGTTCCGTGAGTGAGCGGTCGGTGAACGTTAGTCAGCGACAATGCTAATTCGTTCTTCCATAGCGTTCAGATCACTCTGGTAAATTTATTGCTTTGGTTTGCACGCAACGACGTCCTACTTGCCGTTGATCGTTTCAGTTCTCACAAGCATAGCTTTCGGGGCTTGAATGCAGTCGGTGTTTGTGATGTAGGAACAAACATCCTGCTAAAGCACTCCTAGTTGCTGGTGACCGGTGCCAGTGCGTCTTGCTGTGTGGTGTGGCTGTCTGTGGGCTGAGAGTCAGATGCAATGGCTCCTTCTTAATGTGGTCTTCATGGTGGTCCCTGTCGGAAGCATACATAGCCAGACATGTTGTCTAGAACGCGTGTTGAGTGTTTGTCACGCCAGCCGCCTGCGCTCTCCCGCATTTCCGGTCTTCTTGGCTTTGTCTTGACAACCAATTCTCGGCGCGGGTGTGGTCGGAGGGTGGGGTAGACCCGGTGAGTTAACCTTCACTATAATCGGCTACAGTCACCGCGTGGATATCGTAGAAATCGAGGGTTGAACTATCGCTTCCCGTGTCTTCTGGTCTTTCTGCGCCAAAACTGCACTCCATGCGACAGCATGTTACTGTATGCAACGTAACACAATCCGAGCGTTGGTTGAAGCCTGTGTCTCGGATAAGAAGCCGGTCAATCGACGTAGCGATGTGGTGCCAGCATGCGAACTCCATGCAGTCATTCGTAGACCTGCGTCACTTATAGTAGATTGGCGAACACCTTCTTATAACCATTGTTTGTTATGTTGCTGGTATCACTTTTCTGGCTATGAACATCTGTAGAAGTGCGACAGTCCAGAAAGGTAAACAAATCGTCTCTGTGCTCCACCAGCCTTCTTCCTGAAACTAGAACGTTTGCCTCCAATTTACCTCAGTTCATCGACCTTCATTCTCCCTAATCTCTCAACTTAGTATGCGCAACAAGAAGCTCCTGCAATTCAGAACATCAACCCGCACGAACAACCTCTGCAGGTTGTAGGTAGCCAACGCCATCTCACATACCATCAAAATCAATAACGACGTTGCAGCCCGGAGCTCTAAAGTGAGCCAGACCTCTAGAACATGTTGTTTGGAATTACCGTGACCTTTTCGCCAACAGGTTGTTCAGGAATATCCCCCTGAGAACGGGACGCGGAACAATCGACCAAAGTCAAGGGTGAAAACTAAGTCACTTCCAGATTAACTGTTGTGGAAAGCTACTAGACAGCAAGTTATAGGAATGGATTCCGTACACACCACAAGTCCCCCATCGAGTTCGACGATGGGCACCGTGTGCTCCAACTAGCCGCAGCAAACGTTGAAGCAAGCCGAAGAAGACATTGAAGCAAGCTGGGCAAGCTGCACGAATGCTACAGCAAGCAGAAGTAACGCAGCGAACTACTGCGAACGAAAACAGGAGTAAAATCAGGCTCGCGGGGAACCTGCCCACTCGCTTGCCGCTCCCACCTCAGTTTCCGGTGCAAGGACAAAGTCAATAAGACCGGGGATGAGGGACGGTGTAGATGGCTGGCGCGATAGTCACTCAACACACACAGATCCTGGAGCCGACTGGTACCATGGTCATTTATGCCACGTTTAGCCTATCGGATTACGATGGCGTGGTATGGACTGCATTATGACATGGTTACAGATGACCACAGATAAAGTGAACAAACGAAGATGTTTCAAGCGCATGCTGAAAGCAGCATTTAAAAAAAGGCAAGGGTATTTGAATGGCCGTCTCTGGCTTATTAGTTCTTCCACCCTCAACCTAATCAAAATCCCTACCCCATCCCTATCCTTAACATTACCCTAACCCTAACCTTAAAACTTACTCTTAACCTAATCTTTACCCCAACCCTAACACTAACCCTCTTATCCTAAAGCTTACCCTAAACCTAACTCTAACACTTACCCTCCCCCTTCCCCTTGCCCTAAAACTAACCCTTACCTTAAACCTTACCATAACCCTAAGCATAACCCTAATCCTAACCCCTAACCCTTACCCTAACCCTAACCATTACCCTAACCCTAACCATAACCCTAACCGTCACTCCTAACCCTAACCGCTAACCCCTACCCCTACCCCAACCCTTAAACTAACCTTTACTCTTTAACCTAATCCTTTCCCTTACCCTACCACTTACCCCAAACTTAACCCCAACATCTAACCATAACCCTAATCCTAACCCTTAACCCGAATCGAGCTCGAATTGCTATCAGCAAAGCTGGAAATGTGGAGTTTTATTCCGCCACTGCCAAGGAAACTCCTACCCGTTGCTGTTTTCCTTCCTCTCCTACCCTTCTTTTCCATCTCGCCCTTGTCCAATTCTTTCTTCTTCCGTGTCCTCTTTGTCTAGTTCTAAATGATCCTGCCTTTCACTACAGTTTTAGAGCCTGCCAACATTGCCTGCTTTTGAGTTAGTTTAGGAACCATGTGTTCCTACTTTTTGGCTTCCAACAGTCAACCTGTGAACGCATGATTTTGTACTTTCAAACTGCCGATTCCGACGAGACAAGCTCAGGGGGTATATTATAGTGATAGCGGACGTAGTTGCCACCAACCGCACTCTCCACCTTGTTCGGCGTCAAGATGACCAAACGGGACCCGGCGTTGGCCGCTTTTTACAATCCAAGTCAGAAACACCGCTTAACTTAGTCTTAAGTGACAGTAGACTTTGTTCGGTACTACCGCATTACCTACCCTCACTCTCCTTTAGTAGGTGTCAAAATATGCTCGAGGAGGCCGAGAGTGATACGGCTACATATATTTCTAATAATACTGACTAGCAATGTAGCTGAGTCTTAGAAGTACTGATACTATTTCTGAAGCTAATGTTAGTCAGAAGTGACACTGAGTTGAAATTAACGTTGGGGCTCACATTCGCTTGATCTCAACAACGAGTGTGAAATCTGCGTTTATGTTAATTCGAGTAAATACATGTTCGGAGCCCTGAGCACATAAGGGCTTGCTTTAGTTTCCGCCCTATCAACTCTATCCTCCAGGCTGTGAACGTTTCTACTAGGATTTGGATTACGAGGACTACGATATTGCTGCTATAAGTACGTACCTAGACCAAAGGGCTATTTTTAGTTATAATAGTTACCGAGACCAGTAACTAGTATATTATGTGTGTGTGTGCCTCTCTGACCTTTGCGAATCAGTCTATACGACATTGAACAACGTCTGTAGCCTTCAAAAACTGATTATTTTGTTTGTAAACAAGGTAATAGGGTAAATATTAGTTATTATGGGTATTCTGGTTGGGAGGTGGCACTGACAACAAGTATCGACTAATTTACGATACATTTCTAAACAGAGACAACGCGTGAGAAACGCTTTAAGCAACACGTACTGCATACGTCGATGAGCTAACGTCCGTTTTCAGTAGTTATGTTTGATTTTGGCATACCGTCTAGGCAACATAATCTTTTATTATAAAAACTCACAGCAAAAAAAAACAGAACGAGAAAAAAATACACTTTGCTCTGGGGGAGAATTTGGCCTTTTGCAGTAGTTTCTTCTACAGATAAGCAAACTGTATCGGGGCTTTGATATTTTTTAATGCTTGTATGTTCCGGCCAATTGAAGCTATATTTGGATAGTCTTGTTTTGGTAAGAGATGACCTCTGCAACGTAGGCTTCTCCTTGCCAGACACAGACTGGCCTTGAACCTGTCGTTTTATTTATAGAAAGCTAAAGTAGGACACTGTGAAGTGTCCCCTTCCCCGTTTCCACCAACTGCCGCTCTCAATGAGATGCCTTTCCCCAGTTTTTCGGTTCCAGCTCGGTGGACATAATCCACATGTTTTCGAGTGCGGCTGACCTGATGGTCACAGAAAAAGCTTTCCAAACTGTGAACGTGGCTGGACATGACGATGCCATCTGTCGGCCTGTTTGCCGTTCTCCTGCTGCTGCTGCTATCGCAACCCTCCTTATCGGTGCTCCATTTCTCCCTCTCGCGCACTCCTTCTCAGTCTCTCTCACCAACTGAGAGGCGCAGGCGCTGTGAGTGTGTAGAAAGTTGAAGTGCGGCGATGAGCGCGAGCTGGCAGCCGGCCACAGCTTGCCGCCGCGCTCTAATTGGCCGAGTAGTGATGACTGTCCGCCCAAGCGGCCTTCTGATTGATTAACTGACGCGCGAGCACGCGTCACACGCACGCACAAACACGTGTGCACAGCCGCCGGCCGCGACCAATGAGGAGGCCGTTGGGGCAGCGAGCAGCCAGGCTGCCGTGGGAAGAGCGCGGGGGGGGGTGAAATGGCGGGAAGGTGTGCACGCGCGCGTGCGACTAGAAAGGCCTCCCTGCGTCTGCCCCCTCAACCCTCCCTCCCCCCAACAGCTTGCCTGCCCCTGCCACCAGAAAAACTAGCGAACATCCTTCTTATCTCTCGTTCATTGTCTCTGTTGCTGCATTTGACGAATCACCGATTCACTCGCGTCAGTCTAAAAGTTATCTGTTGGACAAGATATTGATCAAAACCCTCGACAGAAGCTTTACCTGTTGATCCTGTGCCTTCGAAGAAGCCGGTGAGTACAGTACAATGTTAAATTTTTGATATGTTTGATACAAATCTCTTAGATCTGCAGTTGCAGCCAACATTATTTCTGCACAATCTTAAGTTCACTTGAACAAGATAGGGGTCAACTAGCAGGACAAATGGAACCATGTCGGTTTGCGTTTACTAAGAGGAATGTTACTGAATTAACCATGTACTGGCGATTTGAATCGGAAGGAGAGACACCAAGCTCGAACACATTACAAAGCGTTCACTGGGGATTCAAACAAACTTAAAAAATTGAGCATTTATCATGTTTCCGTAGTAGCCAAAAGCAAAACGTATGACAGGAAGATTTACATCTCTAAGCGCGAGCAAGCCCATGTGTAAAGTATGCTGCGTCGATTAAGGTGTTGAAAAGGCATTCTCTGTTACGCGATTCATCCTAACATATAATTAGGATGTAGACAGCTAGAACCCTTGTTTGATCTTCAGTATATGCTTTACTGTGTCCAAATCTATCTCAAGCGTGGCAAAAAAAGGAATTTCAACAATGCTATCGTGCACTTCTCCTTCGTGTTTTCAACTGAACTGCCTGAACTGAAAAAAGGTTATCTCATCCTCCCGTCCCCGGGTGTAAGAATATCAGCTTCGGGTTTATTCATCTTCGGATGCGCACTTACCGATCGGTTCAGGGGCTCACTCTCCCCGCACTTCCTTGGGGCTCACGCCGGCAGCCGTACACTGGCTAGTATTATAGCCAGGCGAAGGACTTATGATCAACAGATTACGGGTTCGGGACTTGGAGACCTGGAGTTAGGTGTGACCGGCTGTTGCCCGCTAATAAGCCGGAAATGGCCATTCTGGGCTACACCATCCTCATCGACAAGACCGCTCTCGGTTGTGAAATTACCCACGGGAGCACTGTAGTAAACATACGCCCCAGTTCAAATTGTCACCAGCTTCCTAAGTTAGAAGAATATCACTTGCACCTCTCTTCCACCGAAGCCACGTCTTCGGTCGGTTGGCTGGTTGATGTTTCACAAAGCACGAATGGAGAGAGGGCTAGCGTACTTATTAAAACAGAAAGCCCAGTTCAATTGTTTTACCTCCACCCAGGTTGGTCAGTTTCTTCCGACAGGAAACACACATTGAAAGGTTCCCACAAGGCCCTCTCCGAATCCTGTTGTTACTGACATTTCAGTTTTTCGTTTCGCAAGACAGGTGTACTTTCATTGCAGGGTTCCGTATTTTTACGTGTTATTAGGCTAAGTCAGTGTTCGCCGACCCCATGTGACTCTGGTTACTTTCAACTACAGTTGAAGGAACGCAGACCTTTGTGGCAGCAAAAAGGCCAAGGATACCGGTTTGTAGTTCCGAGTCTTCTCCGTCCTTACCCTGGATTCAGGTATAGGTGACCGATGATGGCACTTAGCAGAGCAGTCGTAATTCCAGTCTTTCGGCAATCTACTTCAATGATTGACTGTTTCTCTTCTTGCTACAAACTCTGACGATATTAGACAGCAATTTAAAAGTCAGGTGAAACTCCTGTGTCCTGCAGTGAGGATGGATAACTGAACGGGAAGCAACTTTTGTTAGTGTGCCGTCCACAAGGACTTTAGTCTGCACAGCTCGCTCGAGCGAGATCGGCCCTGAACTCAGGAATCACCACAGGATGTTTGCATCCTGGATTGCAGTGGCTTGAGATTAGAATGTGGATCTTCGCTCCCCCGTGAAGCCACAAGCAGGACTCACACATGGCTGTTCCCCATGCAGGGTAACCCCAACTGGTCGTTTAGCCTTCTCCTTCTCCTCCTCCTCCTCCTCCTCCTCCTCCTCCTCCTCCTCCTCCTCCCCCTCCTCCTCCTCCTCCTCCTCCTCCTCCTCCTCCTCCTCTTCCCTCTCACTCTCTCTCTCTCTCTCTCTCTCTCTCTCTCTCTCTCTCGAAAAGTTAAGCTGCTAGCTGCCAGAGTAGGAGCAAAACGTACTTGTTATCCTGCAGCCTTGTAAGTGAAACAGCGGAGCACAAGCTTTAAACCACAATTAGGGAAATCCTGATAGCCAAAAACAGCCCTGAAGCCTACTCACCACTATATCAAGCCAATTTAGCCTAAATGAGGGTCGGGTAGAAGACCGTCAGTGGTTGAGAGAGTGTCGTCCCTTCACTACAAACGTGTGCTCAGTCTGCTCAGGTTCTTCGAGCCAGCACACTGAGACTTGTCTCACCCCCCCCCTGTGGGAGCAACAGTAGTATACGATGACGACCACGCAACTCCCGCTCGCCCCCCCCTCCTTCCTCCTCGCCGTTGACATTCGTCAGTTGATGCACGCTACACATGGCCCCGAGTCACAAGGGGCACTTGTGAGATCTTTTCGTCTCTGTGTGCCGAACGCGGTCTGCGGTGACGGTGGTGGTGCAAATAAATAACTTTTGGCGGAGTCGGAAAGCCGGGGATCAAAGTACAGGCAGGCACACACACACACAGACAGACAGCTCACGTGAATTCAAAGCCAAGTGAAAATGCGCAAGGTCAGATGTGAAGTGATCGGTTGAAGTGATGGTGGTGACTACGACGACATCACGGTGACGAGAAAGAGGAGGAGGATGTTTGCGACAACCTGGTTGTAGGGGGTTGTGTTGGCAGTAACAGTCTGTAGAGGCACCCTAACGACACTTGCAACCGCCTCCGGATGTATATTATCTCACATGTGCGGTGAGGAGGACGAGTGGCAGCGTTGTTCACTCAAAACACTCACCCTGAGACAGTTTTACGAATAGTCGTAAGTAAAACTAGATGGAAAAAGGAGAGACTAGCTCAATGGTACAGATGTCTTGTCGGTTAAGATTACGCCTGTGGACCCCTCAACTGGACATGGGAATAGGAACGCCTCAGAAGAAGACGACGAGATCACTGGAACAAGAGTAATATTTTCCTGACGTTTCGGATTCCATC
>JAYGXS010000005.1:50409761-50424657 GCA_036362985.1 Ligula intestinalis
TAAACCAATTAATCCGATGCTCGACAAGTCTTCTTTCTTATCCGTGCAAATAACTGGAACGCGAACGTTTACATTCATTTGGGAATAAATGTAGCCCTGCACATAGTTCCAGGAAGGGTAACTCTTCGCAGATTGTAATTCTAATGCTAGCCCTACCATTAACCGTAACTCTAACATTAAACCCTTTTCGCTAGCTCCAACCTTAATTCTAACTCTAATTACCCGGCAATTTGGCAAAAAATCACCAGTCCTGCAGGCGGCTTCTGTTCTCACGTTCTAATAACGGAGACTGCAAAAGTAATACTTACAGTATTAACTTTACTGGAATTGGTATAGTTGTTTTTTAAAGTTTTTTCACCATGACCTAAAAATAAACTGAGAGTCTTGCGAGCTGCGGTTATCCTCTACCCTGAGTGTAGCCGAATAGGCACAAGCCAATTATTTCTACGCCCGGTGTTATTTCCAATCTCATTGTGCAGCAATGCGAATTGGGGTTTAGCTGAAAATGCATAGGTTGCTGTGAAGCATGCAGACATACTTGCATGTTTAAGTGGTCTTTTAACACCAAACGAGAGCATAGAAGAAGCAGATAACGCCAGTCAGCGCTGGTTACAGAAATTCTGCTCAGCAAGAATACTGTTTTGTCTGGCGGATGACGACGAAGGCCGTTCAACCACGGGCATTGTCGTCGTCGAAATGGCCGCGCTGGTCTTGCTTTCCGGCTATCGAGTCTGCTACAGCAGGGCACAATTCAGAAGTATTTACTGTTCTACCAAGGAGAGCGTACCTTCATCGGTGATGAATTTCGTCTAAAATCTGAAATTTTCCCTCCCTCCCTCCCAATTGGAAGGAATTGACTTCTCAATAAAGTCGTACGATTAGTAAAATACTACCGAGCATACTAGTACTCTTATTTATTTTGATATTAACTGATAGGCACCAACAATAAAAAGATGAAAAAAGTGGGGCCTCTGACCCAGGTCCTCCTTGTCAGGTGTACAATCCCACAGAAAACTCACTCTACTCGGGCAGGCTTAGAAAATACTTGCCACAATGCTTCACAAAAGAGGACAAGGGTTGATTCTTTTTTTGCATTTAACAACAAACCTCGCAGTTCTGCTTGCTGAGGCACCGTTTTCGGCATATTTGCTTCATCTTAGATCCTCTTTATATTAAGAAACATATTTTCCGAAGTAACAGCACTCCTAAACTTCCTCACACAGCAACTCTTTTGATGGTAACCTCCGTACCGTTCAAAAATGCGCGGCAAATACCAGCCATCCCACTGGAACACGCATTGGCATTCCACCGGCGTTCTTAGAACCTTCATTTCAGTACAACAGAAGCTGAGAAGAAGCAGAAGACTCGATCGTTGTCCCAGCGATCGAGTCGTCTTCTTCTTCTTCTCAAGTGCTTCCTGGGCCTCGCATGCTTGGTTGTATTGACAACAGAAGCTGCCTGCCAGCACCGTAATTGCTTAATGCACAAGCGATTTTAAGACAAAAAGCGCCGCCCTTTTATTGAAAGGAATGTGACTGTTCGCACCATGTGGTAGCTACAATACATCGAGTAAACATGATAATTTAATGAACCTGGAAGCTGTCTGAACAAACTGGCTGACAAACGGGATGACACGGACATCGCAGTCAGTTCATGGTGTGATTTTATGGAGTGGCCTACTGGTGGACTGGGAGTCAGGTTGCAATGGATCCTCCTGACTTCAGCTTCTGTGACAGTTCCACTCCGTGAGATCTGAGCCAGCTGTGGTGGCACGCCACATGCGCCCGGAATTGGCTCCGGTCTTTTTGATATTTTACGGACACCCAGCCCCGGTTGGAAAGGCGGGGAGAGTGAGGTAGATACAGCGTAAGTCTACTATCATTGTAAATCAAAGCACGTGCACATCGCAGTCCCTGGGTAACCACACTGCAGGACAAATGATTGGCCTCGTCGAACTGGACGGTCGATGACGAGGAAATCGTTCGGAACGTGCACTGACAGGCGAGAGAGAATAGAAGAAGGGGGGAGGGGGGGGGGGCATGATCTTATCTTGTGTTTAGGTGGATTAATATTACGTCTGAAAAAACGGAGACACTGCAGGAAAGCAGTCAGGGGTAGGAGGAGGAGGAGGAGGAGGAGCGGATGAATCAATGAAATGTCAGACCAGTGGTTGAATAGCCGAAAGCAAGCATTTCATACGGTGCAACGGTAGGAGAATTAACCTAGTTGTATTTCATGTAGCTAGGAAAGTAACAGAGACCGATGATGTGTTAGATAAATATATTTATTTCGAAAGTAGCATTTTCAAAATTTTCAGCAAAGTCGGATTCCGTTCATAATGGCCCAAATGCGAATCAATAAATAAGGAAATAATAAATTGTTTTAAGCAAAACTGTAGGACCATTACGTGGGCAGCTGGAGTCCCAATTTTTGAATTTCAGTCTCCTTGAGCTTTAGATATCGTACCAGAAATGGTAATACATATTTTTGTACGGCAGGAGATATGCCTGAAACCACACCAGAGACCTCATAGTCATTACTTCCCAATTAAGGGGATGGTCTAAATGATCGTAACTTCGAGCAGTGCATTTTATGACCGTTCTGAAGTAACGTTCGATTATGAATAAAAAATATAAGAAATACTGATCTAAACGCCAATGCAATTTGTTCCCACCTAGATCGCACACTCAAACACACCGGCTTGGTTTGGGCTACTTGGATAGAAATAACTATTACTATTACATCTATTGTTTACTTCAGTGAGTAAAAAGGAACACGATACATAAGCTGCTTATGGAACATACCTTTACACCATAAATTTACGTCGAGGCTAACAGTAAGTGATTATAATTAATGCAGTGGGAGGTTAGCATGACTTAGGCAGCTGCTTCGGAGTCATTATTGATAGTTCGGGCACAAATGGCGTCCTTCGGCGTCAATATCCTGACTACGTGATGACAGAGTGAAACTTTCGGCCGATTGAACATCAAAGGCTGTGGTATCGATATTGAGTGATGACACACTAAATCATAAAGCGGACACGAGGTTCGCATGCCAGCGAAAGGTCTTTGATTCGCACATTTCAAGCTCCATTTTTCATCACAGGAGTTTGCGACTCAAGCGAATCCTAACGCCATCATCATCAGCATGGTTCTCCAAAGAATGAACATCGATCTGACTGCAAGATCCTCATGCGAGACCAACCCCTTCTGTGGCCTCCCATTCCTGCCCAGGGAACCACCGCCGGCCCCCTTCTCGGCGACGGCACTCTTCGACAGCCTACAGCTGCCCAGGGAACTGGCCACTCTACTTAATGGTCAACAACTCCACCCATCGGAACTGCAGGCTGCGGGGATTCCCCCAACACTCCTCCCTCCAACCCACCAGCTCGCACAGGCCCATTCAGATACGAAACAAGTCAGACATGACGTGAGTCGATTGCGTTTGCTACACGAATCTTGGTTCCATGCCTGGGCCACTAACTCCCCTAAGGAGCTAAAATGCATTTCATGGAAAAAACGGCTGCCTTTCCTCTCTTTCTCCTTAAACGAATGTCTTCATCTTTCAGCTGAATGAAGTTTAGTATTGGTTAGTCTGACGCAGGTACTACGACAAAAGTTCGACCGTTGTAAACGAAGAGGAGAGCAGAGGACGGCGACTGGAGTGTCTTGTAGGCAGAAATGCAAAGACAAATGTGACTGGACTGGCCATTTCCGACTTATTAGTCGTCACCAGCCAGCCAGACCTAACCCGATCGAAACCAGCAAGGCAAGGAAGCCGTAGTGCAGTGGTTAGGGCGTTGGAATTCTAAGGTCGCGGGTTCGAGCCTCGGGGGCAGCTACCACGTATGGCTGGCTGATGACGACTAATAAGCCAGAATGGGCAGTAGGTTCCGTACCGATCGGCAAACGCTCATATACCACCTGAATATGTATTAGTGAGACGGACTTATGCTGTTTCCATCACACCCTCTGCCCCTTCACCCACCTGGACCCACCTAAAAAGACAGTGTCAAAACGACCAGAGTGGGCAGCACTAGCGCACTAGCACAATGGCGCTCGGATCTCACATTTGCTCAGACCTCCGTGAAGGTCACATTGATAAGCAACCGTTGGGCCTGAATCTGAGGAATCCGGAGTTTGAGTGTCGATTGCCAACCTTCCAATTCGCGACTCTTTACGTTCTGACGGATTCTAGACTCGGTCAGAGTCCTTCTGCACTGGGGACATGCGCTGCTGTCTCACTGTGTCAACCTCGCTGTTCCTTTCCTCTCCCACAGGCTTCTCCGGGCCTATCAGAAAACGCGTGAGGGACTTAGACACACCGGCTGATACGAAATGAAGGCCTGCGCTTGAACATGTCACCCCTCCTCTAGGGCCCCTTCACCCACGTACGACGGTAATTGTGTTTTCGCGCGGACCAGGTGCGGCCTGGCCCATGCGTGCCGTGAGCCCCTCCCCCCCTCGCCCGTTTTATTGAAGCGCATCTCCAGCGGAACCAGATGCAGTTAATACTTCAGTCGGGAGGGCGCGCAAACCCGTACATCGGCTTCCCAAAGCAAACAAACTCAGAAGGAGTTACAAAGGTCACAAACAGCCAACCAGGCCCAAGTCTGCCAATTTATGCTAGCCTTGCGTCAGGCCACGCGGGCGAATTGATACAGAACTGTGGCAGATAGTTAGAGGGCACACTCGTCCGCCCATGATGCCGGTTGGTGTACGCCTATCAGCAACTGCTTATTCCCGATCAAAAACCCACAAGACAGCAAGCCCGTGACGCAGTAGTTAGAGCGTCGGACTTCTAAATAACAAGGTCGCCGGTTCGAGCCTCGAGCCGGGCACTAATTTGTGGGGCAACACACTCGAGTTGGGTATGACTAGCTGACGATGGCCAATAACCCAGAAATGACCATCCTAGTCTACCTTGTCTTCGTCTATAATGTCATTCTAGTACCGAACTATTTCGACCTTATTCTGCCTTCCTTTAGCCGCTCAAAAGCCTATTCATAATCTGCGATCTGAAATAAAATCATGCACTAGTACCTAGCGCAGATGACTCAGTGGCACCGTATTCACTCGTCTCCTAACGGCTCTAAAACCTCCTAGACCCTGACTTGCTGGTCGGGGACTGGCTGTGGCTTGCGTGATGAAATGCTTACAATCGATCTCATAGAACTCGTCTGTGAACCATCTGTGCCGCATGTTTCTAGTTAGGGTCACCGATAGTGGTTGGCTGAATGAAGTTAGCCAGTCAGACAGGCAGACAGAATGCGCTCAAAATAGTATTATACTAATCTATTCACATTCTCTGTCACCTACTGTCACCGCTGCAGTCAATAATTTTTATCTCGTTTGTGTGCAGAGGTCTGTTTTTCCACTGCACAGTCAGGAAACCCTGGCCGCGCCGTATCCTACCAGATCGGTACACGAGATTTCACTGCGACGCAGTCTTCACGACAATCGCTTTTCTCTTCCAATAATACTACTGCACCCTTCAGATTCTTGTACAGACATGATGACGCACACTTCAAACGCAGTCGTTTGTTGCAAGTAAGGTGCAACTCTGCCACAACACCAGTCGATAACAAAAAGTGGCTGATAGCATTGTCGGCAAAAACGAGGAAGGCTGGAATAGCCATTTCTGGCTTATTAGCCTTCTTTAGTCAGTCAAAGCCAGACTCATGTTACGTCCCACTCGAGCCTCGAACTCACAACCTCTTTGATCAGAGTCAAACGCCTTAACCATCGAGCCAAGAGCTCGTTGTCTTGCCGTTTGAGGTCGGGGAACATTGGCCCCGGCTGATGAACGTTCATCCGACCGCTAACGGAACTCATCGGTCCCGGTGGCTTCAACAAAGAACTAAACACAAGTTTGGCCTTTCTCTATAAATACCATTTGAAAAGTTTTTGTTGTCGTTCTTGATAATATGTAATAAGTTGCCCTCTGGTTATTTCTGGAACGCGAACAGGAAGGACGGGGGAGGGTGGTTGTTAATGACGGGATACTTTTGGGAAGCATCAAGCGGTTCGTGCGTTCTAGTTTTACCAACTTCCGCCTTTTACTCGACTTAGAAGTTAGTTTTTGAACTTGGAGTATATTCGCACATTTAAGGTTTAGAGGCGCAGACTGTAAATATTTTACTGAAGTCCAGCAGCCACTGCGGGAGAACCGTGCAGTATTCATAAGCTGTCAGACAGTATTTAGGTCATCATTTATTATACTAACAGCACAGGTACTAGCTAAAAACCCAGACACACGTGTTTCACCGGTGTTCGGCCGTGGTCTGACACAACTGTGAGGGGTCCGCGTGTCGTCATAAACCGAGGGAAGGTGCTCCATCGGTAGAAACTACCTCCTCATTCTGACTTTTAAGACCTTTTCGGCCTCTCGGTAGGGCCACGGCTCAGTCAGTTTCCCTCAGTTTGGAAAGAGATGTTGATAAAACAGGCCAGCAACCTATTCTCTGCATGTTTGTCTTGGCTTGGCCGAAGATAGCGGTCTGCGTGTGAGAAAGAGAGAGAGAGAGAGATTAACCTGCCAAAGGCCGCTAACCAGTCGCCAATTTCGCGTCAGGACATGACACTATCACTGGGCGAAGAAGAGTTATCATGGGGGAGACGCAGGTCACTCAGCGGTCCGTTTGCCGTCCCCCCTGCCTCGTCCCGTGTCTGCGCCGTTTTCGAGGTAAACGACAACAGAAGGAATTAAGCCCTCAAACATGACAACAGTTCGGACGCCTTGGCAACAGAAGACGAGGCAACAGATTTGGAATCACATGAGCTCCCCCTACTCCCACAGAAGGCAGATCCGCCCTCATGGAAGGGAACTGAAAACGGTATTTAGCTCCCATGGCGGTTCCCCGCCTCCCTCCCTCCCCCGCCCCAGATGACCAGCAGAGCAATATCGTGCTGACAACAAAGGCGATTGCTCGGAAGACGCACTCAACTCATAAATCACGAAGCTTTCGTGCGGGTGGGCATTTGTTGATCCTCTGTGGTGATAAGTCGACCGGAAGACAATTTTTTGTGGTTGTTGTTGCTAAATCAGCCTGCACACGCCGGTGTCGGGGACGGTGCAGGTGCTCTCACCACGCTGGTACTCAGCATGAGCCGACTATCTTCTCTGGTCTTGCGCGTATTAGACAGAAAATTGGTCGAGTATTTCTCGAGGGGATTATACACGAGACACGTGACAAGCATTCTTAGTATCATTTGAACTAATGTTCTTATTATACTCATTGGTAATGCGACTGCTAGTGCTGCGTGGATTCGCTGATGGCTTCGTAGTCTGGTTGGTAGTTCGTGAGGTTAAGCTTCATGCAAGCGTCGGATGTTAGGAGCAATTTATCTGTACAGAAGGCGAGTTTCCGCGAATGGACTGTTTGCTTGCGTGTGACGTGTCCGTCTGGGGGACACAAACACAATGGACTATAGGTGACACGGCAGGCTGGCCTATGCGTGTAAGATAAAATAGCCTTGTCTGCCAGCGTGACCTTGACTAAGCTGAGGTCAAATCTGGGGGCTGTCGTGCTTTCGTAGAGCGTCTGTTTCTTAGCGAGTTTGTCGCGGCCCTTGAGATGCAGGAGAAAAGGGAGCAGATGCTGTCCGCGGGTCGGAAAGCGAACATTGAAACAATTGCTACGTCAAACTTAGGGGGCCGAAGAACCAGAGATTGGTCCAGATTAAATTGATTCTAATACGCGTCTCAGCGGCGGCAGGTCATCGGAGGAATCAAAGTCACAAAATCTGAAGTTTTTAATTTCAGTTTTGTCCGAGAGAGCCAGACGTAGTCATCGAAAGAGCCACACCTGGCTCGCGAGCCATAGATTGCCGATTCCGGATCTAGAGCATACATTGATACTAAAGTGTCAAATACTAAAATTAGATGTATGTGTCTTCTTTATTATTTTCAGCCACCAGACAACCCTAAAAGCGCATTTCGCAGTGTAACTACGGCTCCGAAGGTTTCAAAGACGCCTACAGTAGCAAGAAGCGGCAGTCTAGAGGTTGAACAGCCACCGTCAGTTTCCCTGCCTCCCGTACCTCCTCCCTTTTCTGACTCCAAGGCAGTCCTTCGTTACTCCATTGACCGCCTTCTTGCAGTATCCCCACCGCCACCGCCACCCCCAGCCCAGTCAACCTCTCCGGCCTCTTCCAGTAGCCCCGCCACCGTCTGGAATGTCTCGCCCCTGGCAGATCCCCAGTCTCGTTCCGCCTTCGAGGAAATTCCATCTGGCCCCTGTCCGGGCCCACCACCACCGCTACCACCCACCCTCATCCCCGGTGGCGGCAGTATCATGGCCGGTGTCTGCGAATTCTGGTTCCACCATTTCCTCAGTATGCACTCCGCTAACTTCGTTCCGCCGTCTGGAGTCCGTCTTCCAGTTTTTCCACCACCACCACCACCTCTGCCTCCACCACCTACGCTTTCCACTGCAAAAAATTCTCCCGCATCTGCAGCCACAGACGAGGTGGATGCTGGCTGCACAAAAGACAGTCAGCGTCTCTTTGCCCCCTGCGATCTCCTGCCTCGACGGATGGACTGGAAGCGGCCGATGAGTCCCCTGCCCGACAAAACGAAACCGAGGAATTTCTCCGGCTACAGCAAATTTCCTGGCGGTAAGCTTTCCTGGTTGAGTGATTCCCTCCCACCGGTTGGTGGGGTTGAATCGGGGACACTCTCCGTCGACGAGACTGTCAGAGTAAACAGGCTGTCGCACCATTCACGAGGCTACCGGACGCTGCCCTTTCCACTGGCCAAGAAAAACGGTAGAATGCACTATGAGTGCAATATCTGCCAAAAGACGTTCGGCCAGTTGTCCAACCTGAAAGTGCACCTACGCACCCACACTGGCGAACGACCCTTCACTTGCTCAGTCTGCTCCAAGGGTTTCACCCAGCTGGCGCATCTACAGAAGCACCATCTGGTGCACACAGGTGAGAAGCCGCATCAGTGTGCTGTCTGTCACAAGCGTTTCAGTAGCACCAGCAACCTGAAGACACATTTACGTCTGCACAGCGGAGAGAAACCCTTCAACTGCAAGCTCTGCCCCGCGAAGTTCACACAATTTGTCCACCTAAAATTGCACAGGCGTCTGCACGCCAATGACAGGCCATTTTCCTGTCCCAAATGCCGACGCAAGTACGTCAGCCAGAATGGACTGAGGATGCACTGGCGTACGGCTGGGTGCTACACGGACAGTGAGCTGCCACCAGGCGCCTGGACTGACTCGGATTTTCTTGAGCTGAGCGGCATGCGATGTTCAAGCCTGTTAGAACGAGATCCCGAGTCGGCAGCGGCGGTGGCTTCTTTAGATCGTAAGTTTGCCTTCTGCTGACCTGACTGCCAATGTTGAAAGGTAGCTGCTGTCCGGTGCGTCCCAATGTGTACCCTGTATATTCTTCCTGCTCCCTCCTGACACACACCCCTTTAACCCTCCCGAACACTTTTGTGATATCTAACACTTTTCAGACGAATAAACTTCTCTGCTCTAATGGCGCTGCATGATTATTACTATCGAAGTTAAGGTAAATAGGTAGTTAAGAGGAAACTCATCTGATTGCTAACGTTGTAGACATGTTGTGTTTACGGTCAGCGTCCTTACAGTTTGAATCCCCCTTCAGTATATAACGTTTGAGAAATTCGAGACCAATAAACGAGTTTGGGAACATCTACATAAGCAGCAGTCTAGCAGACACCAATGACAACTTTTAGCGCTGCTTTACCAGTGAGGCAAACTGGCACATTATCTAGCGCACTCGGTTCTGCCGTACTCATCTTGCCTTTTTGACAGAAAAAGGTCGTCAGAACGACCGGAGGTGATGGTAGGTGCAATAACAGGCGAAAAAGGCTCGTCTACACGTTCCACACACACGACTAGCGGTGCGCTCTGCGTACCAGGCTTTCATAAGAGTGGCTTAAATCTGACATGCAGTGGGGTGTAATCAACATCCTCTGTAGAGTGAAGCCTTGTGGCCTGAATCACAGTCACTCCAAAACGCTCCCATGAGGACCGAGTAATTGCCGTCAACTTCGCCGTGATGCGTGCAAACGTGATCGATTTAATCTAGCGAAGAATGCGCTGTTTTTTTGAAGTTGTCGATTCCTCTGTGACGGCTTTCCTACCCCCCGTCCCCTCGCGGTCCAGTTGGCTGTCCGGGCATCTGCCACCTAGTGGTTGGATGGGGATCTACCACCAAGGTACCTGGAAACGCATAAGAGGTTCCTCTGCTGCTGGCAGACGCAATCCACCCGCGTTCCCCCTTAGTCTTCAAACTTGGTCAATAGGGATCTATTTTGGCAAAATAAAGACACTTAAGTAGTTCGGTCTCAACAAAGCGAACGTACCAGTTCCAGGAAGGGGGGTGGTGAGAAGAGGGAAATGCGATTGCTGCGATATGAATTTTATTCGTCTGGCGTTTCTTGTTCGGGCTCGAAGCCACCGCCAGATACAACAAGAGATATGGGTGCGGTACGCACAGGTAAGTGTAGTTCAGAGGACAGATTAACATTGCACCCCGTGTGTGTGTGTGTCCGTTAGCCTTATCTGTTGCCCTCACTGATGACTGGTTTGAATGTGAATTCGAAACGGTAGGACACTGGAACAGGAACCTCTCCACCCTACAGGTTGCCTTGTGTGAGGGAGATTATGGATAATATGAAGTCGACAGTTGGGATAGGGTTAATATTAGAGCTGGTGTCATGACATGAGGATAGGCATACCTCCTAGAATTTGGGTACATTACGCGAGGGGCTTCCCATTCTCGTGTCTTTAGAAACCTAGGGCGAAAAATTCCTTCCAAAGACACGCAGGGAAGTACCAGGATAGATAAATATCTGGCGTATACAGTCTAAAATAAGGAAGTTCATGACAACATATCCTAGCTAGCTTTTTGGGGTTCATCGACCTACCAGGGATCACACAAGCACTCAACACCCAAAAATGCTTGTACAATCTCAGCTAGAGCCCAGAGGATGTAATTAGGGAACTTGCTGGTGTGCGTTTCGATTCGATTGCAAGGTTTGTGCAGTCTTGCTGCTGAGTACTCGATAGGCACTCATGAAGGTCTGATAATTATCTTTTGTCATCACGGAAACTGCAATGAGGGAAGTATGCAGACTTGTAGGCTCTAGAGGCTGTGCCCTCTTCAGGGACCAAGCGCATGCTTGTTAGCCGCCTCAAACTTTGCAGGCTTCGATGTGGACTCTTCATAGACTGCAAACGTGCAAAGAATAGTCCGAAATCGCCATCCGCTCAAGACAGGCTGGAAGGATTCCAGATCGATGGCCCCAATTTTGTAGGAAAGCCCAAGGTCATCACCGGTCGAGTTCCCGTATCATAATCTAATTACGCGAGGACGCTGGAGAGCGCAGTTTCAAGTGTTCGTACTGGTTCCCGGGCCGGATTCCCTACGCGTGCGCCTCAGCTCTAGTGAAATTCAGACACTTCCGACCATCCAATTGTGTGCTCCAAATAGCCCTAAGCGGTTCCAGTGATTAGACCACTTTGCTCGGGTCTCCCAACCTGGAGCAGGTTAGATTCACTCTGACCTCAGTTGTTTACGCTTGCAAGCAGTTCTGTGGCGTGGAGAATATAGAGCTGTCTTGCTCTCCAGCTTGCCTAGATGCAACCTCCCATCACCGCCTAGACGATTTTCTTAGAAAGAACTCTCAATTGGTCTGAAGACAATATATGTATAAAGTCATCAGGTATGAAATTCGTAGAAAAAAATTGGAAATATTCCATGAATACAACGGATAATTTAATTAACCGAAGTATGCTCCAATATTGTCAGTAGACTTACTACTGCAGTGATCGATTGTTCAGGCCGGTGGTGTAATCAAGAGTCAGTTTAATCTTGGTCGGCTTTTTTATAAGATTCTCGGAATATAAATTGCCTTCCTATGAAATTTCTTATCATACTTTCGGAAGATCAAGTAGTTGGTGGGACGGGAGGAGACAAGCTCGAGTGCGTATTGACAGATCATATTTCCAGCAGAGACAAGGAAAACTGGAATTGTCATTTCTGGTTTTTTAGCCGTCGTCAGCCAGCCATGCCCAGATCCACCTGGTGTCCCACCCGAGCCCCGAACTCGCGATCTTTTTACTCAGAGTCAAACGCCCTAACCACTAAGCCACGAGCTCAGTATCTTGCCAGTTTAGGTCAGGGGATAGTGACACTCGCTGATGAACGTTCACCTGGCCGCTAACGGAACTCGTTTGTCCCGCTCTGCCTTGGGTCTCGACAGAAGTCCTGACAGCCATAGCATCTAATAATGGGGGAAGATACTATTGCCGACAAAGACAAGGGAGACTAGAATGTTGGATGATGGATAACTTCTAACTCCAACTCCTGTATTTTTGCTGCCGTCATTTGCCCGGTGTATGTTCTAGCCCGGTTGTGCAGCGGAATAGTAGTCAATCGGTCGACCAATCTCGGCTGTTTCTCGGAAACTTTTTTGGGGACATTCAGTACAGTCAGTTGCAGGATACTTCCACCCTGATTGGTGAACCAGGTTTCCTGGCATCATAATCGCTCACAACCCTGCGCTAGACCTCAAACCACTCGCTAGCTACTTCTTTTGATGAATATTGCATTTTGGGCTGCGTTTGGGGGCTTTTCCCTGTCCAAGCCCTGTCCTGAACATTAACGGCTTTTGGCTTGGATCTAGTTCTCATCATAGGTTACAATTCGATTTTTTTCGAAAATAACAAGAAAGCAACATCGTTCAAGCTTCCAAATGCTGTTATTTCTGCTTGTCATTCAGTTCACGTGGAACGACTGACTTTAGTGAAGTGAGGTAATCCTGGTTGCTTGCTAACACCAACAATCAGTGATACATTGTGTGCACTCCAAGATAGCTCTATCTCGACGGTGAATTTCAGTTCGTCATTATCCACCCTTGATCCTAGCCAACCACGTGGCTTACTGGTGATGCCTACGGTACCAGAACGAAATTTCGATACACAGTCTAATGCTGTCTGCCGTAGAATAATATTAGAGCAGACTACACCATTAATATTCCAGACTCTCTGCGTGGCTGTATTTCGACGAAAGCATTCATATTTAATGAGTGTACGAGTTTCTGATTTCCCGTCTTTGAACAAGAATAACAATTTAAAAAATATACTATTTAAAGCGCAAAAGGATTAAGAAGGGGGAGGGAATATGTGTAGCAGCTGTCTAATAAAAGCAACAGAAGGACACAATATAATAACAACGTGAAATAACTTGAAGATTGTGAACAATGCAAAATTTAATGGCACCATAAATTTCACGAGAGCTCCTCAGTTGCAACCACTCATTGCGTTAAGGTCCACGAATGAGCAAAAATACGAAATTGAATTTGTACAAAAAGGGTCATAGGTCCTAGTCAGATACAGAAGGAAGGTTAAAACAAAATGGGAGGGGGAAACATGGAATTGAGTTGTTAGGAAGATTAAGGCAGGGGAATGTGCAAATCTGGGGGCCTGTGGTTACCAAGGTAAGGTAAGGTTACCCACATGCTCCAACTGTTTGCAGAGGTCCGGTTTAGAGCGTCTAATATAAGCAGCCTCCAGGTAACAGAAGATTCGAGATGTTCGTGCTCGAAAAAGAACTCGGAAAGAAGTTTTAGGGCCTACCGAATGACCCGTGTACAGCAGGTGTTCAGTAATAGAGGAGCGAGGGGAACGGTTTTCCTGCTTAAATAACCAACTAGGCAGATGTTCCTCGGCTCTGGCTGCCAGTTGTCTTTGCGTACGCCCTATGTACTTGCATCCACAAGAACATGTGAATTCGTAAACGCAGTTAGAGGTGGCGTGCAAAGGTAAGGTATCCTTAACACAAAGAGTCGGCAGGGGCTTTGTTGGAGAGCAAAATATGAGTTCAGCGGTATAATAGGTTCTTTCTATGGTCAGAAGAAGAAGATGCGATTACTGGAACAAGAGTTTTATTTGCCTGACGTTTCGGATTTCCTCGGGAATCCTTAATCATAGGTGATGATAACACATTCATGGTCATGCGCAGATAGGGTGGAGACATGCACAGGCTACACGGTATTTATAGTTCATAGTGGTCATCCACGTGTGTGTGATAATTGCTCACTTCTGTAGCCACCGCTTGGGTCTTAATTGATGCGGTACTGGCTTGACACTTCGCGTTCGACTCACTAATTGCCACAGTTTGCTCGTCAGCGTTGGATGCGGGCTGGAAAATTGCAGGGTAGGGCGCCTCTTGATAGTGTTTAGGACGTTATCCCCCTTCAAGAGCAAGGATACAAATACTGGCTTCTTAGGAGCTAAATGTTCACTCATTTTCGGTCGTAGAGGTTTACTATATTTGCCTTTAAACTGAGGTGGATATCCCCGCTTCAGTAAAGTAGCTTTGAGACAACCTAATTCTGCGTCCAAAGTATCCACAGAACAGATTGCTCAAGTCCTCAGGATAAGGTTACATACCAGGTTACGTTTCCATTGAATGGAAACAAAACTTAGAGAATGTAAGTACTGACCTTTACAGGTTTTCTTGTGGAAGACCCTCCGTGAAATGGAGCCATCTGTCTGTCTGGACAAGTGGACGTCGAGGAAAGAAAGTTGGTTATCTCGTTCTAGTTCTATAGTAAATTTTATCTTCAGATGCAGCTTGTCCATAGTGGACAAAAATTCCTCAGCTTCTTTCAGGTTCTCCACAATCGTGAAAACATCACTTACATATCGTCTGTAGATTGTTGTGCGGTTCAATTCTGCGAATACTTTTCCTTCCAGATGGCTCATAAATATGTCTGCAAAGATTGGTCCAAGTGGACTTCCCATTGCGACACCGTCAATTTGTCTATATGACCTTTCTGTACAAATTCAATTTCGTATTTTTTCTCATTCGTGGACCTTAACGCAATGCGTGGTTGCAACCGAGGA
>JAYGXS010000005.1:50424667-50440995 GCA_036362985.1 Ligula intestinalis
GAAATTATAGTTCATTTTTCCCCTTTCCACTTACTTCTACAAATTTCTTTCACTGTCTATCCTACTTCCCCCCCCCCTCAAAACCCCTGTAACCACTGTTTCCGTGGGGCAAAATCTTGGGATTAGGGGTATATTTCGTGCACTACTTAAACCACCTTTGCCCATTTTTTGTCCTGGAAGATAAATAAACCCAGTAAACTACAAAGTATAAGAAAGTAAAAATGTCCGCATTTGTCAGACACCCAATAGAGTGAGTAAGAAATGTAAGTAAATTTCTGTGTTCATTTACGGTGCGCTCTTTGTGCGAAAACAATAGATTATCTAAGCAATTTCTGGGAACCAGACTGGGATTCCACCACAAAGTTATAGCTTGTCAAGCCCTGATCAAACAGGGATCATCCGCAGGTGGCTGGCGCGGCGCGCGCGCGCGTTCACCTACGCGTATTACCTGTCCCCCCACCCCATGCGTGGCCTTTTTTCAGTTCATTGCAGTTTTACTACTGAAGGAGAGGCAAACATCTTTGAGAGAATGATTGGAATACGAATAAAATCTGCTGGGCCCTGATGTAGCCCTCCCCTCCCGCTAATCCAACGAACTTACCACGAGGCCCATTTAGGGGACGATGGGACCCCAATCATTATTAGCGTGCACACGCTCAAAAAGCATGAATTTACTGACGAACATGCATCGTATTGATTGATACGTAGTCCACCAGAAAAAAGCAGAATCTAACCAAATTAATTGTAGGCGTTAGCCACTTTAGAGGATGTTTAAACTTCATCTAAGTATGGTGGGGGGGGGGGTGAAAGAGTGAGACAAAATTCCAATAGCAGGTCGACTCTGTAAGGTCTATACAGCGGTTGTGCTTAGGGCGCTACAATCACCTGGCCAAACCCCAGATGGTAGGTAAAATGCAGAAGTCATCGGAATGAGGGCTTTATTGCGCACAGAAGCATGTATTGCTGTCTCAGGTGACAGTGTTCACTGGTGAAGCCAAGGCTAGTGTTGACTGCGTCCAGTCATGCCTGAGAGAGAGAGAGATGGCAGCTGCCTTGTAGAGCAAGTTTAAGTGGTGTTTACTCGATGTGCTGCATTGTCCAAAGGAATGTCGCATGAATGTATGTGTTTCGTCGATCTAGTAGAGGAACAATTAAGTTCCACTTTGCCCAGGAGCTCGCAACGCAAACCCGCCAGACCGTCACGTAGGGACTAAGATACTATGATGAAGTGTATCCGACAAAGCAAAGGGAGATCGGAATGGCAATTTCTGGCTTATTAACCGTCGTCAGCCGTCCTATGTAGTGGCCCATGCTGTATGGAGCGGAGGTGACGTGTTCGAGTTGACCTTAGCCAACCGCGACTATCTGGACTAGCGTGTGTACACGAGAGGTAGTCGATGAAAAGTCTGCAGGCACGCGAGTTGGAAAGGGGACCCCGTGCGAATTTGCGCGGCCTTGAGATAACGGTCAGTGAACAAGGAGGTCGGACAGCAATGTTGGCTCTCTGCCAAAAATCTAGTTAAAACTTCGGAGAAGTAAAGCCATGTCTGTTATTGAATTAAAAAATAAACCTTTAACAATCAGGCAAGAATACCGGCGAAGGCAGAGGAAGAAGGGGGAAGGGGGGGGGGCTGGAGTGGTCATTTATGGCTTAGTAGCCGTCCTGAGCCAGCCAGCAATACCTAACTCCAGGCCTGGATAGCCTGAAATTAAAACCTGTATTCTTTGAGCATTGAGAGTTTGATAGTCCAACACCCTATGGAGCCAGGAGTCCAATTTCCTGCCGATTGGAATTTGGAATATAGATGATGACCAGTTGCTAATCAATCCATGTTCGAATCCCAGATTGATATAATCTGTGGTTTGACACGGCGAGCTGACAACGAATAACAAGTCGGTCGTTGTGTGACTGCCCATGAAGACTCTAGACTAAGTTTTGGGACGGCCCGGACGCGGGTTACCGCTCGGGAAATCCTGAGGGTACCAGAACAAAGGCACCTTACTGGCGACCGGTTCATGCAATTACAAGCGACCTTCAAAGGGCGGACATTAGGCCGGGACAACGGAGGCGCGCGCAATCGAGGCTGCCCCGCGGCCGGGTTGCGGCTATCGGGAGGTCACGCTGAGGACACGAGGGCTAGAGGCATGACGGCTGCCATAGAGGTCACTCGTGGAGAGCCAATAGGGAACAATGACTACTGGTTTTTAAATATGCTGCCACCGCTGAAGGTGGTATTCTGTCGCTGGAGGCGCGTTACCGACGGCCCGCGATTTTACTGCTAGCGGCACGGCGGGACACGGCCGCTAGAGACATGGAACGCTGTTGGCCGAGACGACGACAGAAGAAAAGCTGCTGGACACACAGGAAACAGAGTTGCTGCACTAGTAGAAGTGACAGAAAAGTACCACCTGCTATCATGTTCTGCCTTCTCTTCCTAACACGTAACTGGGTGACATAACCAGTGTTGAAACAGGCACACACAAGGTTATAACACTAAGTCCCGAGGAGCAGCAGACCCAGCAAGCCCCGCAACGCACTCCAGTAAGACATGGCTACTCTGCATAAAAGTAAATTTAAAAACTGTCTGTAGAGCCAGAACCTGAGCCGTAGCTAGCAGGCTAGTGGAAAGGGGGTTTACTTGCAAGAAGGTGAGGGCAATCAAACGCCAAAAAGGCAACCCGCTCATAGGCCGTTCGCGTCCTTTCTAGAAAACTTTGTCCGTGTCCAAAGGCAGACAATGTGGGGGACAACCAGACACTGTAAACCTACTTATATTCGCTAGCTTCCAGCGCGAATTTCCCGATATTTAGGAGTTGTACAAAGTAAATGAAAGCGCCACCCGTTGGTCTGAGCTTTCGACACAGCCTGGGGGAAAGCAACCGGTAAACACGTTGCAGTCAAAGCGCAAGATGTGGGGGGGGGGGGGAGAGAGGAGGAGTGTTGGCGACTAGTCCGGCTTCACGGCAATTGCCTGACGTTGGTCTCACGGCGCGATGAGCGTGTGTGTGCGTCCTGGTGGCTGGTGTGGACCGCGCCATTTGACCGCGTGGGTGGAGCGTGTGATGACGGGTGGGAGAGGGTGGGACAAACCAACGTGTCTGTAGGCGTCAGACGCGCCTCTTATTCGCGCTAGTAACCACGACCGCTGTAAGTTGAACTGGTGGCCCTCCCTCAGCGTATCAGTAGCGGAGGTGTCCTCATCCACAGATGGTCCGTTTGAGCTCGAGTATTTGCGCGTATAGTCGTCGTCGCGTCTAGTCTGGATAATGACAAGGACAGTTTTGGGCATTCCCTTCATCTTTTTTAAAGCAGAGTTTCCCAGGTGCAGATTTGTAAATTGCAAGAACAGCAGGATTTATTGGATCCGTAAATTTCAGGAGCGCTCATCAGCTGCTAATTCTCATTGCATAACATGAATGACGTAAGAATTACTGAAGCGTGGATACCCAGCTCAGTTTATTGAGAACCTTTAGGACCCAAGAGGACGGACCATTTAGCTCCAAAAAAGTCTGTTTTCGTTTCGATGCCATTTAATGCCCTTAATATCTTCCTATTTGGATGCTCGCACACGAGTCAAAATTTCCAATGTTATCTCCAACCCCACGCATGTGAGGAGTGGAGTTATGTAGGGTAGTGTACTGGGTCCGCTCCTATTTTGCCTGTTTGTCAACGACGTTTCAGATTGTTTTCAGTATGGCAGACCCTTCATGTACGCTGATGATTTAAAAGTCGCTTATCGATATAAACCGGCAGATCGCAACATCGTGCTCGAGCTGATAAAAAAGGATCTTCAGGCCTTCGCCCAGTGGTGTTGCACATGGCGCCTCACCCTTTCATGGCACAAATGTTCCGTTATGGTTGTTGGCGACGATCATCCACCGGAATTAAGCATTGACGGCCACGAATTAAATGTCCCAGGAGTTATCAAGGATTTGGGCATATCCTACTCTAATAGTCTCAATTTGTCAGAGCACTGTGCCCTGATAGTCTCGAAAGCACGCCGAACCACCGGATTTATCCTTAGAAATTTTAAGACTATCAAGGTTATAACTAGCCTTTATAATGTGTACGTGAGACCTAGTCTTGAATACTGCTCGCCCCTATTCAGTCTTCTGCGCACTAGTGAACGGAAGAAAATAGAATCGGTGCAGCACTTCTTCACTAGAAGAGTTTTCACTACAGAACACCGTAACTTAGCCTGCCAAAAAAGGTGCGAACTTATAAAGCTGGATCCCCTATGGCTTTGTCGATTATAGAAGGGTCTTTTTTTACTGTTTAAACTTTTGAATGGTCAAACCTTTAATCCTCTTAGTACAATGAGGCAGCTTGAGCACTCTCGACGCGCCAGTCATCGAGACGTATTTGTATTGCTTCCTATGGCACGTACAGTTAAGTACCGGCAATTCTTTTCAGTAAATGCCATATCAATCTGGAATAAGCTGCCCAAAAGTATTAAAACCCAGCAAAACTACCCTATGTTTAAGAGAGCTATAACTAGTTTTCTACATTCAGGACAACTTTCACGAATTTTGGGTGCTGACTCGTAGGAATCTCTCTTTCACTCTGCTGGCGCTCGTGGACTTTGAAGCCTGCCTGGCTTCATGCTGAAGATAATGCTGCTGAAGCAGCAGCCCGCAGTCTGCTAACCCTTCAGCCAATAGCGCGCAAATTTTGCCGACAACCATTGAAGGAAAACTGAGAACACTGTGTTTTTGTGCCAATCCTCTCCGTCTGGAACTAATGTTTTTAAATGCTATGAAACATTTCTCCTGCTGATGAGTCAACTCAGCTTACACTGTGCATTTATTCCGTTTGTATCATACCTTTGAAGGCAGGTTTTTTTCACTTGAAACAAACTCCCTATCTCGCCCAGTATTGACAAAATAATAAACCTGAAACAAAACCAATACTGACTGCAACATAAGGAGTTTGTTTTAGGTTTTTTTCCGGTCTTCGAGGTGTTGGAAGGCGCCCAAGAGGTGCATTACCAACTCTTTACAATTGCCTGTAAACTGGCATAATAAACATATTATTATTATTATATTAAACACCATCAAGAGACGCTTGCTTAATGCCATTAATAGAACATACTATGCTGCCGAGCTCATCTTTTGCTCTCCAAATCAGGCCTGACCAATCCCTGGTGCGAAGGATGCCTTGTCATTGCACGCCACTTCCAATTGTATCAATGAATTTACATGCACTTGCGGATGCAAGCATATACGGCGAACGCAAAACAACTGGTACCCAGAACTAAGGATCACTTGCTTAGTTGGCTTTTCAAACAGGGACATAGAACGCCTCGTTCCTCCATTACCGAACATTTATTAGATACGGGCCATTCTGTGGACCATAAAAACTTCCTTCCGAACACTTGTTCGAGCACGAACAAGTCGTACCTTGCGCTACCTGGAGGCAGCCAATATATGGTGGTCAAAACCAGACCTATGTAAACAGTTGGAGCATGTGGTTAACCTAGCTTTGTCCTGGTAAAATCCGACTCCAAGATTTACACAGTCCCCTTCCCAAGTTTTTCTGCATAAGACGTTTTTCCCCATTTTTGCTGCCCACAGTGTTTTAACTTTCCTGCGTTATTGATTTGCCTCTTGGTCACATCCTACCACCTTGCAGTTTGTATCGATTTTTCTGTATGATTTCTATTTTGTAATTATCTTACGTCGCTCATGTTATGCAATGAGAGGTAGCAGCTGATGAGCGGTCCTGAAAGTAACGGCTCCAATAAATCCTGCTGTTCTTGCAATTTACAAATTCCTTTCATCATCCCCGGAAGAGGAAGAAGAAGGGGCGAGTTCTAGGACCAGGTTGTATTTAAGCTTACGTTTCAAAAACCTTCTCACTTCCATCGTCACAGCGTGATAACCATTCTCCTGCTGCTGTCAGTGAGTGTGTTCGAACGTGAGCCTGACGGCTGATGCCCGTGTGTCAATCGATCGATTTTTGTGGCTGTTTGAATTGTTTGCGCCCTCGCGGGCGCTTCCATGAGGTGCGTTAAGTCGTTTGTGTGCTTCCTGGGCTTTTCCATCTTCTTCGCTCGCGGCTGCCGGCTCTCGGCCCTGCGTATCTTCCTCCGCCTGACCTATTGGTGATAGTAATATATCGAGAGATGGTCAAGGATAATGTAGATATAAGCTTTTAAAAGCAACGTAGCTCTGTCCTTTTCAGCCAATCAACCGACATCTCCGACCACCACAGACACAGGGATGCAGCAGGTTGCCTTTTCACATTTTCCGACTGCCATCCCTATACATTAGAGGCGTTGCGTCTGAACTACCACCGACACGTTTCCCGCCAGTTGACTCTTTCCCAAGGTGGTGAACAGCATGCACTGACTTGAGATGCCATTGCAGTTTGTGACATTTTTTTCTGGGTAACCCATTTGATGGATTGTTTTCAAGTCAAGGCTAAAAGCGAAACCGTCACATGCTCCGCTAGGCCCGGGATTCTGCCAACGCCGGAGGCCGCGCCGCTCTTCGTTTCGCCTGGACCCTCGTCTTAGCCTATTATCATATTAAGGAACAGGCTTCATGGCCTTGGGGTTCCTAGCGTCACTGTCTGCTGAGGGTAATGATCGGATAGTAAGCCCAGTTGAGAAAACAGGAGGCAAGGGCTCGGAAATATTGGTAATAGAGATGTTATGCGTTGGAAACGGAATTGACAGATGCAAAAGTAAAAAAAGCATGTATAGTATGGGGAGTGCTGCAAACAAACATTCCGCTATTTTAAAAAAAGACTGGTAATCACTCGCAAACCAACATTGAATAGGGTCACAATACCGTTTACCATGCAGTCCAATTTTAATTCTTTTCAGTCGCACTATGATGAAATTCTTTCTGACCGCTACGAAAAAGCTGATTCTGTAAAAAATGGCTATTCGAATAGAATGTATTTTTATCATTCATTTTGACTGACTTTATATATTCAAATATGTTTTATGGAAAGCATGCACGAAAAAAATCCTCTCTTGTACTTATTTGATAGCAAATTACGCTTTCTTTAAATTTTATTCTTAAAAGAGGGGTTTTCTTCGGTTGGCCCCGTGCCTTCCGTAAGCAAAACCAACGTTTCGTTTTTCATAAATCTGGCACCAACTACACTTGGAGTTGGAGTCGCACACAGGCCGGAGGCGACCATAAGGCGTCAGATAATGAAGCCGAAAGACCCACTGCCACGGCAAGAAACATCTGGGGTCATCTACAGGATCTGGTGCGGTTGCGGTCAAAGCAACTATGTCGGAGAAACTGGCAGACTTCGCAGGACGCGAATTGCCGAACACGCGGCTGCAGTGCGGCAAAATGATGCCAAATCTGAAGTTGCGGCTCATTCGACGAGATCCGGCCACACCCTCAAATTTGATGAGGCCGAAGTTCTCGCAAGGGGTGACAATCGGTTGAGCCGAGGACTCTTGAGTCATGGTTCACGGGCCCCAATCCATCAACAAGTGCAACGATTTGCCCAATCCATATTCAATCCTGAGATTCAATATGGCCAAAGCAAGCCGTCACTTGAGGAACGGGCAGGCCACCGCCTCATCGTACGCCAACATCGGGGAGCCAGACGGCCGAGCAATCATCACGCCCGAGCTCACGGCCCGTGACGAAAGTTCAACAGGTCAGATCCCGCGTGCCATCCAACAAGCAGTCCACACACAAGAAGGCAATTAACGTTAATTGTCGCTGTATGCTTGCAGTAATGACTGTGTCCTATAAATACTGCAAACTTCTGTGCATGCTTAACCTTTCTGCTACTCATGTCTCTGATGACGAATCCGCGACGGATATCGAAACGTCAGGTGAATAAACATATTGTCCCAGCGATCGAGTCTTCTTCTTCTTCTTCTTCTTCTTCTTTTCAATGGCCTCCTGGGACACGGATGTTCACTTGTATTGACTGTCGTCTTTTTCTGGGCTTCGGCCCGAATTGCTCAACTCTCACTCGACTGGCCGCATTTTCGAACCACTAAACAATCGCTTACCTTGATGACCAGTTCCCCGCTCTATCCTTAGGAAACGCTTTTCATACAAGTGGCATTGTGGTAAATTCCAGGAAACTTGGAGGCGGGGGCGTTAGAGTTAAGGCAAAGTTAGAATTTACGTTAAGGTAGGGTTAGAGTTACGGTTACGGGTAGGGATAGGTTTAAGAATAAGGTTACGGTTGCTGTGTAAACGGACGTGCCAGGACTACCCTTTTTCTCGGGGGTTAGGCTCTTTCTTGCCAGTACTGCCTTCTTCTACAGTCGAGCATTTAAGCTATTGCTGTTCTTGGTCAAGTGCCTGAAGTCCCATAATGTTGTAAAACTGTTGACAGGCAAACACGCGCACGATATGAAATAATCCGTGTCGAACGAAATTTTATTTAATTAAAACCGAAGAACACGTATTTATCATAACTCGTCGAGTTTGGAGAACAACTGACGCTCTTCAGACGCGTTCCCAGCTCTGCCAGCCTGGATATCCTCCAGCGCTGTCTCCCGCGTTGTATCAACTACTGACACTAAATCCAAAAGTATAAAAACCGCATTTAAACAAAAGCGTCAGTTTGGTCTCCTACAACTGTTTGTTTAGGGTTATTGTTCGGTTTAGGACACAGGAGGGGGCCACATAAATAAACCGGTCGTAACAAACCTCGAAGAAACAGCACGATTCACACTTCCTCAGTGCCGTTCTAATATGATAAATGGCATTTAAGGACTGTCATAAAGATTACCTTTGCCGCCTGTTTGCTCATTTCTACGCCTACTCCTCCCCCCACCGCCTGCAGGCGGACGTATTCAACTGCTGATTCACCGAACCTTCAGTTGAGCAGTTTGGCAGCGAATATCCGCAGACTGCCAACCGCAGGTCGCGCAGGTTGCCATGCTGACAGCTTTCCGCGCGCGGCCTGGATACGCGCGGACGGACACAGAGGAAAAGTGGAGCGGCCGAGAGAGATCTGGCGTCGCACTCTCCTAGGTAATACGGGTGCCGCCACACCACGAAGACGGCTACTTGGCTCTGCTGCTGCTGGTGTCCGGGTCGGGGTGGAGTGGGGGTAGGGGTGGCGGTTAAGCCAGAAGGCAACCTGTAACGAGGGCCTGGTGACATGCGGGTCGCCGGCCCCCTAGAGAGGACGCGTTAGCGTGGCTGAGGAGTCAGGCTTGGCATGCCAGCCGCCCGTATCCGACGCCAGGCCAGATCTGGACGACGCGACTGAGCCGACATGTCTGGCATGGCAGCAGAATGGCATTCTTGCCGGCAGCCGCCTCTTGGCTCAGGCAGAATATGAAATGAATAACTAACGCCCCTCCCTCACAAGTAGCGAGAGTAGGGTGAGCCAAAGTGGGCGAGAGCGACAGAGGCTGAATCTATGTCTGTGGTCGACGAATAACAGTGAACCGCAAACCGTCTAGCTCGGTGTTGTGCTGCAGCTCAAATCGCCCCTGTTTGCTAAAGATCGGAACAGTTAGACATGTGCTGGATTCGGAGATGCCCCCTCCCCCCAGGGTCCTTTATACCGGACGCTCGTTGACTACGGCGTTAGACTTCTAAGCAACAGAGCACGGGGTTCGAGCTACAGGCACCTCTAACTTGGAGTTTGATATAGTTGGCTGGTGACGGCTAATAGGCCAGAACTGATCAGTTCAGGCTCCCTTTTAGGAAGTGCTTGAGTAACATGTCTTTCACAGAGGCGTTGAAGTATCATGGGGAGAGGGAGGGCTTGAAAACACAGTTTTCCATGCTATCCCATGTAATCATATACAGTCGTTGTATTCCGCTTCGTTAACATATTCGCCCTGTGCCATGGATTTAGCCTCAAAACTGACCATGTTTAAAAAGGCGCTTATGCCTCATAAGTGAACAGAGCGGCATGTCTGATATTGAGAAGCTAGGTACAGCCAGTTTATGATCGACGCACAAAAAGTAATATCAAAGGTGGACAGCGGAGAGTCAGTATCTCGTTCCGCATCACAGTTGAAAATCCTGATTTTTGCTGATCCACTTGTGCGTAAAGTGCTTTTATATATGAATTTAGGTGGAAATGTTCACTAACGTCCCCTCGGAGTAGCTGACTAGTCTTCCATCCATTTCACGAATTTTGTATAACAGATGTCAGGAGTAGTTGCTTCGACTTTGTTCACAGGAAGGCTCCGTCCTGTCTTGTAATACTGGGGACTGAAAGCCTTAGCTAACCCTTTGCTGAAACTAAACTGAATTCCAGCTCTTCGAAGGTTCAGCCTGGCAGGATGGAGCCTTTATAAAAATCTGTTTGCATCGCATCCATTCACACTTGGACACGATGACAGACTGCACAAGTTTGAGGCAAACTATGGAATTTTAGACGCGCAAGCTGAATCTGCGGCTTCAGTTGTGATGCATGAAAGTAAAAACTCTCCGCTTTCTGCTCCCAATCCTATCTATAAGATTCAGGCGAAAAAATTTCGTGGTTGTTGGGTCTGCCGAAATCTCACTTTCCGACGTACCGTTTTGTCCCTCGTTCCTTTATGCCGTGAGTAAGGAAGTGATTACTTGCCAGTGCATCTAGCATAGCTGTGCGAATTTTCAGTCTCGGTTCGTTTGTCTGCGTGAATAAATGCTCCGGTAAAGCTGCAGTGCCCGACGAGTGTTAGTGATGGAACCAATTGGCCAGCTTTTAGCGGTAGGCGGTTTTTCCGGATAATAGTATTTTCATGTTGAGTCGGGGACTGATCTTATGAAATGAAAAAACAAGTTCCAAAATGCGTTTAAGAATTGGAAAGGCTACTTAACTGAGGGTTCAGTGTGTATCATCTTCTAGCATAATCCCAAGACAATCGATTGGCGGGCTTTAGAATTTGAGCTGCCGGTTTTTATTGCTCTCCATTCACGTGGGAATTTATTATTGTATACCAGACACTCTACTTCTTTACTTTGTTTTCTGCATTTCTGGACATGAGGTCATCTCTGTTGTACACTCGTACCTTTTGAATGCACAAAGTACAAATCTTATATCAACGGAAACTCACAACGAACATTCATGTAATCTGCGTCCAATATGCTGAATCTGCCGTTCATCAACATCAAGTGTTATCCAATTGAATGCAACACGATCACGTAAGCACAGATGCGGTTGGAAACGAGCTTTGAAACGTCAACCATTAGCCTCAATGTCTCTTCCAGGTCTAATGTCCACTAACTGCAGGTCTATTTTCAATAAAAGTCTCGAATTGGATGCACTTATGCTGAAACAGGAACACAGTAAGTGCGGTGTAATCTGTCTTCAAGAGAACTGGCTCAATATGGACATAGAGTCGCAGCTCATCGCACCTCCGGCGTATTGCTGATATCATTCAGATAGAAGATCCAGATCAAACAGCAGAGGTGGTGGAGTAGCAGTTTTTGTGCAACAGCAATGGTGCATAAACTGTAAGTCCCTTGTTTCTTACTCCGAAGACTACATAGACGTTATTGCAGTAGTCTGTAGGCCAAAATTTTTACACAACTCAAAAGGCATCATTTATGTTAGTATTTACATACCCCCTTCCACCTGTCAATGTGCCTTTAACCCATTTTTTCGATTTTCTTTCCCAAAAACTTGCCGCACTGTCTTGTGAGCACGTAATTATCTTATGTGGGGACTTCAATCGAGTAAATATACGTCCCCTCACATTGTTAGGTTTTGGCGACTTAGTTAATTTCAAAAACACGAGATGATGCCCCACTCGATCATATCCTGACTAATTATCCAAAGCTTTTTGCTGTTAAAAATAGAGCTCCATTGGCAGGCTCAGACCATTCTGTACTACTCTGTCAACCAAACATCGATTCTAAGGCTTACAAAGGGCTATTAGTAACGCCCGAGAGGAAATTACACATTCGTGACACGTCCCCACATAGTATTTCCTTGCTTCAGACTTGCATATCTGAATGCATTCCCATATTTATTGAAAACACGAATTTCGAGTCCTGTTCGAGTTACCTTACAACATTTCTCAACGTAAATTTTATTATATGTTGTCCTTTCGACACGGTCATGGTTAGACCAGACCGAATATCTTCTCCCCACTTAAAAAACTTGGAGAAGAAATAAGGAACTGTTCTGCAAACTAGGTTTACGAGAAAGACTGAAGGACGTTAATGTCCTCATAAAACGCGAAATCACAAGACTAAATGACCTTTTGTTAGTCAGTTATTTACTTCTTCTACATCTTCGTCTCATCTCCCTTCCTTCGAAATATGGAAGAGTCTCAAACGTCTCACTGGTCAACGCAATACACTGGCACATGTTGATTCTGACCTAGACAGCTTAAACTCAAACTTCATCCACACTCCCACTGATTCCTATCTCCCGACAAATGATATTTCCTTACCATCAAGTGATTTTTCTCCAGTGTCTGTGGCAACAGTGATGAAACACCTAAACAAGGTTAAAGGTCCAACAGCTGCCGGACCAGATGGCGTCTCCCAATCTCTCCTTAAATCTTGCTCTTTTCAGTTAGCTCCTGTCTTGGCACATCTTATTAATTTATCGTTCATGGAGTCCAAGATTTCTGACGGTTGGCGTTCAGTCAAAATCACTCCTATCCCGAAAAAAACCACTTCAACGGGTCCCAAATCCTTTCGCCCAATTGCCTGCTCTTCTGCACTCCTCAAACTTACAGAACGAGTTGCTGTGGACATCATTAAGCCGTTTTCATCCAATTTTTCTGATCCCTTGCAGTTTGCGTATAAGGCTAGGCGTAGTACACTAGATGCTGTTGCTCTGGTAGTCCACTCTGCTCTTAGAGACTTGGATAAGGGATGTCGTTCATATGCATGTGCCTTTCTCGACTACTCCTCAGCCTTCAACACGATCCCACACCATCTTCTTCTTAATAAAACCTCTGCATGCGGCTCTCCTGGCTGGGCCGTCTCTTGGCTTGGGGACTATTTTACTTCGCGCACCCTTTTCCTTTAGAGCGGGAAGCGAAAATCCACGGTCCTTCCCAACAATTGTGGAGTTCTGCAGAGGTCTATATTATCCCCTCATCCTTTTTTCCCTCCATACTGATGACCCACGATCTCCATCCTCTCAAAAGCCAGACCTATCTCCAAAAACTGAAGGATGGACTGCACCATATCACAGCATGGTCGTCAGACAATGACCTTTTACTTAAGTAGCGCAAGTCAGTCCAGTGTATCTTTCGACTGCGACCCTCTCCCAGTCCTGAAACCATTGACTTTCTGCCCAACAAGGTATCCTCCTTTCGATGCCTAGGTGCAACATTAGCTTCCAACCTCTCATTTACTCTTCATATTGAAGATCTTTCTATTAAAATCCGCTAACTTTGATATTACATCCGCCGCTTGCGTTCATATCGCACCCCGCAAGCCCTCATCTGGCGCTTTATAGATGCTTGTATCCTCCCTCTCATTCTTTACTGCTTTCTAGTTACTTTTCCAGCAATTCTCAAAAAAGACTTGCTTATTATTAAACCTATTCTCCGCATGCTCTCTTCAGCTGCCAGTTATTCCTATGCTTTTTTAGCTGACCTTATAATTCAGCGATATTTCAAATCGGTCAAGAACTTCGTGGACCGTATTCTTAGTGAGGTCACTCACGCTTTCCACTCTGAATTAATGGCTGCGAAGTCTTCTCGTACGATGCGCCGAAGCTTCCATCATATGACATGCCGTACATCGGCCTACCAGTAATCGGTACTCCCATTCTAAGCACGATTCCTCACGTGTGAAAAAACGGAAATTGAGAAGCTGAAGGCAGAATTGTCTCCATAACGGAGGTGGTAACCGTGTCAATTTCTTACGTTGAGTATTTTGTGATCTTTGACCGTTTACTCTTGAGCTTTTTGGATCCCATAATTTACCGTAGTTTTTGCTCTCCGTGAATGGAGCCATTCTTTGCTGAAAATTTTGATATTATCATCAAAATATAGTTCTCTATCTATCTATCTATCTATCTATCCATCTATCTATCCATCAATCTATCTATCTATCTATCTATCTGTCTGTCTGTCTGTCTGTCTATCTATCTATCTATCTACCTATCTAAAAAGACACACCAGAATGCCAGTCCTTTCGGCTGCCTGCATAAACCTTACTTGATAAGAAAATGATTACGTAAATAGCGGGTATTTTTTTCTTAGCTATTCTCAAGACCCCTCTTAATTCAGTTGTATGTGCTTTGTACTCATTAGCTAAAAAATCCGGTCATCTTCAACTTTTGTACCTGAAAAAAGGATATATTTAAGTTTTAAAACGTTTTATGAATCCCCAACTTGTTTTGAGTTCGGCCAACCGCTGCAGCCAGCATTCAGGGTCTTCAGTCTTCAAGCTGTACGCCTTCTCTGTACGAACTAACACGCAGACCTCTTTTCTCCCAAGAAGATACCCCCTATAGGGTTCATAGAACTTTTCAATGAATGTGCTCTCTACCATGTACTTAGTGAGGGACATTAATACACGATGCGACTTACATTTAACTCTTGTAGGCTCTTAAAAATTCTCAAAATGAGAGTTTTTGTTAAAATCGACAGGTACTCCTTCTTTGAGCATTACCCTCGAAGACTACGGGGTTTGCTATCAAATGAGTACAAGTCAGAGTAGTTCTGCTTAAGTTCTCTCTGCAAGACGTTTGCATGCCTAAGGGCATCAAAAGTCAATAGCGGAAAAAGAGGCATGCTATTTACAAGTCATTTTTAATCAAGTTATGTCTATGTAGACGTTCTGTTGTATTCAAAATTTCAGATGATCATACTGCACGATAAACCATATTGCTCGGAAACGCATCTCAGAATTTCGGTTAGCCTTTTATGAGGTCCTTTACTGGGTTTTAGAATCATGGAACAACTGTAGAGTGCCCTGAGTCCATGCGCTTCTAGATAGTCGGCTCACGGAACAGTCAAATCCCCGCTGGTGCTGCTACCCGGAGAATCAAACAAACTCGAGCATTGACGGCTTTTTTTAGAAGAAATTTTAACGAAGGCAAGCGAGACGAAAATAGAAATTTCTGGTGCATTTGCCATCACCAACCACCCTGGTAAAATGGAACGCGCAAGTGGCTTCTTGCAATTCGGCCGGTTCAGCGTCAATTCGAGGGCTAATTGAAGTTTAACAAGATCAACTCGTTCTCCCTCACCAGCTTAAAACCTCGCCAAACGTTACAGTGAAGTTTAAGGCTAGGGCTGGGCTTATGCTTTGGGGGCTTAGGGATAAGGTTCTGTTTAGGGTCAGCTCTGGACAAATTCATAGGAGGGCGGGGGGGGGGAGAGAGTTACAGGTAGAAATGCGCACCTCAATGTGTACCTTCAGGAGGCACGACAGCCTTCTTGGGCTAATACAGATCGCCTGTCGGCAGGATCTTTGGTAGTAGGAGACAGTTCAAGAGAGCGGACGTCTTCCCTCCCCCCAACAGATAACTCATCTGTCAGTCCTAAAGCCGATTAGTGTGGGTTGGTCACCGTTTCGGGTTGTCACATCGGCATAGCAACTGGCCGTTCGCTAGCCCAGTAGCAGGACTATCATACGACCCCGTTCCTGGCACCGGTCCAAGCACCGCCTCCTTCTACACAGGAGCAGTCTGGCTGCAGATCTTGCGCAATTAATGTGTGTGTGTGGGCGTGGCGTGGCGTGGCGTAGAGTGGCATGATGTTGGATCATAGCGTGACTGGCGACACTAACACTCAAGCAATTAGAAAGGTGGATGGGGGCAGGGGGCGGGGGGGGGGGGTTGGCGAGGTCCCTGCACGCATGCATCCGTCGTGTGGGATGGGTGGGGTGAGCAAGAGGGGAGGTGGGCGAGAATGGATCGCGTGGCCGGCATCGGAAATTAATTTGACATTTTGCCGGTTGTTAGGCCGGAGTTCTGGTCGGAATCAGCAGACTTGTCCCCCCCCGGCGGCGGGGGCTCTCAACTGCGATCCTGCCGGATAACACGCTAAAAGCCCTTTGTCTGCTCTCGGTGCATCACGCGCAGTGTGGCAGGAAATGCAGGCTGTCAGCTATCGTTCAGGTGGCAAACTGGGGCTGCTGACACGGAAGACTGACTGGCAGTGGTTTTGGTTCACAGTAGGTGTCGCACCACCACCACCACCACTAACCAGTTTCCCTGGTCTTTGGCAGCAATGCTATCTGCCTAGACTACTAGCTGCTCTGCGGCCGCTGGCCGGGAGTCGAGAATGAGCTCCAAGCCAGAGTGGGACGAGTGAGTTCCGTTAGCAATCTGTGAACGTTCAGCAACAAGTGTTTCCTCTTTATTGACTTATATTAGACGACGAAAGATGGTTGCTGTTACTACTACTACTACTACTCCTACTACTACTACTACTACTACTACTACTACTACTACTACTACTACT
>JAYGXS010000005.1:50441005-50499224 GCA_036362985.1 Ligula intestinalis
TACTACTACTACTACTACTACTACTACTACTACTACTACTACTACTATTTCTACTACGTCTACTACTACTACTACTACTACTACTATTAGTACTACTACTACTATTACTGCCACTACTACTAATATAAGTGAACATACGAGCCCCAGGAAGTAATTGAAAAGAAGACGACTCGATCGCTGGGACAATACGTTCATTATTCGATGAGTATTCAGAGTAAATTACTACCCACGCAAATTCGTCAACCGGTGCTTGCGCAAACGAGATGGCCAACAAAGATGCACCGACCCCAACATTTGGCGAGCGATTCCGCTCGTCAAAAACGTCTCGGAGGCTGTCGGCCGCCTTCTCGCACCATTTGGAGTTAGAGTCACACACAGGCCGGAGGCAACCATAAGGCGTCAGATAATGAAGCCGAAAGACCCACTGCCACGGCAAGAAAAATCTGGCGTCGTCTACAGGATCTCGTGCAGTTGCGGAGAAAGCAACTTTGTCGGAAAAACTGGCAGATTTCTCAAGACGCAAATTGCCGAGCACGCGGCAGCAGTGCGGCGAAATGATGCGAATCCTCAAGTTGCGGCTCATTCGACGAGACCCGGCCGCATATTCAAATTTGATGGAGCCGAAATTCTCGTAAGCGGTGACAATCGGGTGAGCCGAGGACTACTTGAGTCATGGTTTACGGGCCCCCCAATCCATAAACAAGTGCAACGATTTGCTTAATCCATATTCGGTGATGAGACTCAATTTTACCAAAGCAAGTCGCCACTTGGGGATCAGACAGGTCGCCGTGTCATCCCACGCCAACACAGGAGGGCCAGATGGCCGAGCAATCATCACGCCCGAGTCCACCGCCCGTGATGAAAGTTCATCAGGTCAGAGCCCGCGTACCGTCCAACAAACTATTCATGTACAAGAAGGCAATTAACGTTAATTGTCGCTGTATGTTTGCAGTAATGACTGTAGCCTCTATGTACACGTATCCCAGCTACTACCGCTAAAAGCAGAGATGAAAAGATTTTTAGGCGTGATTAGCAGAACCGAAGTTTTGACGCTACCACTGTAATAAGTTCGTTCCAAGAAAATGAGGCATTGTAAAGATGAAGAATAGCATTATCATGCTTACTATCATGAAGCTAGGTTTTAGGGTTCGAAGCAGTGGGTACACTCAGATCGTTAGAATCGTCAGGTCGAATCCTAACTAGGACGGGCGTGTGGCGACGAAGACAGCTGCGTAAGAGCGCTTTACCGGCACGTTAAGACACATTGCAGCGAAGTGGAAGACAAAGTTGCTGAATTAAACCATTTTCGATGGGTACTGAGGGCGAATGGATACCCGCGCAACTTTGTCAACCAATGCATACGCAACCGAGACAAGAAGCCGCATCCAACTGGCCCAAAAGGTTGGCAAGCTCTTTCGTACGTGAAGAATGTATTGGAAGCGGTTAGCCGTCTACTCATCCCACTTGGAGTTGGAGTTGTGCACAGGCCAGAAGCAACCATCAGACGGCGGGTCATGAGGCCGAAAAACCCACTGCTACGGCAGGAAACGGCTGGAGCCGTTTACCGGAACTGATGCAGTTGTGGACAAAGCAACTACGTCGGAGAAACCGGAATATTAATCCGGCCGCGGATGGCCGAGCATGCAGTGTTGATGAGGAAGAAAGAAAGTTCGAACTCCCAAGTTGCAGCTCACTCGACGGAACCTGGCCATACTTTAAAGTTTGACGAGGCCGAAATCCTCGCAAGAGGTGACAACCGCGTGAGCCGCGAGCTGCTCGAGTCATTGTTCTCAAGCCCCCAGTCAATCAACAAACGCAACAATTTGGCGCTCCCATACGGTGTACTGAGACATTTCCTGAGCAACAGAATCAGTCACGCTGCATCAACTCCGATGACAGCGAGCATAATTACCTTGCAATTATAAAGCCCGCATCCGATGCTGAAAAGCAAACTGTGGCAATTAATGAGCCTAACGCGAAGTGTCAAGCCAGTACCGCATCAATTAAGACCCAAGCGGTGGCTACAGAAGTGAGCAATTATCACACACGTGGATGACCACTATGAACTATTAATACCGTGCAGCCTGTGCATGTCTCCACCCTATCTGCGCATGACCATGAATGTGTTATCATCACCTATGATTAAGGATTCCCGAGGCCTACTGACTTATCTGAGCTTTCAGTGCTTTCGAGAATTCCGTGGCTTGAATTATAGACGCGCATGTCCGTTATGTGGATTGCCTTGTTCCTAGCACATCACACGGCCACCATATCACGCCGCTAGCGAGTGCTCAACTGAATTCAGCAAATGTCTGCGTTATTCTAGCCTGGGCTGTTAACAATTGATACAAGCTGAAATCTTTTAATTTAAATTCTTTGACCAGGTCCTTGAGCCTACGTGAAAGTTAAGTGTATAGGATGCACGTCGCTGGCGATTGCTGAACAGAATTCAGCAGAGGTCTGATTTCTTCTACTTTACATTGACGCCGTCTGAATGCTTTGAACTTAAATTCCTTGAGTGGGTCCTTGAGACGAGAGCTTTGTGAAGGTTAAGTGTATGTGACGTCGGACAATTTATTCGTCTGCATGCATCATAGGCATATGTTTGCATTTGAAAATAGGCATCCCGAGAAATGTAATTTGATAGAGAAATTCTTCGGGAAACGGTAACAAACTTTACTCGTAAATTTTCGACACCAGCACGCTAGGTTGTCTTCAAACGTGAGGAAATAGTGTGAGGAACAGTTCACATTTTTAAACGGGTCAAAATAATCGATAATGCTGTGTCAGCTGTGGTCATTACGAATCAAGGTTGTTACCGTTTCCCGAAGAATTTCTCCATCAAAATATGTTTGCATTATTCTGAGACATTTTCTAATGGTTTTTCATTGAATCCAGAACTTACCTCCTGTAATCATCCAAAGCCTAGGGTATTTAAATCTGGACATCGGTTAACATTAGTTTATGAAGTGCACTTCATCAATCCCTCCTCGTAGCATCACTTCCTGCAAAAACGGTGGTGATAGGGTTTTGGGGTGGGGAATTAGGATAGGCAGTGAATTATACTTTAATAACTGCTATATGCACTGTTATCATATTGTATTTAGAGCTGTAGTTGAGTTACATCCATAGATCGTCCTAATCTGTACTACCTTTTAACGTTTTGTGGAAAAACCCGGTTATCAAATCGCAGGTTTCTTGAAATTCCTGAGAAATATAAAATTGTGGTTAGGAGATTGTCTACTTCAACTTACATGAGGTCCAAATTACCGTTCAGGAGTAAGATTAGTATAGTTGGCGCGCGAAGCTCCGCGCACACCTTTAATTTACATGTGCAACAACATACTCCCAGCGGCTGCGGGAAACAAATTTATAGAACTTTTTTGCACTCTACACTTCGAAAAATCTCCTTCTCTGCCTATCTTTTTTTTTCCAGGCCAAAAAGCCCTACAAAGACTGCTTCGTGGGACACAATGCTGGGACTAGAAGCATGTAAGGGGCACCGCATGAAATAATTTCGCTAGATACTGCTAAATGGATTGCTTCGCATTTAAGCGTCCACTATGGGCAATAGATAGGGTGTGCCAGAGAAAGAGTAAATTGCTCTTGTGACTTGCATGTGGAAGGTTGGTGAAGAACAAGAAACCGTTGGTGGTAGCAGGCATTGTGGAGTGGGGATGGAGGGAAGAGGGGCAGGTGAAGTGGTACACTAGGTAGCACTCCTGTGGAACTCTAGCACTCATCGTATTCACTAACTCTAATTGCACAAATCAAGGCATATTCTAGCCCTTATCCTTGCCCCTACTTGTGGCCGCACCGCTTAATAAATGATGATAATAATAACACCTTAAGTTTTATCTTACCCTCTTAGAAGAATAATAATATCAATGAGTTTAATGAACCAAGGAGGAGCGGTTTAAATTGCCCCACGCAATTAACAGATGCGGGTATTGCTTATAAATATGGACAACGATTAAATATAAGTTTTGCATCGAAATTGGAGTGACAGATTGTCCACCTTCGGGATTTTTCGCGTCCACAGGCTGACGTAGACATGCAGATGCAGATGTGCTATTCATTCCAAAAGTAAAATTCTATTTTATATGTACGTAGATTGGCCTCTTGTTAACAGACCCACCAGGAAGCACATCACACCGCTAGCACAGGTCTGCTTTCTTTTAACTTGGCCTACGAATCGTTGTAACCAGCCAACTTGCTTTAAATTAAATTCCCTTGACACTTTCCTCAGGAGAAGGCTTTGTACAAGTTTAGTGTATAGAACTCATACAGCCTGCTCGTCCTGCGTCATGGTCATGCGCCTGTGTAGGTTTACATTTTGCTTCTAGTGGGCATTTCATTGAATCTTAAGCGAATCTCTTGGACTCACCTTTATCCTCGACCATTTAAATCTGGTTGCTTTTGACTGGATTGCTTAGCATTTAAGCAGATAAAGTAGCTGGCGAAGACAATGGACACTGGAATGTCTGTTTCTGGCTTATTAGCCATCATTACTCAGCCCTAGCCAGACCCAAGTGGTGTCAATGTTTAAGGCATATGACTCTGATCACAAAGTTTGAGAGTTCGAGGCTCGGGTGAGCAATAGCTAGGACGAGCGTAGGGCGTCGACAACAAATTTGCTTAAGCGACCACGCATCATGCTTAACGATGAGGCCCACTGACCTGTCTGAGGTTTCAAAGCTTTCGAGAATTCCGTGGCTTGAACTCTAGAGGCGCATGTCTGAAATGTGGATTGCTTTCTTTCTAGCACACCACATGGCAACCACATCACACCGCTAGCGGGGGCTCAGCAGAATTCAGCAGAAGTCTGCTTTCTTCTAACTTAGAGTGGTAATCCTTGACAGCAGTTGCATTCCTTTCAATCAAATTCCCTCACCAGGTCCCTTAGACAAGTACTTTGTGAAAGTTTAGTATTAGTCTTAGGAAAACCTGTTCATCTGCCTGCGTTCTGGTCATGTTCCTATGTAGTTTTACATATTTTGCTGAGGCAATTTCTAGTGGGCTTTTGATTGAATCCCGACCAAATCTCCTGGACTCACCTAATTGCTTAGCATTTGAGCAACGGTATGAAGGCAATAAAGTTTTTGTTCCTCCCTTTAGCCCAGCGACACCTTTTTCTCCAGTTTCTACGTTAAGTCAATGTCTGCCTTGCTTAATATAGTGGTAATTACCTTTTAGGATAACTAATTATCTATCGTATTCATTGTGTCTAATCTTGACCAGGAAACGTTTTCTTATGTTGCTATAAGTTCTCCTTATTACCAGCTTTCCTTTCGACTTAAGTTTCTCGAAGGGGGGATGTTCAACTTCTTGGGTGTGGATTGTTTCTGTATTCAGCTGAAATGCATCAATGTCAATATATGATGAAGGGATAATAGTGATTATTATTTTGCTATGACATCACTTGTGTGGATAAGTGTCCGGAAGGTGAAGAAATCCGATGGTAGTCGGTCAAACGATCCAATCGAACTTGTTCATGAGTACGAAGCATTTCGACAAACTAATTCACTGTAATTTCCTTAAGTCTGTATGTGATGGGGGTACCCATAATATCTGGTGTTTGGCTCATTCGGTGTAATTTAAAACTCGATGATCACAAGTGGTCTGCGCATTTCTCAAACGTGCGGTCAAACAACGAAGAAGAATTTCTGAAAAGTTCAAATTGTATTTTTACTTCCGACATACCGGTGATCCGCGGGCATGCGAGTATGCGAGTATGCCTATTTAAACGGGTGAAATTGTTCTATTAACAAGATTTCCTTGAAATTTTCGTCTAACAGCAGGCAGTCACCATAAGTGTTTTTGGAAACAATAAGCAGCACTTTGATCTGACTTGCAGCATACCATTGACTGCAGACCAAGACACTGTTAAGTAGTTTTACTCACTGATATGTGATTGAATGGCTAGTGTTCAAACTACAAACCTATTCCGACAAGCAGTTGGGTGATACCGTTTAGCAACGGCAACAACGTCAATAACATACATCTCGCGTTGTTATGGGAGTATTACTGATCAGTTTGAGTTGCTTATGTTAAGATTTATAGGTAGGGTAAGAAGGCCTGATCAGCTAATATTTGCGCATTTTGAATAACATTGTCTTTCTACGGGGATCTTTCACCTTTTTAAGCTTTGGTCACAAAGGTTGGTAAGGCTAGTCTTGGTTATTTGCATGGCGCGAGGCTTCAACCCACTCAAGAAAATGATTCTTACTTCTGCTTTTGCGCTGACGTTGTGCAACGCAAAATCCATTGTCTGTAAATGTCGTGTTCATGAAACTCTAGGAATGAAAAGAGCTAGCAAATAAGTAGGCATTCAAAGAATTTTTACCCTGGTGCAAATTTGAGGATTGCAAAAAGAGCAGAATTTAATGATCCATAAAGTTCGAGAGTACTCAGCCCGTACTTCTATTCTCTACATGACGCTAGTAGCATAAGATAAATTTCGAAAATTGAATTTCTAGAGAAAAGGTCAGAAGCGTAAGTATGTAGGACCACTGTGAAAATTAAAAGTGAGGAAAAACAGTAAAGCAAAATGGTGCACATAGAAATGTGTAAACCAGGGAGCTGAATGTTACAAGAGCAAAGTTGGGTTATCCACATGCTCCATTAATGAACACTTGTTTGATGCAGGGAATTCAGTGTACCCGATAGCTTTTTAAGGCAAGAGCATCTCGTACCTGGATGCAGCCTATACAGGGCGATCTAAACACGACGCACGTGGTGCACCTAACTTTTCGCTGTAGCGATGTTCTTCAATTTTGCTTTTCACAGTGTTTTAACCTGATTAAGTGGACCAGAGTATATGGTCTTACTGACGTTTTCTGTGGTAATTCAATTTTTTAATGCAACGAGAAGAAGCAGCTGATGAGCTCTTTCAAAATGTATGGATGGAAGACTGGGGGACTGGCACTGGTACTTGCAAATCAAAGAGCATGTCATGGCATTGACTTACCGTTCTTCAAAAATGTACCATAACTGTGGGGAAATTAACTGTGCAAAAACACTTTGAGACACCACCTTGGCAATCGTCGTTGACTCCTGGCGTGTTAAACGATATCGAAAACAGCATATTGCTGGAGCCGTCATAGGATACAGAAGTGGGCATTTCAGAGAAACCTTCTAAGTGCTGTTGCATAAAGTCTGTCAGGCCAACTGTACTGTTGTGACGCGGACAAATTTCTTTTTTTTACAGAAAGTGTCAGATAACGAAAAAAGACAATTCAGCTGAAAAAAGCCCTTGATAGTTAATTCACATGGAGAATCTATAGAATGAATTGAGCCCGCAGGATATAAATAGACGAGTGATTTGTAACTGTTAAGATGAATGGAAGTGGACTTCAAACTCGCCAGGCGAGTAAACTATGCTCTTCAAATGGCTAATGTCTTTGAATAGGCAGAAACGACACATTTCCTAAGTCATGCATACCAACCGAACAACCACCATTCCAAGCCAGAACTGCGGTAGGACTTTTTCTCCCGCCGGGTTATTGAAGACCCGAACAAACTATCATGTTCAGTTTTACTCGGTGACAGCGTTAACACGTGTATAAGAAGGCTTGATAATAATTTAAGTGAAGATTATAAGCTTGGTTGACAACAACGATGTACATGTATGGATCTGAAATGTATGCATTATTTGCCAGAATTTATCTGTTAAAAGGTTTTCAAATGCTCTGCCTATATCCCTTATATACACTGAATTATACTGAATATATCTGTCGAGGCGCCTGCCAGAATACATTGACGGTAGATTTTGAGGACACAGATGGGACCCACCACTTACCTTGGTGTGAACTGCAGGTATGGCAAAGAAGAGGGCCTAGCAGAAGCAAGAAGAGAGCCAACGCCATGTGCATGTGTGATTAATGCTCTGGCAGACGTGAATTAAAGATTGCGTGAGGGCGGTAGACTTTTAAATGACCAGCTGCTAATTGCTGACTGCGTGTCGCTGATTGGTTAAATGCCGTGCAAGAATTGCACCACCAACAATTGCACGGCAGGCAACCGATCAACTAGGGGATGGCCTGCTGCTAGCGGTTGGGCAGGGAGTGAGGTTGACCCTCACCACATATATTTTCTAATGTGATGTGTTGAACCCCATCACGCTGCGTTCGGACGCTTACCAACTGTCACGAAAATTTGGACCGCGCAAAGTCAGGCTAGTGTGTGTCTTGCTGCGTGGAGTGGCTTACTGCGGGCTGAGAGTCAGACTTATCGACACCTTCGTAATGTGGCCTTTATGACGCTTTCACGCGGAAGCCTGCATATCAAGGTTGTGTTGTTTTGGCGGGTGTTGGAGTATGTATTTCATGCACACTGCCTGCGCCCTACCCATCTCCGTTCTTCTCGACTTTCGTCTTGACACCGTTTTGAAATGTGGAAGGTGCATGAAATGTTTCAACGTTTCACCTAAAAATGGTCAGGAATTAAGGTGCTCTCGCAGAATATGTCGCACCGCCTTTTGCTTTTTGATATAAAGGCGTTGTCGTCAGTGTATACTTGTCACCACAGTTGTCCCAAAACGGATTGTGTTTTATATTGTCTGTAAATATATTTCTCTACTGTAGGAAGTTGCTGAATGCAAACATTTCAGCCAGATTTTAAATATGGTGCATTCATTTTTATGTACATAAATTGCCATCTCTAATTTGCTTCTGAGGATTTCCAGGCAAAAGTTGTGCAGTAGTACAATGAGGAAGTTGGTAGCCGGCACAACAGATAGTCTTGATGTCAACCAAGAGGCATTTCGAGGTATCGTACGCTTACGGTGTGCTAGCCGAGTGCCATGAGTGACCATGCTTAGGAGAAAAAAGGGGGAGCGTCGGTGGCCTCACCTATATTTTGGGCAAACTGCCAAGGTGATTTTGTAGAGGCACGTGTGGCCTCACTTCAGCACCTGCTCCATAAATTATGGGACCAATATTTTTCCCTTCAGGCTAGTTATACCAGGTAAAAGAACTGTAAACGCGGTTAAACTTGATTGGGCATATGCCAACATAGATGCCGATACAGGAATCTTGTTTGAGGGCTGAACATGAAAGAGAAGACCAGGTGTAGTAGACGTTAGTACAAAATGTGCCCATGGGTAAGAAACTGCATTTAATCGTCGAATATCAGACCACAGACCACTGAATGCACAAGTTTGTGCAGTACGGGGTAAAGCTGTCAAATGGAAAGTACTATCAGTGTTAAATGGCAGATCTGTCTACGAAAAGGCTTCAAACGCAGCATCTTTGAGCACAGCATTCAATAGGAAATAAGGTTTATCATATTTTCATAGCTGAGTCTATCTTATATAGAAATTGATTATGACTACTAAGTGAACTTTGGAATACGTCTACTTCTGCCATCTCAATGGGTACTGAGTTCTAATACCTCCAGTACAGTTATCCACTCCGGCGTAAGGAGACTTTAGTGTGCAGTAGGCGGTCAAACTCATAAAATACAAAGATTTTTACACGTACCTGCCTTTACTCATGCGCAGACCAGTCTGCGACCCCCAACTTCTAAGATCAATAAAGTAATTATCGGTCCTGATATTAGGGTATCTTGTGATTTATCGAGGAAAACTAACTTGTTGAGAATCACCAGCTTTTTTAGCAAAAGGGAATATTCCGTCAAAATTGGGCACACTAGGTACACTTAAGTCTTCAATCTAGAGGAAGTCTGTTGATGCAAAAAACGAACGAATATAGCAGCACAAGTATAACCACGTTTAAACATACTCAATTAGTAAATGTTTTGGACACATATGGTTCCATCTTATGTGCAGTGTAATTTATCATGGTTATCGAACAGCTCGAATATCTAGTATGTATTCCAACGCGGCTTCACGTGGCTTCGCGCGAATTGCTACTTTTTTTCCGTTCATACATTAATTGAGGTACGTAGGAATTCTTCGCTACTAAATGCAATTTACATCTGTAATCAATTCAATGAATAAAATAAACAACCTCAAATGTGCGTTTGATCACTCACTAAAATTGTGATCTTCACATTTCATCAGATATACAATCTACTATACATAATAGATAGCTGCTAAACAAATTGTCAAACGATTAACAATCCCCCATCTCATCTGCGCATGACCATGCCTACGTTACCATCAGCTACGATTAAGGATTCCCGAGGGAATCCAAAACGTCAGGCAAATAAAACTCCAGTGATCGCGTGTTCTTCCTCTAAATCCTCTACTCCTTGATATCTGACCTGATCCTACTATAGATTTTTAAATTTCATCTACTAAAAATGCGTTAAGCGAGCATTCTAAATACTTACTCCAACGGGCAATATTGCAAAGTGCGTGACGTCTGCGTAGGTGGTATATAGCACCACTTTCCGTCGGTGGGTGTGGCTACTGACGACTCTAGCTTAAAAAAACCATATGCAAAACGATTTGAGTTGAATAAGTTATGACTTCTTTGTACATAACAATTAGGTGACTGCAGTAATGACCAAACCAAAGATGATTTGGTGGGTCGTAGCGCAGTAAAATTCACGGAAACTGTGCAATGCTGTCCTTTCGTCTAAAGAACTTTGCTTATCCTAAAAAGTAATAAGTGCACGACTGAACCTAATATATTTAAAGTACGTGAGGATGCAGGCTCTTAACGAGACTGCAGGAATGGAGTTAGAGTAGGAATGAGAGAGGATATACGCGAAACATGCGTAAATATGTTCTTTTATTGGAGGCAAATTACGATGGCTTTAGGCATACCAAAACAAAAAAAACATTTTCTTAATGCGACTGGTAATGCGGAAGTTCAGGACACTGTTGGAAATGCCTCCAGTCCCACGACAAGTCATTTTATTTACAGTAAATTAGTAGCTCTTGTGAAGTAAAGTTAAGAAGCGTGATATACAGGATAAAAAGCAACAATTAGCGTTCCACAACTTAATATGTAATAATGCATGACTCGCAGATATATATTAGCAATTATACTCAGGTTAGGAAAATGATGTCTAATAAACGTGTATTTGGCTGTTTTATGGGCTGAACTAAAGAGGCATTCCTGATTAATAGGAAGATGAATCACCGGTAAAGCCACTGCTAAAATATCAAGACCAATCCTCTTTCGATGACAAGAGCCTACTATCAGGTCACATAATGTCAACATACTTGAGATGATATAAATAATATTATTTAAATCTTTTATATATGAAGTTTCTTATCCCAATGTTCTTAATATTAATCCATCTGCTATATATATATAAGGCCAGTCGCAATAAAATGAGCACCTTGTTGTAAGTTCTAAGGATGTATGCGCATGTAGTTGTCATGGCCTGTTGTTTGATTGATGAAGAAGACCGCATACATTGTTTTGCATAATGTGAGCAATGGTGCCTTACAAAATACATATAATATATGCGGACGGGTAGCGAAACTTAAGTTTCCTCTCGGGTTTTGCTAACAGCCATTTCTTAGAGCTGAAATAGATGGTAAGCAGGGCCAATAACACATAATAATCTGAGCTTGAAAACGGAGCTCGATTTTTGACAGTAAAACGCTTGGGATTGTTAGTAAATATGTGATCAAGAGGGGCGTCAGCACGAGTGTTGAAGGAAACTAAGTCATCAAATTCTGACAATGTTAGGGGGCGTAGATTCACACCGTTGAATTCACCACATAAAGTAATAACGTGCACGCAGGGCACTAGGGCAAGTTGAAGGGAAAGAAAATAAAAAAACCGGGCTAAAGCACCTTGCCATGTAGAGGGTGGGGGAATGTGAATACTGACATAAATAATGCCTTTAGAATTATGTGACAATCGAGGCTTACATACTACAGCAATAGCGTCTATTAGGTCGTCCGAATAAGAAAATAAAGACTTACAATTTGAGCACTATAGCTGGTTTCGAAAACAGGCACTCCACCACATGTTCTGCTGAATAAGGATTTTCTGTCCGAACAAAAACAGCAAAAATCCGGCGGTTTAGTGAATTGCAACTTTATATCGATATAAAGCCAAGTCTGTTGAAGACAGATAACTGCAGACTTACTGTGCTCCTTTTTCAACAAACGTTCCCATAATTCGACATTTTTTCTAAAAAATGAGCGGCAATTTGTCGACATGAATCCTGGAAGAGACATTAAGTTCAATGGTGTACGCTTCATTGTTCGTTGCCATCCGAAACGATACTTTTGTCGTCGTGTAGTCTTCCTTCGGAGAGGTGTGGACGTTGCTGAATTGTAACTGCGGCAGATGGGACAATGTACACTCAAATTGACATCATTGAATGTTGTAGGTAAACTAGTTGGGTTTTGTGCATTCAAAAGGTACCAGTGTATTGCAGAGATGATATCATGATCGTAAATGCAGGCGAAGTGCAGAAATATATAGGTTGGTATACAATAATAAACTCCCACGTGAATTAAGAGCAAAAAACCCGGTGGCTCAAATACCGAAAACCTGTATTTGCCGATATCAAATTGCAAACTATTCATCCCTCAATTTGGTAGATATTAAATAGGGTCTTATTCAAAATATATGATTACAGGCAGGATACTTTTTCAATTAGAACAATTCATAATAAAAACTATTTTTAATATCATGTCATCGTATGTTTCCGTGTATAAATGCTGTCTGTAAGGTATACAAAATGCTGCCATTCCACTTAAAGATGTTGTGAGCCATCTGTCACACCGTTTGATAACGCAATGACTGATATCATTTTCCTTTCACGGAAGATAAACTGTAGCTGGTCTAGCCACATTTGAGGGGGTGTTTTAGCACACGTTTGAGATTGTTTATTTTATTCGTTAAATAGGCTTAAAACGCAAAAAGTTGGTGAACGCTGATCAAATCTAACATTTCTTGATATCAAAGGAATTTTGTATGCTATTAAACGCTCCGGACAATAACTTCTTCTTCGTGCGTGTTGATCGGTATAAAAATCAAGGATGGGAAAATAATTCTGATCAAGGAGTCATATTGGCGAGGAACACCCGTCACAATGAAGGACGGTTCTCGCCAACATGCCCAGCAATAAAGGTGACCGAAGCGAGACTGAGTGAAGCCAAGAACGTGACAATAATATACACAAATGTATTGCGTATATTTAACAAACTGGATAAACTCAAATAGTCCATGGACCATCTGCAACCTGACCTGATAGCTCTAACTGAAACATGGTTAAATAAGCGGATAGCAGGTGCAGAAGTCCAATTGGAAGTATTTCAGCCTATCCGCATGGACCGAAACGGACGTAGGCGTGGGGGAATTGCAATGTTCATACGAGGTGGTATTGACTGCGTCCCAGAAAGTTCGTCATCACGAAAGAACAATTAATGCAAAATAATGAGTTGTAAATTGAGATTAACAAACCAACCTGACCTCCATATTGCTCTACTATACAGACCCCCAGGACAATGGACGGACGCGGACGATGCACTTATCACTGAGCTAAAAAATCTGCCGCAGCAAAAATGTCCTAATACTTGGAGATTTTAACCTTAAAGACATTGACTGGGAATTTATGCACAGCTCGCGATAAAAAAACTCACTCGAGCAGAAACTACTTCATTTGGTAAGTGACGAATTACTTACCCAACATATCACAATGGGAACGCCGTTCTGAAGTGGCGAACAGTCTAGCTGTTTGGATCTCGCCATTAGAAGAGATGAAAACTATATCCTTGGATTGAGTACTCAGATCCCTTTTGGCCGAAGTGGTCATTGCGTTCTTGTTTGGGAGAACAGCCATCTCTCGATACCTGTTGCTCGAGCAATAAGCGAGAGAAATTTATGGAAAAGAGATTGCACTCAACTGAAAGGACTACTAAACGAGACCAACTGGAGCCTTGCATACGTACCCGACGCGAAAGACGCTTGGTGCTTCTTTAAGAACTTAAATCAGCAATTAGTGGAAAACTGTTGTCCGCTTAAGAAAATTTCGCTAATCTCCTGTCCGGAATGGGTTCCAAGTTTCCATAACCCAAATTTCTTACTGCCCCACCTCGACTTTGGCAAATTTGACGTACGCGAAACTGAAATTCGGTAGAATCCTAGTTTGTGTCTGAGATCAGCACGCGAAAGCCCAATCCTTTTGTAGAAAGTGTAATAAAAAAGTTGGCAGTCGGAGCAATACAAGGGTAAGTGAATGTTTTTTTTTTCAAAAGAAATTTTACAAAAAAAAACAGGAATATTTAGTTAAATGATCTCATATTTGTCAACAGAGAGCGCACCATAAATAAATGTGTAATCATACAGATATTTGGAAATAAATAACTAAAACTCTAATCAACTAAATTAAAAACGTAAACTATAGTAAGCTTTAACTAAAATAAAAATAGTAAGCATAATAGGGAACGGAATAATCAACTGAAAACCGAAATTAAATATAAAAAAGTTACATTAAACAAACAAAATAAACTATCGTAAAGTTGTTGCCTATGTAAATTGAAAGTGTGCACAGCGCGAAGCGCCGTAAACTACACTAATTTATCTTTAGAACGGTAAGTCCAATCCCAGGTATTTTGAAGTAGACGACCTACCTACTGCCAACTTTTTTGGCCATGTAGATAAACAAAACAGACGTATGATTGAAAAGTCGTGTTGGCAAACGATCGTTTTCTGTCATTCATCGTCAGGCCAGTACATGACATGGGGAATACAATTGGTCAATTAATTACAGCGATTATATAGTCGTCAGGTTAGGGAAGGGGGGAGGGGGAGATCAAGGGTGAGGGTAATTAAGCAGCTGCGTTTTCCCTCGTCTCCTGAACGCGGGCGCCTGCGCGGGTAGGACGCTGGTTGCCATGCCCAGATGAGACGGGGGGATGTTCTCGCGGTCCGCGGATTGAGTTCTGTATGTCAGCCGCGCAGCTTGCGGTTGACTATTCTCCGTAGCTTCGTCTTCTTTGGCTTCAGTAGGTGTTGGATTTCTGCGTGCAGTCGGCCAAGGGAGGCCGATGGCTTGAACCAGCGCCTTTTGACAGCATAGAATGGGTTTTGCTAGCCGGATTGCCACTGCTTCTGCTGTGGCTAACACCCGTTTGCGCAGGCCTTTGGAGAAGTGCGTTGGCGTGCGGTATATGACCCGAAAGGCTTCACTCGCGTCCAATTGGTGGTTTGTATCAAGTAGGTGGGCGAGGATTGAGCTTGAGGTCGATCTATTCTCCCCTCTGCTGAGCCAAGCTGGTATGTGCTCGCGCATTCTCTTCTCCAGACGTCGCGTTGTTCGGCCAATATATCCTGCTCCACAGGAACGAATAGATGCACATAGATGTGGCCTGAAACGGTAGTCTGTCCTTACCTCCCATTCGTAGAAGGGGAGAGTTAGTGAAGAGAACCCGCAAGTTTGCAGCCGGGAAGGCATTCATAACCGCTGTCCTCAGGCACCTCCTTACTAGTTCACTCGTTGCGTCTCCAATAAACGGCAGTCTTATAAACAGATCTTTCTTTTCCGCCGTTGCAATTGTGACCTTTGGGGCACGTTCCTTGATGTTCTGAAGGATGAACCGTTCCGGATAACCATTTTCTTGGAGTGTGTCCTTTAGTTGCTGCAATTCTACTTCAACTATTTGAGGAGAGCAGATACGGCGTATTCTGGCTGCCATTCCCTGGACTAAGTTCCGTTTGACGTAAAGGGGGACGAAACTATGAAAATTAACGTATTGCCCAGTCCAGGTTTTCTTTCTAAATAGTCGGCGTTGTATCGAGCCATCTTCTTGTCTGTGTAAGAGGACGTCTAGGAAAGCGAGTTCCTCGTTCGCCTCTGTTTCCACTGTAAATGTGAGTGCTGTGTAAGCGCTATTAAATTTTCGGGCTAGACCATCGATATCAGCGGTCTTCTTTGTCAGGCAAAAGATGTCGTCCACATATCGACCATAGAACTTAAGGTCATTGATAGTGTCTTTAAGCTTCGTTTCCTCGATCTTGCCCGTGAAGACGTTTGCCAGGAATGGTCCAAGTGGTGAGCCCATGGCCACTCCGTCAATTTGCCTGTATAGCCGGCCATTACAGATAAACTGTACATTTTGTGTACAGCATGTCAGTAGATCTTTCAGCCTCTCCACTGTCATCCCTATATGGTATTGTGTTTCCCGTATGAAGTCGCATAGATATTCTATGGTTTCCACTACCGGGACGTTGGTGAACAGTGAGGATACATCTAATGACAGCATCATCGTTTCGCCAATATTAGTCTCCTTGACAGCTTCCACGAATTCAAACGTGTCTTTCAGGCTTCTTGGGTACAAGCGGCTCTGAAGTGGTTTTAACTTTTCGGCAAGCCATTTTGCCACGGCGTGGTACGGTGAGTTTCTCATGTCCATGATCGGACGGAGTGGCACACCTTGTTTATGGATTTTCGGGAGGCCATACATTCTTGGTATTGTAGTACCAACCGGCCTTAGTTCCTCCAGCTCCTTGTTTGATAAATGTCCTTCTTTGTGCAGCTCTTTTAGTAACTTTGTCAGTTTGTCTTCAACAGCTTCAGTCCTGTCCTTGTCTTTATCGGATTGTGAAAATTTTGTGTGATTTGATAATATTTCTTCAAGTTTTGTCACATAATCTGTCTTGTCCATCAACACAATCCCCGAACCCTTGTCCGAGCTTGTAATTAATATGTTTTCATTTCGGCGCAGCTCCTTCAGACTAAAACGATCGTTTGCCAACACGACTTTTCAATCGTAGAAATGGGAATTTTCGCTGCACTAAGACATATGATTATAAGTTAGTAAAATGCCTTAATTTGCCACACACAAGAGATCTATAAGTAAGTAAGAACTGTTAGTAAATTTTTATGCTTATTTATGGCGCACTTTTTTTCGAAAATATTAGATTGTTTAAACAACATTCTGAGACCTATTATAGGATTCCACCCGAGATTACTCCAGGACATTTGATTGCCTCAGTCCCTTCATCCTTTCAATTCTGGGTAGACATCCAATGTTTGAAGGTTCAATCAGAGGAAATCATGTTTGATGTTTGCGTGATTTCATCATTAGCATTCGTTCTGCCGAGTGTAGCACAATTATTGATGTGCAGGAATCTTGAGGAATCAGACTATGAAGCCCAGAGCCTACGCAAATTTGAATACCTCATGAGATTGTTCACAAACAGTCAAAGGTCCTACTTCACCTTCACAGACCTAAAAGCAGATCAAACTAACTTCAACCGCCTACCCAATCTTCGGTTTTGTGGCAGAATTGGTCCTGCACCAGTTAACGAGATATTGCCTGCATCCAAGAACTGCCTATACTTTGGCTCTTTTAGTTGAAAAATACGTTTGCTATCGCTTAAGGCGGATCTTCCCAGATAAAAAATTCAAGAGGGGAGACCAGAAGCTGCCCTTTATTGAGTTGCTCGCCTGGCGAAATAATGACAACTGTAAAAATTAAGAATAAAAAGAAGAAGAGGGTATGTCGATCACCGGAATCATAGTTTTATTATTCTGAACTTTTGAACTCCTGCGGGAGGTCATCGTCACAGATAAAACCCTCAACGAAAAACAAGTACTATTGGTGAGATTATGTCGTGGGGTCGTATATTTTCCTATCTATAATAGCCAGCTACTTACAAATTTTCAGTAGGTCGAACTACTTATTATCTTCCGGTTTTCCACACGCCCCCCATCGATCCAGCTGGGATTTGCTGATGGCACTGAACTGCAGAGCGGTTTTTCGAAGGCAACCAAATTCCATAATTGCTATAATCAGCAAACTAAGAAAAGTTGGCCTTTTGAACTACCCACGGGAATTATCGCCTATTTACAATTTTTAAGTAGAGGGATTTACATAATCTGGCCACTTTCGTTCTTCTTTTAACTCTTTCCTAGTTGATGTTGGTGATACCACCGGAAAATGTCTCTCAGTTACCTCACCCGGGGCTTGGGCAAAGTCCCCTCTATATACGTGTTCGCCGTTGGTCGGGCGGGGGATTCGCGATGATATTAAGGCTCATTTCCTTGTATTCTCCCAAGGTTTGAGTACGCGCCCCAACTTGCCCTCGTTAATTTTTTATTAAACAAAAATATAGGGATCTAATTTTTTCCCTGACATGCCCCGGCCGTCCTCTCCCCGAAAATCAGGTGCACGTTAGCCCGCGGGGCGCGTTTCACACTTTCACCAGACGACCCCACGACATAATCCTACCGTCCTATTAATATGAGGGCAAGGGTCAGTCAACCATTTGGGGGGAGGGGGGCAAAGCCGGTGTCGGAAGGGCCCAAATAACCACCAGTCCCGTCAGTCCGGAGATGCCTGCGCAGGGCCATGTATGCGAGCGCAAGAGCCTTCTTTCAGCATACGGCACATCTAACCAACAGCTGGGACCAGAAGCAGAAGAATGCGTTTGACCACACCCAAAGTTCCTCACTGCCTCGATGAAATACTACTGATCCATCTGCTAGAACCTGCCCGTGGATCACCTGCGCTGATGAGCCAAATGAAGGCAGACTATGCAATGCCACAGGGCAATTTCAGTCTGCTCACACATGAAGTCTGTCTTTCGCTCCTACGCCTACACGTTTTCCCTGAATTCAGGAGTATAGATTTCCGTTCAGCGCCTCGTCATCTAACGTGCTAGTCCTGGGCTTTTTCCAGTAAGCTGAATATAAGTTCACCAAAAGCTCTCCCATTAGACCATTTACTACTGAAAAAGCCCTCTAGAAGTACGGATTTCGAACCGACAGCAGCTTTTACCGACAAAAAGGCATTTATTTGGTGTCCGAAAACCTTCACATCATAATAACACACTTTACACTACGTGGTACCGAATGAATGATATTTTAGACAGTCTCCAAGGCCAGCCGTCCAGCAAGGATCCCTTCAATCCGTCACCATTAGTAGGAGCAGGCAGTTTCCCGTCAGCCATATTAGCATATCATCAAAGACCTCGATCAAAGCTACACCATTGAATGAAATCTTTCTCCTCACGCCGATAGAATTACGGCCAAAGCTGCACAGATTTTCGGCTTTATTTCTTATAATTTCTATCTTTTTCGAATGAAGTCAAGACTTTATCGTATGTTTGTGCTTCCCAAATCAGAATACTGTTGCCCATTCTTCGGCCTGATGAAAGAAGTTAGCCATTGAAAAAGTGAAAAAGTTCAAAATATTTCACAAGAAAACTGCTTTTTCCGACATTTTCCAGTACTTCTTACTCAAATAGATGCCAATTAACGAAACTAAGATTTATTTGGGTCAGAAGATTGGAAGCAGGCTTTTGTCTCCTTTATTGCCTTAATAATAGTACAAATCTTCCCAAGCTTTCTGTCCTTACCCCATCAGCCGTCCGTACAGCCAAAGAAACTCGGCACTTGTCATACCTCTCCCTGCATCCTCTTTATCTAAACGCTCTTTGGTTTTTGCTTCCAGGCATAACTTTCGCTGGAATAACTTGTCAATTGAAATTTGGTCGTGGATAAGTCTGTCTGCTTTCAAGCAAAGACTGCACATTTACGTTAACACTGATTCGATTAACCTTTTATTCTGCTTATCTTTTCCGAGCAGCTTTCTCCATGACTCCGAGAAAGGACCATCGGGAATTTAGGAGATCCTCTTGAAACTATTTTCTCTGCCTCGTCTCCCCGGCAACCTAGATGCCTTCATTAAAACACCGCTTAAACAAACGATTCCACGTGGAAGTAATCAGTCTAAACTGCTGCCATTACGTTGGCTACTAACCGTCATCCGATTTCCTATACCTATTCCTACTCTAATAATCTGTCCTATTTTCCCAATCAGTTCTGTTCTCAGACACGCTTTTTGAAAATGGAGGACCATTGAACTCAGCCTCCATTTTCAATGTAAGAGTCTTTTTAATTGCCTTTGTTTTTAAGTTCAACATTAAATACAAATCATCACCAAATATTGCCCTTAAAGGAAAATTTCTGCCGACATTATTACAAATTTTTACGATTATCTGCGCTCATTTTCAAATTCGTTTTTGAAATTTTTTACGAAACTCATTTTGTATCGATAATGCCTTCCTGGCGCTAAAAAATATAAATTCCAAAAATAAACCATAGGCTTTCGTTTGGATTTAAGACAGGAGTATTTGATAACTACGTGTTCACTACAGAAATGTGGAGTTTTCCAAGACAACAACCTCTTGGTCTCCAGAGTTTTATGAGTTGTCGTTCAGTCCTGCATAACAATATTCATTGATATGTCCGGAACACATTTATTCTCAAATGTTGACCTGCTCACACGCACTTTTCCAAACTTTTAAACCGATTTTGCTTGCGGAGATCCGCCCTATAATATTCACCATTCACTTTTTGACCCAATGGTGCAATGTAAGGATCAGAGAGCCCTCCAAAGGACATTGCTCCCTACACTATAACTGTAGAGCTAAACGGACAAACTTCAACATTCTCAACCAAGCTACGACTTGTAACTCAAAAAAACGTCATTTAAGAAGTTTGATGGATGGAAAAGGTCATAGGACGATTAATCGAAGAAGACAACTTGCTTACAGTCGTCTGCAGTCAATTTTTTGATAATTTTACGGGGGTCACCCTATCTGTGACTTGTTTTTTTCGGTTAGTCTTTACATTTTCTTCCTGTAATAAGCGGTAACAGCCAAAGTGTTATACAAATATTGGTAAACACTGGAATAAGAAACCATCAGACCCTATGCCTTCAGGTTTTCTGCCAGTTTCCTTGTGTTTGGTCTTGGTTTACCAATGGATTTTGAAATAAACATCTTTTTAATTTTCTCCAAACTGTTTGGCCTTCCAGAGTTTTTCTGTCTAGTGAGGGTATCTGTCCGCTTTTACTGTGACCACGAATACTTGACAATTATTATAGCTATATCTACAGCTTACCAACTTCCTCTCGCTTTATGCTAGACGCTGTTATGCATACAGGTCGACTTGTGTCCGCTGAGTTCCACACCATCCGAATCCCAGAAACTGCCTTTTACAGATGCAAAGCTTTTTTATATCTGGCTGGCTGAAGTATACAGTAAACATGGGGATAATCGCTTTCATAAAATAAATCACCAACTAGTGAGGTTGAAGATTGATAAACACTTTTTGCTGAAATTATGTAACTTTTAAACGGTGTAAATTATTTTGGGACACCCTACATAGCCAGGTCAAAATGACAAGCATTACTTGCAGGAATCCCCTAGAGTTTTCCAACAGCACGTTAAACTCTTTCATTCGTGATCTACTGAAAATACAAAAAAACATACACCAGAAACCACTTTTTTCCAAGTTCCGCCGATTAAAACCAAAATACCAGTTTCTATTTAAAAAAACAGGATTCTGATATGCCATCTTCTGGACGTTCGCTGCGGCGGGCTGTCGCTGTCAGTATGGGATTACTGGCCCACACTCCTGGCAGAAGCTGAAGAAAAGGAGAGAAGAAGTTTACCAAGTGTGACAAGTATTCATAGAATTCTGTGGAAACAGTGATCGATCAAGGTGTAATGTAAAAAAGCTAAATAAGATATAGTACTTATAAAGAAACGTATGTGGAAGTCCTTTATCTCGTCCTTTATCTCAGAAAAGGGGAGCAGTCAAAAGCTTACTACCTCGAGCAAGAACGCACTGTTCAGACAACGAAGGCTATCAGATGGCACGTAATTGCTTGTTCAAATTATTCTCTCAAAATGGTCATCCGCAGGAATTCGTACGTCGATGCATGAGACAAGAGGAGTCATCGAAAAAGGACTTTTGCAGTGGCAATCAGATGTCAAAGCCATACACTTGGCGAAGCCTTCCTTACATCAAGAACGTTTCTAAAATCTTTGACAAACACTTAAGGAAGCATAACATTCGGATGGCTCAAAAGCCAACGGCAAATTTACGCAGCCAACTGGTATATGCCAAGGATGGGGTTAATTATTTGGATAAGAAAGAAGTTATCTACAAGCTCCCATGTGTAATGTGTGATGCCGTTTGTTGTAGACCGAGGGAAAATCCGTATCTGTGGGGTAAACAGACGAGACCACTTGTCTCAAGTCACCATGCACATCCTAGATACGGGGCACACCTTCGCGTGGGACAACAACCATACTGTCGGTGTCTGCCCTTTCAAGAAAGCCCGAGAATTCCTCAAGGTAATGCATTTGGACGGGTCATGCATTACTAAGCACATGGAGCTCGATGGTGCGCACATTACTCTCAAGGAGAAATGGGCGCGACGCGATCCAACGCGAACGGGATGAGACGCATGGCAACAGCCAACTGGCGCAAGCACTTAGCCACGCCACTATCGGTTTTCCACATACACTGTTGATTTTGGGTGTTTTTTGATATCTTCAATAAACCCTGCTTCTGAAGTCTCGAAAATTCACGCAATTAACCCCATTTTCCAAAGGACATGATCGACTTAAACTACTTATAATAAATATAGGAATTATAGTAAATGACGGTGGAATCTTTTGAGCTCACGAGTCACTATCATGTCTTCAGGATTTTATGGCTACCATTCCAGTGGATGGTCGAGCTATCTTAAGACATACAACGTTCTCGACTGATAACTTGAAACTTCCCCAGGGTCAGTTACCAGGATAACATTTAAAACCTTAAAAACAACATTTAAATTTCCTAAAACACTGCACCGACCACGCATTCTCAAATGGCAAGAATTTTATGCGCTTAAAAGTACGCACTGTTGTTTAGCCATTCACTCCTACAAAATAGTTCTACTGAAATGTCTTTTTTGCAACAATATGTTTTCGCTCATTCATGCTCAGACCTGCTTAGCTGCGTTCATGATGAAAATATTACAGTTAGACAGGCTTAATCAATTTTTTAATGATTAAAGCTCACTGCTTTCAACGGACCAGATCGGCATGTAGATGTCATTGGACTGGGGAAGGAAGAGGAGGAGGAGGAGGAATACGAAAGGCTGTGAGCATTGGTCATGGGTCGAATACGCTGAGTGAAAATCGCTGTTACCTACACTGAGTGAACCGCATTCAGCAGAGGGTGGGGGGTGACATCCGATTTCTTCTTTGCGTCGGTGTCGGCCACCAAGGAGAGCTTGCTGGTTTTAAGTGTCTTCTGATAATGTAGCACAAGAATTCGATAGCAGTAAACTCACTGCCTCGGCTATTACTGGCACCGGTTCGCGTAGACCCTTGGAAAAGTCGGCTGGTGTCCGGAAGGCAACCTGAAAGAGGATCGAGCTTGAGATCGATCTATTTTCACCTTTTCTTAGCCAAGTTTTCATGTGCTTGCGTACCCGATTTTCCAGGCATGTCGTTGTTCGGCCAATATATCTTGCTCTATTGAAGTAGTTGGAAGAGCTAATGCGCATTGACGTGGCCCTCAACGAGAGTCGGTCTTTACCTCCCAAGCGTATGAGGGGAGAGCTCGGGAAGACTACGCGTAAGTTCGCCACGGTGAAGTTCTTGCGATCACTGTCTTTAGACGTCATTCAATTCTAAGTCAATTGTTGGACATATTAAGGAGGTAAGGAACCGAATTACCGGACAATGGGGGTTGTATTGGAAAGCCCCAACATAGTCCAACGAAAGCTTTGTTTGCGTAGACATCGAGAACACAACGGTAGAGGTTTCCCTTACGTATATGCATAGGAAAGTGTTTTATGAATGAAAAAGGTGGAAGGTCCTACTCGTAACTGCAAGCAATATCAAATAGAAAAGCCAAAATCCACCCGCGACCTCAACCCAAGTGCTCTATAAATTCCACAAAAACGACGCCTACTCACATACAATTAGTAGGCGTTTCTATATAAAATAATACACTGCAGCCTAACCAGGAGATGTCCGAAAGTTGGCGTACTTATTAGATGACAACAAGTAAACCATTAAACAACTTTCAATCAAGTAGGCAGGTAAACATGCGAGAATCACCGGGGCTCTTGGCAAAGCCGCCTTCTGGGAAAATGAGAGTGTACTGCTGGCCAGTCAAGCAATGTTAGGGTTGAACCATACTCAGCGTTTCCATTAAACCGAGGAGAGGGGGGTTCAGACCAGCGGCAGTAGTAACTATAAATCATATTACACAGGTCTCCCCCCCCAACCTCACAAAAAGGAGCAAGTAACTCATCAAAAAAGGCTTAACCTGCGCAGAAATCTCGTTTACCTAACCGTTAAAGTTAGTGACGGCGGATGTTCCTGATACACAAATTCCCATGGAAAGCAAAAGTGACCAAGACTTTGTCGTTTCTGCATGAAAATGAGTCACGTTTTTAGTATTCACAGCACAAAATCATCCTGTCTGGAAAAACCTTACCACATAGTCACTTACGTCTTCTGCATTTTGATTTTTCATTCAGCTCGAAACCTGTTCTGCACTAGCAGAGGTATGAGCCAGGGATTTTGTAACACTTGTGTTCAGAGCCGCCATTATCCGTAGCACACTCATTAACTTCTAGGTCGTAGTTGGCTCGAAAGCGGGTTGGCTGCACAGAGCTGCCCACGTCAAAAACAAGAATCACCTCGTCGTACGAGATAATGGTTGGGGGCAGTTTTTGGCCACAGAACTTTTTCGTAATCGTCTTATTCTTTTCGAGGTGGTGGATAACCCTGACAAAGCTACCTTGGCAGTTCTGAAAGCCCAAGAGCAAAAACAAAAATCAGGGTAAGAATGGAGCTCAGACGGGTAGTTCAACCTAAAATATTGTGAAGGCTTTATGTGGAAACTTGGAAAATCGAGAGCAAACGCTGCCTGATGGAAGTCCTTCTTCTAAAAGACAACGGAACAGAAAGGCCTTATTTGCTAGCAAGTCGCCGTAACTCCCTACGTCCGTCCACTTGGGAAACCTTGTAAATATGTTCAATCTGTCATGCACGCATTCACCGTGTTACCAAGGACAGCAAGCGCTTTTGCAAATGCATCAATATGACCAACGGCGGGTATTTGTCTGGCCATCCTTCCATGGTTTGTGGAAAAGTAACACTCTAAACACACACAATAGTATAGTTTGCAGTGTCACGCATGCGTAGCCTCCACCCGGCTGTAAGCTAAACAGGTCAAAGCAAACATGCGACCTCCAACCACTACTCCCAGTAATGCAACCACCACACTGGGGGGTAATGTGAAAACTTCAGTGCAACATTAGACCCAATTATGGTCAATTTTGATCAAAAAACATCCTTCAGCAACGAAACTAGTCCAGTTAAGATTTAGATATTTGCACAACTCATATCTGCTGAATTTGTTAAGAAAAAGCTCATGTGATTCACAGCTTACATTAAAAATTTATGTAAGGTTCACTCTAAACTCGCTGTCTTATGTTCTAACAACTGCATGCAATGAGGGTTCGAGTCAGAACTCGTCTGCATACATCAGCATGCGAAAGAAGCAGCAAACAGACGAAAACCCATCTTCTCCTTCCTTAGATTGGAGTCAGTGAATTTGAGGCAAATCAACCGATCTTGATGGTTATAATCGACCCTCAAAAGCATTGGTTGCTCGACGAGTCATCCGAAGTCGCAATCGGGAACTGCGCTTTTCCCCACGTAGTAAGAAGCCCATGGCGTAGAACTAAAAGTCATTCGGTTAAATGTGTCAAAGTCAGGGAGACCAGGATATGCGTGGTTTGGTTTGTTTGATAATTTTATCACAATGGGAGGTAACTATTGTTTTTCACCACCACATGCATCCTACAATATGGGAAATTTTTTTTTGAGATGTTTGCTATTGAAATTTTGGCAGGACTGACTAAAGAGTCTTCTTTTGCCTTTGGCGCATAAAAGTTACTTATTTTTACATTTTCAGTGACCCGGCTTCCCCCTTCATGAAATTTTACTAATAGAATGTCAAATTTCCATTTTCATCAAATTCGGCCAATGCAAGATTGAATTTCCCCCAATTGGCATCTGTTTGCTATGCAACGACAGTTTAAGTTGATGGAATTTTATTCTTTTCAGTATACTAAAACAGATATAATCTTAATTTATTTCATATTTTTGATCAACTTCGCACAATTAAATAAGACTTTACGCTCCCTAGCCAAGAATTAAATGTTTGACAACAAAAAACTTTAGGCAGTCGGGCGGGGGTAGTAGATATTTAGAGGGCCCTACAAGTCAGGTTTTGATTGAGGGATGCTTTTGCTTGTTTATTAAATAATATATATAATTACATTGCTATATATAAGCGTGGGAGAATAAAGGTGGCAGAGATTCACAAAGTTTGATATGGCCCTGTTCACATTTTCCTGCTTGTCAACGGCGAGGACCACCTTTAAATCCATGCATGATCGCCATTCCCGCTTTACGCGATCGCGCGATTAGTGATGGCTAAGCGGACTTTTATTTAGCTCCACGCTGCTATGCAAAGGTTCAATTAGCCACACGTTAAGCTCCACTGAGGTATGAAACACAGGCTCATACATTCGATGCCTACTGATCGTTCACTTCAAACGCGTAGCCCTGCATACGTGGATCTCGTTTAAGGACCCTCGGCCGTATACGTCATGTCGGACAAAGGAAGCTTACAGAATTAAGGAAGCCTTTTGACCAAAATCAGCGGCTAAAAAGACCGCAGGATAGGACACCAAGAAGAGAACTGCATTAACGCTATGTGCAGGAAATGCTGTTTCTTGACTCGTGCATATACCCACGAACTATCTTCAAAACATCACTTTGCTTTCGGCTGTCATCATCCTGTTTGCCAAGGCACTGAGGGAACTAAACGGCTTAGTCTGGACATCGCACACTTGTAAGCCTAAAGCTGCAGTTATTATAAACGATTTGGTAAGTGGAATTCCGTCAGACGAAAAAAGACAGTACGATTAATCGAAAACGTCCGGAGTGAAAGGAAAGTTTTAAGTGTCAAATGAAGCTACGATATTATAAAAATCCAAATTTTAACCAACGGCGTCTAATATACTTAGAAGAGTTTTGAAGCTATCACTGTTAATGGAAGGTTATAAATATGAAAATTGCCAACTCGCCTTTGTACGTCTTTCCGTCTGGCCGAAGTTCAAAATTGGGCCGACAGGTGCATTCGGTACCAAAAGCTGTATCTTTGCATTCTTGCTGACACCCTGGTACTACAGGAGCAACTTAAAGAAAAACATTGCTCAATCTGAAAGCTGAAATTAAAGGATCAAGTAAAAATGCTTTATGACTGTAGCATTAAGTAACAAGGTATGATAATGTGGACTGTACGGAATAATGCTCAGGCCCAGTGAATCTAAACATTCTGTCTGCTTTTGGTCTTACAAGCTTCTCAATTAATTCCAGTCAATACAGTTGATATATTTTAAAAAAACAGAATGTGTGTGGTAGAAAAGGGCAACCAAGGAATTCTAGTCCAAAAGCTATACTGCATTTTTTTTAAAATAAGTAGTGTACAACATTATCCCCATAGACTCTGTCTTCAATAATTGGCTTTGCGTAGGTTGCCTAGAGCTGCCAAAAACCAAAAAGCTGTTTATACTGCCTGCTGATTTTGCTGATTGGTGATGAGTTAAATATTAATAAGAATCATGGTAAATAGGACACGGTAGCATATACATCTATTTTATGTAGTTCATTATGAGTGTGTTGTTGAAAGTTAGGTTAGTTAGGGCTACGGTTTATATAATTGTTTTTACAGGACAGAAAATACTACATTTGAGTGGGAAGGGCTCAGATGTTGAGTTGGCAAACTGGGGAGATACACAATATTTAGTTATATTTTAGAGTAAACAGCCCACATACGACACAATCCGTGCTTCCAAGGTAACATAATTTCATTTAAAATTAATTTTTATACATTGAACTAGAACATAACTAAACGTTTGAGGTAAAAGTAAAGTAGACTTTGTTTAGTGGATATTTGCCACAACAGTTTACGTTACCGCTTAAGTTTTTTTTATCAGCCGCTCTTATATAGTCTTATAAAAAAGCATAACTCAAAAAATAGAGAAATAATGTACGTTAATTGCGTATTTCGTGAAGCTACTCAAGCAAGCTGACGTGCAAATAAATAATAAGTTGAAAAACACGTGTTTGTGTGCTCACTATTAGAACGAAAGCAAGAGATTCATATATATTTGTTAATATGCGCAAATTTGAGAAGAATACGACTCGATCGCTGGGCCAATACTTTTATTCGCCTGACGTTTCAAGATCCGTTGCGGATTCGCCATCAGAAACATAGTCATAGCGGTAGCGGGTAGGGTAGCGGTTGCACAAAAATTTGCAGCATTTATATAATAAAGTCATTACTGCAAACATACAGTGAAAAGCCAAAATAATTGAATACGTAAGTTCTGGGAAGCATTTCAGACGAAAAAAGCGATCACTGGAACAAGAGTTTTTTTGTCCTGACCTTTCGGATTCCGTCGGGAATCCTTAATCATAGTTAATCCTATAAAAGTCTGAGACATGCGCAGAAGTTTTTAAGATAACCTATGATAAAGCATTCCTGACGGAATCCGAAACTTCAGGACAATAAAACTTTTGTTCCAGTGATCTTTTGTTCTTCTTCTATACAGTGCAACGATTTGCCTAATGCATATTCGGCGCTGAGACTCAATTTGGCCAAAGCAATTTACCGCTTGGAGAATGGGTAGGCCACCGCGTCACCCTACGCCAGTACGGGAGGGCCAGATGACCAAACAATCATCAGGCCCGAGTCCACCAAACGTGATTAAATGTCAGTAGGTCAGAGCTCGCATACCGTTCAACAGACCACCAAGGCTCAAAAAGGCAATTACGATAGAGGTGGCAATTAGTGAGTCGAACGCGAAGTTTCAAGCCAGTACCGCATCAATTAAGACCGAAGCGGTGGCTACAGAAGTGAGCAATTATCACACACACGCGGATGACCACTGTGAACTATAAATACCGTGCAGCTTGTGCATGTCTCCACCCTATCTGCGCATGACAATGACTGTATTATCATCACCTATGACTAAGGATTCTCGAGGGAATCCGAAACGTTAGGACAATCAAACTATTGTTCCAGTGATCGTATCTTCTTCTTCTTCTAAAGGCAATTAAGGTTAATTGTCGCTGTATGCTTGCAGTAATGACTGTATCCTATAAATACTGCAAACTCTTCCGCATACGCTATCCTACCCACTACTACTCTGACTATGTCTCTGATGACGAATCCGCAGCGGATCTCGAAATGTCCGGCAAATAAAAATATTGTCCCAGCGATTGATTAGTTTTTTCGCAATAACTTCCTGGGGGTCGCATGTTCGCTTGTATGCGTACATTTGTGTATACTCCAAAGATCAATTAAAATACTTATCATGAATAATTCCAAATAATAAGGAAGTTGTGTAGTATGGCAAAGATAATTAACATGCATGCCCGGAGCATTGACAAGGTTACAATTCCTCAAATTTCCTTACTTAAAGTAGAGGAAAATCTTTTCTTCGGTGTTTCTGTAGAAGCTGACGCTTTTTTATGGGGGAGTAGAGGGTTCTGTTGGTTTCTACTTTTTACGTTAAGTAACCCAAAACTTCAAAGGCACCTTATAAAATTGGTTTCCGTGCTGCTTCCTGTGCTATTTCCAGTTTTTCTATGTAGTAGCATATCGTTCTACGTCGATATACTTTTCGCTTTCTCTGAATACTAGCAGCATCACTTTTGTACTACTACTTTGTGTAACTTAACATTCAAACTGCCCCTCCCAACGCTTAGGAAATTTAATAAAGTAGTTTCCGATTCCCATACCACCTCAAAGAAAAAAACCTTTTTGACCGGGTGACATATCTCATAAAACTATAGTACAGTAATATACGTGTAAAAGTTTGATATTCAAGTGAGTTTTTAGCAAAAGATATGCAATGCTTTCATTTACGCCTTGAATGTATGGAAAAAGCAGTGGGTGTTTCATAAAAAGTGCATTCCAGCATTTTATACTTAAGCACCCGAACAACTAGATATAGAAAACTAACCAAAATACATTTCTTGAATTTTTAAGAAGTCTGCAAATCTTCAAAATGATTGTATATGCAATGGATTTATGCGTCGGACGTCTATATTACCGTCCTACATGGTGTTTCTACGTCATCATACACTATATGGATGTTCATATACATAAAAACTTAGTCTTTCTCTTCGAACGGACCATATTTTGCCATGTTGTACTTTTTTAAATATGTCATGGGTACAGATGGCACGTATATGCGTTTCTGTTGGAGCATATGCTTGGCCGAAACATCCAAAACGTCTCATAAGGGCTCGAATTCAGAGCCTGAAAACAAAAAATCGCCAGTTTTCTTCTACAATATTAAGATATTCATATCAAGCACCGATCCAATCGAAAAACCCTCTTTCTGAAATATAGTAAAAGAATGCACACTCAACTGTGTTTTTATCCATTTAAAATATATAATTGGTTAAAAGATGCCACATCTGTTCATCAGACTGCTGCCATATTGGCATTTACGTTGGATTATTGTTTCTGCTTTCAGCAAATCGATGTTTTGGACTACGAAGAATATCAAAACCTTACCCTTATTTATCAGCTTTGACAATTTTAGTTTATTCAGATTATTTGCCCTGTGGCATAGCGAAGAAAGTACAAAGTCAGGGTACAACTTACCTGCTACAAAACTAGCTAAAAATCCATCCTTGCGATCTGAAGCATCGGACACAATCTTTACATACATTGTTTTACCCGTTGACATTACAGTATTTGGTATAGCGTTCCCACATAACTCTATGAGTAGTGATATCCTGTATCCCAAACGGAGTGTGCATATGAAAGCAACCCATAAGTAGACTTGGGCAAGCATGTACTTATTCCCCCTAAATTTAGCCTGCTTTTCATCAGGAATTTGCAACAGATGTTGAGGCATAAGTGACCTCTTTTAAAATTGTGCATGAAGTATGTACTTACTTCGAACGAAGTGAAACTGAGTGCGATGGTTGATCCCGTAGGGCCGTTAATCTTCCAGGAGCAGCCTTTGTTTGCCGGGTATCATACGGATAATTGGGACTGGTAATGGTCCCAAATTGTCCGCTCACTTGGCCACCACAAATAACTGATTTGTATAGACAAAAAACAACCTTTGAAACTGTTATTTGAGAAAGGCCCTTTCAAGTTTATTACATTGTAATTCTATAGATGACTATGGATTTTTCATCATCAAGCAATTTAACAACCATGTCTGACGCATTTACGTGTTTTTTTCTGATGCGGGATGATAAGAATACAAAATGTGTCATATACCACCCAATGAATTTAGCCTAAGTGACACGATTCTTCAAACAAAACTGCTGTCCCAGCAATGAACTCGAGGTTATAGGGGTAAAGTATCATATGAAATGTTATCAACCAGTCATCAGAATCTTTGGCAGTTTTTATTTTGGTCAGCATGTGAAGATTCCAGTGAATTGTACATGAGGACTGACAAAATTCAATGGCCGGACAGTTATGCATCGCCGAAAGGGATTTTAAAGTGATTTTTAAAGCTGAAACAGGGTAGATCTTTGTTCCCCTCTAACCAACTTGAATTTAAGGAAATCAAATATTTTGGATAAGTATGTGGGCACGGCCCAGCAGACAATCAGTTATCAGTTGACTCCACAACAGGTAGTCAGATATGCTTATAATCGGTAGCCGATTAAGTGTAGTGTGTCCTTGGCATGGCAGAACGAGCAATGAGATGTTGTTGAAAACGTACATCAAATATGCTCGCCTTCTTAAATGTCTTCCTTTTATTACAACTGCATAGAATTACAAAGACGACACTTCAGTCTAGTATATACTGCTTTACAGACATCCTCCATTACTGTCCATGCATATGAGTGGCTTGTGTAATGGAACACATAAGACAATTAACCGCCTCTCAGACCCTGTTCAGTTTGGCAGAATGCGTACCCAAGGTGCATTCACGGAGAGTTGACTTGCGAGGTCAGTACAAATTCCGCACTTTACTGACATATATGCAAGCACAACATTACCAGTGGCTTACAAGTAGGTTTTTCATACAAATTCCCGGAAGCAGTTAAAAACTCGCATTTTTGCTTCGATCTGGAATTTAATACAAGTCTTGCTATTAGTAGATAGGCGTACACCGATCAGATACAGAGCACACCCGCCCTAGATTTTGACGACCTGTCATTTTTATTTTCTAGGACATTTTACCGGTAGACAGAGACTTATACGAAGGCCTTTTCTGCCTCGTTAGGCGTTATCAGGTGAAGATACTCTACTCCAGTTTCGCAGCAGAAATTGCCGCCACACTCGAGATTCAAAACCGCATCTCTCCGGCCAGAGGCAAACGCTTTAACCATTGAGCTATCGGGCCCGACGTCTTACCGATTGTTGATCCGGACTACAGCTTAGTAGATTGGCGTACACTGATCAGATACAGAGCACACCCGGCTGGTGAATGTCTCCGTCTACCGGTAAAATGTCCCAAAAAGACAGCAAGAGATGCTGTAGACCACTGCTGATTGTTTGGTCATTGGTAATGGACCTTTAGACTTCATAACCCGTGTTCTGATAGTTTGTGCCGGTTTGTGAACCACGCCACTCCTGAATGGTTTCAGCAATCTTGCAGTCGCTTCTGAGACATTCTTCGCATAGGGAGTTGACAGCCAGAACTTCGGTTTCTCCTCGGTCTACACCTCAGAGCGGCACTTCCTGAGACACCTGTACACGAAGCACTTCGGGTAACCATTGGCCTCGAATGAAGCATGTAGGTACTTCCTCTCCTTCTTCCTCCCATCGTAGTCACTGCAGTGTGTTTGAGCACGCTGAAAGACAGTCCTGACGCAACTGCGTTTGTGACCGACGGGGTGGCTAATTCTGAAGTGAAGGAGGCGCGTAGTGTTGGTCGCCTTACGGTACACCGTCATCCTTATCTTCCCGTCCGCCAGCCTTGTGACTAGAACATCGAAAAAGGGCAATTGATTATCAACCCCCTCTTCCATTGTGAACCGTATGTCCGGAAAGATGGAATTTAGTAGTGTCTTGATGGTCGGCACGTCGCTGATGTCAACGGGGTGACCACTGTCTAACAAGTGTTTTGCAGTAGAAGAACGTGGCACTTTGTTTTCTTGTTTTAAAAACCAAGTAGGCAAATGTCTAGCAACCCTAGTCACCAATCTACCTGCAGCCGCAAGTGCACGTGAATTCATAGATGCAGTTTGGGTTGGCGTGCTAAGGTAAGGCTTCCGTTGCTGGTTCACTAGAAGGCTTTGAGTTGGAGTGAGGAACACCAATTCAGCTGCATAGAGGGTTCTCTTTATAGAACAACATAACCGTCGCTTAACTGTGTTCGAGTGATTTTCTTACTTAAATGGTAAAGATATAAAAACGGGCGTTTTTGGAACCGACTGATCCATATATTTCGGCAGTAAAGGGCTGCTGCATTTTTGAATGAAACGTAAGACGTAGCCACGTTTAAGTAAGGTTTATTTTCTGCTGGCAGGCTCTGCATGTAGGGTGAGCAAGAGCCAACAATGCAATTTTGGTTTTATGCTAATTTGCTCCCACTTTTTGTGTATGCAAGACAAGTAGTCCACGTAGGCGTGTAAAGGTCAATTTTTCTGTTTGTTTAAAATACATTGCACTACAGCTGTCACAGGTAATGTTCTCAACGTATCGTTTCTGTCCGAATAGCCAACAGAAGGTTGTGGTTACTTTGTGCATCACTTGGATTTGGTGCTCCCTCAGGTATCTGTCGACGAGTTCATAAATGTCCTAAATGCACGCGTGTTTGCTAAATTTTTGGTTTGGGCAGTTGATCAGAGAAATGTAGTTCCATTTGTTTTTAATTTCGCTGCCCATTTTCTCATGCATCCATTAGCAAACACTCTAGGATAACGGTTTTGGGAACCAGTTTATATAGTTTATGACTTTCGAGTTCTTAAGGGTCGACGGATGTCTGTTAAATCTGTTTGGATGTTGACAGTTCTCCGCTTGTGACCGATAGGGTACCATGAGTCTGAAAGTTACAAGCTGACGCGCGCGAGGATCAAGGACGCTTGCTCTCAGGGTTGCGGCTTATTCGAGGGTAAAGTAGTTGAACTGAGGAACCAAGCTTGCTGTTCCTCGCAGATGTAAGTAAGTATGTTGAAAATGCAGGTACATTGCTTGCTTTATCAGACAAAACAAACTGAGCAAAAGTGGGGTAAGGGGTGCATGCCTGACCGACTTTGTAACCGATAACTCACCATCTCGATCTGGTCAACTCTGTTCATGCAAAAATCCAATTATACGTCCAATTTCGTGGAGAATTATGCGATGGAAATCGCAACCCTGACCAATTGAAATGTACTGCGTAGAGTCACGTCCCCTACGGACAACAGCTGAACAACATCTTTGTTTATTTAAAATATAAAACGGATTATTTTAGTCCCACTACTAAACCTTTTCACTAAAGTGTTACTGTATTTGGCCAGAGACACAAACTTTCTACTGACCGTGGAACCGTATCAAGCCCCAATTCTCCTAACCGTTACGGCATTGTAAGACTTGACTTCTCAGCAATAATTAGGGTTCCTTGGAACATTAATTAAATCTGATTTTAAAACAGTATCAGTTTTTGTTATAGGGTAATTCTACTCCGATCTGTTTCAGGATGTACCCATCCTCTGTCATTGTCATGAGACCCACATAAGCAGAAAAGCTTCGTGCTGTTGGTCTGTGTTGTCGGTAAAATAATTACATTGTAACTAATAGTTGGCGAGTCACATATACAATTGGGGTTCCAATTAGCTTGCTACTCATGACAATGATAGAGGATGGGTACATCCAGAAACAAATTGGAGTAGAATTACCCTAGAACATATAAAGTCCCGATCAAAAACCGACAACACGGCGGACCCGTGGCTCAATGGTTAGAGCATTCGCCTCTGGCCGGAGAGACGTGAGTTCGAAACTCGAGCGTGGCAGCAATTTCCGCTGCTACACTAGAGTTGACCTGCCATCACCTGATGAGGCCCACATAGGCTGAAAAGCTTCGTGATGTTGGTCTATGTTGTCGGTAAAATAGTATCAGTTTGTTTGCCCACATCGAAGTCCGCAAACTTTTACTGGCTTGATTGAGAAAAGCTCAGGACACATTATCAGTGCCATCCAGACTGTGTGATAATGATCTTATGATCTTACATATTCTACCGTGGGTTCAACTCTCGCCGAGTTCGCTGACTACATTGAGATTAAATTCTCGCAAAAGCTTATTCAAGCCTTTTTACAAAGCATTTTACTGGCAGTGATCTACTATTATGAGCAATACATCCTAAAAAACACAACAAAGCAGATGATATTCCAGCCACTTGATTCTAAAACAGACTAAGGCTTATCGTGGGAGAGCCAGACAGTTTTTGAAACCTTCTGAACAAAATGTCTAACGAAAACGATGGCAGCGAATAAGCTCCTAAAAATATATATTTAAAAGCACGCTTCATTCGTACCAGTGTGCTTTCTGCTGAAGCTGCTTTGAGGCCAACGACAATGAAAATGACTGCGTGGTCAACTGACATAGTTAATGTCCAAAAAAGGCTAAATTAGGCTTCACAGACATGGACATAGGTTTGAACATTTATTCAACGGACGTACCCTGCGACCAGTATGCAGTAGTCGCTGAAGATCAGGCAACATGTCCAAATATGCAAAAGATTAATACATTTTCGCTAATTGGCATTGACTCAGGTTGTTATACTGATAATCATGTAGACAATTCTGAAGTCATTTCACTCATGATAGGATGCGGGCTTTTTATCGAGCTTCGTTCTGGTCACTGGTAGAACGCATATATTGTAAAAACTGGCTAATTAAGTAGTATGCCTTCTTATTATTAATTTGTAATTTGTATAGAAAATGTTAACTAAAGAAATTTACTCAATTTTCCAATTAATTTTCATTATTATATCAAAGTTTTTGAAAATGCATTCACACCACTATCCTCATACCGTTCAAAACGGTTGCTATGCACTCGCATATACCGGTGGTCGTTTTCACGGGTAGTGTGGCCTCTGACGGCGCACGCTGCAATATGTCACCTGTGACCCTCAGAACGTCCTGCAGTCGTAAGGGTAGGGACCAGTACATACTATGCCTACCATCCTACACTCGGACGCTGTACACGTTCATGCCAGTGAAAGAAGGAATACGGAAGAAGGCTATTGAAGCGGATAGTAACTTCTGGGTATTTATATTGAACTTTCTAAATTTAAAGCAACGTTTCCAAGTTCCAAATTCAAAATTAGCAATAACGGCAAAATGATTTATTTTATCTATAGCATTTCGACAGAGCACTTCATTTGATGCGTATCGTGATACACATAAGTGAAAATACACATTGAATTCATACATAAAAATCGATATAAACACAAGGTCATAAGAAGTGGCTAATCAATAAAATAATAAGTTTAAACGATATGGTCAGCCTTGGTACCATTAGCTTCCTGTTTACACAGTTCTTCATTCAAATTTTTACCTCAGACTTTTTTCCCCATTTTTGCTGACCATAGCGTTTAAACTTCTTATGTTATTGATAAGCCACTTGACCAATTCTTATGACCTTGTGTTTATATCAATTTTTCTGTATGAATTCAATGTGTATTTTCTCTTATGTGATTCACGTTACACAATGACAGGCAGCAACTAAAGATGTCTCTCGAAATGATATGGATCCAATAAATTATTTTGCTGTCATTGCTTTTTTTAAATCGAACTTTTTCACTAAGCCACAGTTCTTTTTATTTAAATAAAGTGACTACCTTATGTTTTTATGTGACGAAAAGATTAACAGTAATTGTTCTTATTTAGATTTATTTTATTTCTTCGAGCTTGGGGATTGTCGAGAACCTTTTATTTTTCGTACCTACAACCGAGAACTTGAGTACTTAATGTGCCTTATGCTGTTCGTTATTATTTCTAAGTTTTCGTAGACGCATTTGCGCCTGTATGCATGTCTCATCATTCTCTATGTCTGGAGAACGCATAAAACAGAAAATCGATCATATTCTGTAAATTTTGTTTGCGCACACTGAAAATGTGAGCAAATGAAACGGAGACGTAAAAATGAGCAATAAATTAGAATAACAAATTTGGATATTTTGTTAAGTTGAAAACTTGAAGCAAACACTTTCTTCATATAGAAAGAACTTTTCTTTAGTCAAAATATTCTGTGCATTTTAATGTTAGTGGATAGGTATAAATCGAATTTCGTGGAAAAAATATGTCATCAATTTCTTCGTTTTCAGTGTCTTCATCGCTAAATTGATAAACTTCGTATCTGTTCGACGTTCGAATCAAAACCTTTAAAATAAGATGAACAAAAAGAGCATTTACCGAAAGAAAGTGTTTTCCGATGTTCGATTTTTATGGACATGGACACGCTGCTGTTATTAATTAATGCCTCAAAACAGCAAACCGTATTGTCGAGAATGAAAATATGAACGGCAGAGTTCTGAAACTACTATTCATAAGATCAATAAAAATATTTTCATAAAAGGTTACCTCTTAGAAAGTGCTTGAATTAAATATTCTGTTGACGAACTTCTGTGTATATTAACATTTTCGAAGGTAATGTCATGATGAGATTAGAGAATTTTAACAAGCTGGCCCGAATGTCTTACAAATCAGCCCAGATGATGCTTAGGACGTTTGCCAGTTCATATTCCCACCTGGTGTGCTGGTTGATGGCTAGGAGAAAAGCACATTGTAACGTGTTAAAGGAATACCCAATCCCAGAAGAAGCAAGGCGCAATTTCCGCTTTCTAGACTCATAATAGCCAGATGAGTCATCATGGAGTAAACGTTACATTCGGTTCTGCTAGCATGCAGTTCCGGAACTGTAGCTTATTGTGCATAGACTGCTGGTCTTTAGACTATCGAGGTGTATGCAAGGGGTAAATGCGACTTTTTGCTGGACTGAGAGTTTAACCACTGTGATTTCCCCCAATCAGTCTGCTATAAGCAAGCCTGTGTGAATATATGAGTGAGTGTAAATGAGTGTGCAGGCGGCCCAACTCCGCTTATAACGGACATTGTAAACCACACTCAGGTAACCAAACTTAGCAGCGATAATTCGTTGTAGACCACTGATTTTTCCTGTCAAAGGCTGACTGACAGTTCGCTTCTGATTTGTCTTGAATAAACTGCATGTCTCAGCACAAGGATGTGACTGTGGATGTGCTGGTATGGACTTCAGGGCCATATTCCTTTGTGAATATCCTGCTAGCTTTCAGGACTTTCAAGATACGCCTGCGTTTGTGGTAAGGTGTAAACTTGACTTTGTGGTCAACTGACTGGCGGACCGAATTGATTCGCTGCCCCTCGCTCACGCCCCCCCTCCCCCTTTATTATGCAATAAACAAGCATAGGGGTGAACAGATTTGTTTATCCAAATGCCGTTATCATGCTCTCACTTCGTGGGATCTGAGTTAAGTATGCCGGTTCCGACCACTTGGGCGCGAGTGAGTAAACGCCAGCCAGTGTCCGCTAGATAGCAGTGATAGGAGTTCGTAAACACCCAGATGCATAATGAGTCAGCAGAAATGGCCATTCCAGTCTCTTTTGTCTTTGCTGGTAATGGACGAGTGAGTTTCTGTACTCATTAGTAAATGCTCGTCATCGATAGGTATTATTTTTTTCAGATGTAGCGCACTATTTGTGGATGATAAGAAGAAAAACACACTGAAACACAGAAACACAAGTTTCTGTTAATTACGGTAGATGGCAGCATTTTCAGCAATTGTAAACCATAGTACATTTACAACTGCACTTAACAGTTACAAAAGATACCGGTATAGTGGCATCTTAAGTTAACGTAAACATACAGTTCTGCGAATCCTGCAAACAAATTTCAGATCGAAATTAAACTTGGTAGTTTAGCGTAAATCTGGACAGGTTATTGTGATCAACTGAATGGATTTGATAATAAGAAGAGCTTTGGTTTGGAAAACTGCCCTCTTATTTAAAGTTATTGGGGGAAATAGGCTCTCATTTTTTTGCTTACTCATGAGTATGTTTAGATAAAAGGAATTCCGTATGCTATAAGGAAATGCAGGTCCAAACTTTCTTCTAATATACATTTTTCTGTGGAAGAATTCCATAATTAGCAAAAAAAGGTGGAATAAGAATCCCTTCCATTGCTGGAAAATTTTGTGCAATGCCGATCAAATGGAACTAAAGCGAAGTTTAAGGAATCGCATTTATTTTCTGAAACAAGCAGTAATAGAAGTTTTAAAAATTATAGTTAGCTATTCTGTGAAGTATTTGTGCACAAAATGCAGTAAAAGAAGTTTTGTCGCGTTTTGTTGAAAAGCTAACCCCTAACCTTGCACATGATCAAACCTCGCCATACATATTACCGCACAGGGAATTAAAGAAGGCCTACTTGCATTTCAGTCAGGTAGAAATATACTTTCTTGTAAACAATAGGTTCCGCTCAAGCGTTATTAAGAAACGGAACAGACAGACAAATAATAGGTATTCAAAAAAATGGTCATATAATGGGCCTGCTTTTTCTGAATTCGCACGTTTATTACGGATCTTGAACTCAATCTCCTTAAGCTAAAAATAATCCGTTATAAAGATAAAGGTATGTTCTTTCATCTTCAGTCAAATTTAATCGTTTTTCTTTCGGTAAAATAAAAAATTGTCAAAAGTCCCCAAGGTCCCTGTAAGATTATCCTGTAAAAAGTTAATATATGCAGAAGTTTGTCAGCTGAATATCCAATAAAAGCACTTTTAAAAGAGGTTACCCATTATGGAAATTTTTTTATTTATCTTAGGAATAACAATATGCGTGGTATCTAGCAGACATGTTTTATGCTCGAAAAGGTGGTTTGCTGTTTTGAAGCATTTCCACATTTGAATAACATGGCCATTTGCATAGCAAATAATATCCAAAAGCTCGTTTTTGGTAAATGCTGTTTAGTTATATCTTATTTTAAAGGGTTTGATGTAAACGTCGAGCAGGTTTTATACTTAAAAACTATTTAAGTTTATTGTTCTAATTTATAGCTATTTTTGACGTCTCCACAAGCTGAAAATTATCGAAAAAATTTTATTTTTCTTTACAAACACTTAGTACTTCTTATAGTTCTTTTAGGTACTTAATAGGCCTAATGCTGCTCATTATTATTTATAAGTTTTCGTAAATGTGTTCCCGCTGGTATGGGAGAAATAATCAAACATTTACACATTTGGAAAATTTTCTTGCAGCACTCGCAGAACTGTATATGCTGATAGAATATATAATGCGTGTTACTGGACATAACTGAGAAGGTAAGGCGATCACGGGAATGAAGGATTTATTTTATATATATGAGAAGAAGACATGATCACCGGAACCATAGTTTTACTTTCCTGACGTTTCAAAAGCGTACAGGCTTCCGTCATCAGAGGTGGGAGATGAACCGCGCCTCACAGTATTTATAGGTGACAAAACATATACATGACGGGTTCAATGTTGGCGGAAAGGAGGGCGGCAAATAGGGATCATGAACCATCGTGTCACTTCATGAGGCTGACAGATTGAGGTCCGTTTTGAGGCCGTCTCTGTGTTAATTGTTCAATGTCCCTGTGTAGCTCTGTTCAGTGTGGATTTGACAGGTCAGCGAATAGGGATCACGAAGCATCCTGCTACTAGTTGCGGTGATAAAAAATGACAGGTTTAGGTCAGTTCAGAATCCTCGGTCATTATTACCCGTCCCCCATGTGTCGTTGTTTTCAGCCTAATTATCGGTCTTGGCTGTCGTCCGAGAGTGCTGATCTTGTACAGGTTTCTGCCAAGCTGTACTTGACCTTATCTGTCTCCCCAGGTATGCGATCTTGATTGTGCCATCCCCTTTGTCCGTTTCTGTGCCCGTAGGGTGACCGGAAGAGCTGGCAGAGACGATGCCTGCTCCTTCGTCCAGTCCAGGACGCAGGGTAGCTCCGTGTATATCCGTCACGGTCTCGTCTGTGCGTGGATTTGCGCTAGATCTAGGTTCACGTTTGCCACTTCGTTCACCAAGCTGCATTAAGAGAGCTTGGTAGGCGGCGGGTAGCGCCACACAATGTTTGATGGAGGCTGGCGCAGTGTATCAGGCCTCGATTGTTTCCCTGGGTACGCGGTCAATTCCTCTTCCGAAATTTCGGCATTCTGGAGGGCGAACGTGCGTCCTGAGTCCGCGCAGTGTTCCGCCGCCAACGATAGAGGGTCCATCATTCTCACTACCCTCATATGTTCTAGCATTCGTGTCAGCAGTCGTTTTCCAGTCTCTCAAACGTAGTCAACCACGCGGGAATCACATTTTACTCGGTATATGACGTTTGCAGTTTCACCGCGTGGCAAGGGTTTCTTAGGTCTCATGACCAGATGTCGTATCCTTGCCTCTGGTCAGTGATCGATGCCGATCTCCAGTGGTTTTAATAGACAGAAGACTGCCTCCAAAACGCCATAAATATATGGTACCGTGCGTCATAATTTCGGTTGATCGTCTGCCGGATCTCGCTTAGGTCAAGACTGTCTGGCGCGTTCGATGAAATTTCGAGGATATCCGTTGTTCAGGAAGAGACGCTGAAGATATCGTGACTCGCGCTTCCGGTCGTGTGGCTCGCTGTAGTGTATTTTCACCCGTTTGTTTAATGTTTGCACACATCTGCGTTTGTGACATGACGGGTGCTTGCTATGGTAGGTCAGGATTTGGTGCGTATTGGTGGCCTTCCGATATACCGTCGTTTTGAGGTTCCCGTTAGGTTTTCGATGGACAAGAACGTCCAGGAACGGCAGTTGGTTGTTATTTTCAGCCTCCATCGTAAACTGGATGTCAGGGAAAACAGAATTTAGGAGATGTTGATATTCCTGGACCATTTTTCGCTCATTTATGACGAAGGTATTGTCAACACATCGAGTCCAAAACTTTTGCCAATAGTTTGCGAACACAACAGTCGTGTCGTGGCTGAAAACAACGACACATGGGTGACGGATAATAATGACCGAGGTTTCTGAACTGACCTAAACCTCTCATTTTTATCACCGCAACAAGTGGCAGGATGCTATACGATCCATATCCGCTGACCTTTCAAATCCACACTGAACAGAGCTACACAGGGACTTTGAACAATAAACACGGGGACGGCCTCATAACGGACCTCAATCTGTCAGCCTCATGAAGTGACACGATGGTTCATGATCCTTATTTGCCCCCCTCCTTTCCGCCAACATTGAACCCGTCATATTTATGTTTTGTCACCTATAAATACTGTGAGGCGCGGTACAGCTCCTACCTCTGATGACGGAAGCCTGCACGCTTTTGAAACGTCAGGAAATTAAAACTATGGTTCCCGTGGTTGCCTCTTCTTCCTATTTATGCCCAGAGACTCGCATTTTCGCATCTTTTATAAATATATATATAAATATTTTAGCAGATAAGCGTACACCGACTTCTCAAACGAACCATAATTCTGTCCATGTTGCCATTAGAGCTCTTGCGAGCCTCCATCGCGAGGTGGCTTGGATATAGGCAGAAAGACATTACCAGCAAAGACTCGGGACAGAAGTTGGTGTCCCGCTCGAGTTTCGAATGCGCGGCCTTGTTAGTTAGCAGTCCAACGCTCTAACCACCGAGCCACGGTTTTGCAATCTTGTTGGTTTTCGATTGGGAATATACAGTGGCAAACAGGCGTTTACCGATCATTTACAGGATAAACTTGGCCGTCTCTTGTGCCTTTGGAGCTCACAGTCAAACCTGCGCCGCAAGGCGGCTAATCACCTTATTTGTAGCCAAAAAAGCACGCAGCACCTAGCAGGAATACCGCTTTTCCTCTTTGAAAGTTCGCAGATCGGTTGAATTCCTTTACCTCTGGGCTTATATTGTGATTTTGACTTATACTGGTGCTCCTGGCACCAGTATTACTTATAAGAGTTTAAAAATAGTGGCCCGTGGGCATATCGGAGTTAATATTTCGTAGTTTGCGTGTGTGCAGCTTTTGTTTTCCCACGGCATCAGGTCAGTCTATTTTGTGCATTTATTGCCTGAATAGTTGACTGGGAGTCAGGCGGTGATTACTGACTCTTACGCAAAGCCATGCAACCTAGCAAGCGTAGACAGATCGGTAATCAATAACGAGGCAGTCCCATGTTCGCCCATCGCGTAGCATGCACAACGATGAGAATGAGTTTGTCCTAAATGATAGTATGCTTGCACGGCATCTACCGCACCCTTTTGTGACCCTTCAATGCATTGGACCAACATAGTTGGTAGAACACAACCAAGTTTAGAAGAAGATGATGCGATCACTGGAACAAGCCTGTGCAGCCTGTACATATCTCCACAACATCTGCGCATGACCATGACCATGTTATCATCACCTATGATAAAGGAGTCCCGAGGGAATCCGAAACGTCAGGCAAATAAAACTTTAACTCTTGTTCCAGTGATCACATCTTCTTTTTCTGAAGTGCTTCCTGGGACTCGAATATTCTCTTCTATTGACAATCAAGTTCTTTTTGCTGGACATGTGTACTCATTACAAATGCTTGATATGATTGTTGCACCTACTCGCCTAGGCTCAAACTTACATCGCCCCAGCAACATGTGTGTTAACTCGCCAAGGTTATTACTTACGCTGTCGTGGTATTAGACACAGGTGATTGAGGACCGATTGCGGTGGCTACTGCGAGCCATCATCCCTATGTTTATCCTACGGTAGAGATTTCATTTTTTTACCTTCTCTGTGCTGTGTTCGCTGTTTTATGTAGAAAGTTTTCCGAAAGCTTAATTAAACCGGCTGTAGAATTTTCCATCCTAACCGTAGTGCCTTTTGCCAAACTGGAAAACAATGACGGCTTATATTGAACTGAATATATGTTACATAAGTGCATCTTTCTTTGCGATGATTCACTGCAAATTTGTCGCATATTTTTGTCTTCATATGAGGCAGCCTGTGATAAATGAACAGCTGACTTCTGACTGTTGTCTTCTAGTAAAGCTTTTTAAATTCCATTCGCTTGTCCTATATGGGCCTCCATATTAAGTATGAGCATGATGTTCTCTATCTATTTTGTTTTTTTCTTCAGCTGTTTTGACTGAACTTCCGTGTCTGATTGATTTTTGTGCACCACGTGTTCTTAAAATCATTCCTGCTCCCACGTATGCGCCTCTCTACTGAATGCACGATTTGTAGCTTTAAGTCCGGCTCTGTATTAAATCAACTTATTTGCTCTATACGAGTCTCCATTCCCGATATTTGTATTCAATTTATTCCTTGCTGGTTTTTGACAGCTCGTCATAAAATTGAACTGTGCTTAGTATTTTGATTTATTGTCCATGATAACTTTTAATACCAAATAGGCTGTTATGATTTCGATAAACATGGCAACATGGACAGAGGATTGGGTCCTCTAACAAATCGGCGTACGCGTATCTACTACTGTACATCCCCAATATAATACTGGCAAGACTGCCCGCTCGTAGCACAATGGTAAGGACGCTTGCCTCTGGCCGGAGAGAGGCGAGTTCGAAATTTGAGTGTGGCAGCAATTTCAGCGGCAACATTGGAGTTGGCTTTCACTCGCTGACGACAGAAAATGAGATTCCTTGGATTTCAACTAACGTTGCATTTGGCGCCATTCCACAACTATTTGTATCCAGTATACTGTGCTGAACTTGAATCTACTAGTAAGCAGCATTTTGCACCTCAACTCAACTAAATGAACTAATAAGCAACCTAAGATGTGTGTTGAATCCTCCACTAAAATTTTGAGCTGCAAATTTCGTCAGATATACTGTAGTTATGTTTATCACTGCACTTAAAAACTTGCAAATATTGAGCTGCTTGTGGTTACTTTTGGTTTAATTTTATTTCATATGTGTTTTATTATTCAGTTTATAGTTCTATAAAACCATCACTAAAATAAGATTTAAAAAGTAATCTAAGTATAGTAAGCTTAAATTTTTGTTCAATTTACTTTTCAATCAACACACGATTGCTTGTTAGCTTATCGTACTATACTATCTGTCTTAAAGCATGAGAAGCTATTATAAGTTTTTAAAAATGGGCGGAATGGCCTATCTTTCATGGTTTTATGTTAATCTATTAAGTTCGATGCAGAGTCAATATTAGCTTGTGGCATTCTTGCAGTTACGTTTGCACAAAATTTTTTTCCCACTGGTTGCATTTTTCGTTTTTATTTTGCTTATTGCAGTTATTATTTCCTTTGATTTTCTGCTTTCATACGCTGAATGTCTTGTTAATTTTTCCTTTCCTGTGATATGACACAACCATAAAATCCCTATTATCATTGTTCCCATAAAACACCATGATGAGATCAGCGATATCTTAGTACCTCGGCACATGGTAATGTTGCTACCACATCCTCCTATGCGAACATTTATGTCAATTTGACGTGCCCATCCAAACCCCAACATTTTTGGCCATGACGGCCAAAGATAATCAAAACAGCGAAATCATGGCTACTCAGAGCATTTCAGTAGCCACGTAGTAAGGTATCAACCCAGTAGGCCTACAGGACCACTCATTGTCCAACCCATTTTCACACTCGCCGCTTGTTCCTCTGAGACCGTATCGTCCGCAGCACATTCTTCGTCGGTTTTGGTGTTGACATGAGCGTATTTTAACCAACGCCTGCTGAGTGCAAACGATACAGCTATTTGCGTTTCACAGTTCCTAACAGTTTCATTAAACCCACTTTTATTTAGCCTTCCATCACACCCGACTTGGATCTTTGACTCAATTGTCAATGGGTTTTCATAATCGCCGACGTTTCCGCAGCCCTCTTAGGAATCGACTTTCTAACTCCCTTCAACCTGTTAGTCGACTTGGAGTATAATCCGCTTGTCGATAGACGCGTGAACTTTCGTTCCCTGACGAACTCCGCATTCCGAGAAAAATTTGCAGGGGAGCTCACTTGCAACTCCAATTACTTATAAGCGTATTGTGGTCAGATTGCTAAACGTTAGCATAACAACGTGAATGCAATCAGTTCCTCTGCCACAGGAACAGTGGGTCTGACACAGACATGTGGTATTCTCCAAAAATTAGAAAAAAGAGTGCATGAAGATCAAAAACAGGCGTACTCTCAAGGCATAAAAATGAACTATATGATGATGATGAGGATGATGATGAGAACTTTATTTTGATGACAACATAAAACTTTCATGAAAAATGGCTCCATTCACGGAGAGCAAGAGCTAAAGTAATTTAAGGGGTCCAAAAACTTTAGAGAAAACGGTCAAAGATCACCGAAAACTCAAAGTAAGAAGTTGACACGGTTACCGCATAAGTTATGGAGTCAGGTCGGCCTTCAGCTTCTCAATTTCCGTTTCTTCACACGTGAGGAAGCCTGCTAACAATGGGAGCATTGAGTTCTGTTAGGCTGATGTACGAAATTTCATATATCGGAAGTTTCGACGCGTCGTACGAGAAGACTTTGCAGCCATTAGTTCGGAGTTGAGAGGATGAGTGTCATCACTGAGAATACGGTCCACGAAATTCTTGACCGATTTGAAATGTCACTGAATTATAAGGTCAGCTAAAAAAGCATAGGAATAGCCGGCAGTTGAAGAGAGCCTGCGGAGAATACGTTTGATAATAATAGTCTTTTTTTAGTAGTGCTGGAAAGGTTACAGGAGAGCAGTAAAGAATGAGAGGGAGGATACAAGCATCTATAAAACGCCAGATGAGGGCTTGCGGGGTGCGATAAAAACGCAAGCGGCGAATATAATATAAAAGTTTGCGGATTTTAATGAAAATGTCTTCAATATGAAGAGTAAATGAAAGGTTGGAAGCTATTTTTACACGAAGGTATCAGAAGGAGGATACCTTGTTGGGCAGAAAGTCGATGGTTTCAGGACTGGAGGAGTATCGCAGCCTGAAGATACTCTGGACTGAATTTCGCTCATAAAGTAAAAAGCTATTCAGGTAATAGTCGTCCTGAAACGTCTATAGGGACGATGCGATGTTCTTCAAGTTGGACAGGCGCACGAAGTTGGGGCCACCGGTCAGGCGATGGAAGCAGATGAGGCGCCCATACCGGTTCCTCGACTTCCATCTCTACAGGGTTACCTTTCACGTGCAGTACTCCCTATTCTGCTTGGAGTACTCCTCCTTCCAGGTGATTTGACCAACTCCTCTCCCTTACGGCTGCTTGCGAGAGCGGCGTATTCAGCAGAAGGAGGACGGGGATGTAGAAAGTCATGAGCAGTAGTCATTGTCACTGTAACCGCAGTAGTTAAAAATATAGAAACATGTTCGTTGTCCTAAACTATTAAGCGGTACCCGATCAACGGTAACTTTTATGCTGTTTAAGAAGCTAGCGTGGGCGCCAGGATAAACAGTGTGTGCTTACCCACGCACACACAGAATTGAGCATTGCAAAGTCAACGGCTAGGTAGTGCAATGGCCTACGCATTCGCCGGTTTGTGTCCTCACTGATGTGGAACAAAATAGCTAGGAGCGCAGAACTGTGTTATTTAAAGGACTTGCGTTAAAAGAAACGTTTTAAAACGATTAATTTGGAACCATACACAGAGTAAATGAATTGTACCAACAAGACTAAAAGCCTTCGATGCATCCCACGAAATATTCCACGTTCCGTGAATATTTGCGACGACAGAGGCAGTCACCATTTTCGCTCCACATCGGTGAGGACACATGAACCTGCGAATGCGTAGGCCGTTTCACCGCAGATCCGTCAATGTTGTAATGCTAAACCCTATGTTTGCGTGGGTAAACACATACTCTTTACCCTGGCACCCACACCAGCTTCTAAAACAGTATAAAACTTACAGTTGATCGTGGACCGCTTCATAATTTAGGACAACGAACATGTTTCTATATTTTTAACTTCTGCGGTTACAGTGACAATGACTACTGCTCATGACTTTCTACATCCCCGTCCTCCTTCTGCTGAATACGCCGCTCTCGAAAACAGCTGTAAGGGAGAGGAGTTCGTCAAATCATCTGGAAGGAGCAGTACACCAAGCAGAAAAGAAATTACTGCATATGAAAGATGACCCTGTAGAGAAGGAAGTCGAAGAACCAGCAAGGGCACCTATCTGCTCCCCTCGGCTGACCGGTGGATCCGACTTCGTGAACCTGTCCAACTTGACGAACATCGCACCGTCCCTATAGAAGTTTTAGGACGTCTGTTACCTTAAAAGGGAATATATTATTTTTATTTTCTGGGAGTACGCCTTTTTGAATACAGTTATTTGATATTCCTGCTCTCTTTTTGTTCCAATTTTTGGAGAATACCGCATGCCTGGGTCGGGAGGCGTGGGGGGGGGGTAAAAGAGTAGGGTAAAGCCGCATAGACATTGTGTATTCTGTGTAGAACTTCAGCTGCGATCAAGGACCCCGACCTGTCTGTCCGCTAGCATGGCTGCGGACGTGAGTGAGTCAACGTCGGCCGGTCTCCACCTGAGTAGCTGACTGCATGCTGTCCGTTTGTGGGTCCCTGTGGTTGGCTACCCCTTAAGCTGAACGCGGCAGCTCAAGAATTATCCTCACGTGACCCTCTGCGTGGCGTGGGCACCAGAGATAGGAGGCGCTAAGACTCGCCCCTCCACCTCCCCTTCGCCTCTGACACCGAATAAATTTAAGGATCAACAGTTCGGCCAACGATTAAATGAATAAGTGAATCGAGTGCACATGCGAGTTTGAGAGCGCGCCGATGGTGACCGAATTTGCTCGAAATCGAAGGAAGGAGGATGCTGTGACCGGCCCAGAGGTGCAATTTATAAATTTACGAGACACTGTGTAGGTGTGATCCCGCAAAGTTTACCGGTGAGTTTGCACGTTGCTGTGAGGGGAAAGGGCCTGTGCGAAACCGTACATCCTAATGAATGCTGAGCCAGACGAATCTGCCAGTGAAGAATTTCATCGTCGTCGGGGCTCAAAGATGGAATATGTTGCAAATGGTGTCGACCGCAGTGGAATTGCATCGAGACCAGCGTGCTTGGCTATTGGACATCTAGGAGGAAAGCACGGGTGAAACTGTCGATGACAGTAATTAAACGGGACAACCCAACGCTGGTACGTTTGAAGGATTGCCCTCACAAAAGAGTTGGAAGCTAGCAGCTGAGTTTTTATCAATGACATTGCTTTTACTCGTGCAAAGGTATCGGCAACTCTGTTTTTCTATCGGTGGACACGATGAATCCCACCGAAAAAAAAAACAATTAGATGCAGTAAACAGGTAATATTTTGACGTCACGTTTTGTTTCAGGGATCCAGGGATCCAAGCCTCACAAAGTCTCATGCGGAAAGGTTTGCCTGGCCTGGCATAAACAATGAGGTCAAAGTTTGGGCGCTGTCGTATCTCAGTTGCTAGCGAAGCATGTTGAGATGTCTTAACAAGTATCCATCTGGCACTTTCTACAGCCTTGACACACGGTATTACCATGTCCATCTCAATTTCATATACCCGTGGCGGTCTGAGTAGTGTTTGTACTCGGATCACAACAATCATCAGGCCGAATCCCATGTTTTAAGTAAAAGGCCAGAAGTCACCTGTGAGAGTGATTTTTTCTATGCAGAACTGCCAGTTGCAGTCCCAGATGGCAGTGATCACTGGCAAAGCCAGGGCTAGTGTTGATTGCGTCCAGCCAGACCTGAGATGGAGTGAGGCAGTGGGGGCAGCTGCTTAAGTAGGATTGTGGAGCAGGTTCAAATGTTCTCTAATTGGTGTGTGTGGGATATTACCTGAGAGGTGTCATGTTTGGTGGCGTAGGCTCTGTCGGCTGAGGTTTGAGGGAAAGGACATGTTCAAGTGGCACTTAGGCAGTCGCGACAACCTGGATGCACGTGTGTATGTCTGAGTGGAAGTTGGTCAAGTCTCTGCAGATCAGCGCGTCTGAAAGCGCTAACTGAGGTGTTGGATGACCTTGAGGCAACTGGCCTTGAACAAGGACGCTGGAAAAAAGCAATATCAGGTCTCGGCTACAGGCCCTTGCCTCCATTAAAGGCCTTCACTCATCTTCATTCCTTCGTCAACTGCTAGGCTGAAGCCGTATCCATTGTCAGACACCATCGTTAAGCATTTCTTCGCTCATGAATAAATCAGCATTTGTACTGCTTCATGCACGGTTAGGACGTATGGAATCAGAGTGATCCACGTATGACAGGCTGATGACGACTAACTATTCAGAAATGACCATTCCGGTCTCCGTTTGCTTTGCTGGATCCCGTTCACTGACCGAGGTGCTCCGTTCAAATCTTGCTGCGCGCGCATTCGGAGAACAGCCTACCATTCAGCTTTGACGTCGTTTTTATGCCGGATTTCGATAAAGACTGTGGGCACTATGGTAGCCGTTTGGCATATTTCTATTTATACAAAACTTTTCATAGCTATTCCAATCATTACTCATTTCCTAAACTCACCTTTACCCATAGTTGTTTAAACTAATGTCCATTTACTGTTACGTGGTACACCTAAATTGATGTGAGTTTCGGTCTAGTTAATCTAAGTTTCATTCATTGTCCTTATTTGTCATTAGGCGGCGTTGGCAGGTAACTTTATTCTAAAGTAGCTGTCTTGGTGGACTTATTTCGAGTAGTACTTAGCCTGGGCTTGTATTATCGGTAATCTTTTTTGCTAAAACCCATGGCACGAATCAACAGATCATTTTCGAAGATCCGCCGAGATCCGATGATGAGATATTTGACACTTTCTCTGTGACTCGTAGTTGCTAAAAGATGCGAGTGTCTTAAATATGGGACATATTTCCCACCACTTTCTCTCCTCGTCCCTTTCCTTCTTTAGGAATGGATTCGACTCGTGAAGTCTGTTTGTTAATCTTCTTCGCATGAATGGACAGTATTTGGAGTGGCTTTCTTTGAACTGACCACAAACCGCATCAATATCGCCAGATAGTTTTGATGCCTAATGAATAGGGCGCAGGTTATGTGTCTTTTGTTTCGAATTACCATGCCAAATATTTTATCAGAGATCAAATAGTTGGGCAGACAAAGGGACTAAGGTGTCTTACTACGTGAGAAATGCATGGTCGCTCTGGACTAATGGAAGTAAGCAATTCCCAACGTCGATTTGTCAGGCGACCTAGTGGACACAAGATTAAGGCAGTTTATCTGCCGACGTTCACGAACTCTCATCGAGAACATGATGGGTTGCGTAAGGTTTAAATTGCCAGAAATAGTTGGTCAAATGCTCTGTTAGAGCAGTCGGCGGACGCTGTATTGTAGTCGATGTGAGGTGCATCAAATTCACCAACAATGGGAATATTGTTGTGGAAAATGGGATGACCAAACAGATGAGTACAGCACAGCAAATCAATGCGATGCTTCAACCAGAGATGAGTGATTAAAAAATAACTAGAGGTGAGAGAGTGCAGGAAGTAAAATTTTGTAAATCATCGCAAGTTCCCGCAATATGTCGCCTAGCGACCAGCTATAAGGAACCCAGACGAAGTCTGCCTTGAATTGTGTTAGAATTGCATAGTGGCGACACACATGAAGAGCTAGAGAGCACAGTGCCGGCTTGGATGAGAGAGGCCTTCCCGTAATATCCGTCAAAAAGACCGAATGGGACCTCCAGAGCACCAGTTTCAGCCCTCGAATTTAGCCCTACGCATTATGGGGTGACCATTTTATCCTCGTTTGTCTTCTGCAGACAGCTCTTTTTCCGGGTCTGCCGGTAAAAGTTGGGGATTCATTTACAGGCTCCCTTTTAACTAGCCCCATACCAAGCAGTCTGCTGCCGCCCTCCAATATTGGAAAAAACGCAATTTGACCCAAGTGCGTCAGAATGACCTAAAATGCAGTAGCCGACCAAAGTCGAAAGCGCATCGATGTGTGTTAGGGGATACCATCTGGTCCCTAGATTAACATTTATCGGGCATTTGCATCATGATAGATCTTACTCTACCACTATTAACGAACAAAACTATCTTGAAGGAAAACTAGGGATGAGCATCGCCGTATGCGGCAGTTTGACTGTGACGAATGAAGGAGTGCATACATGCCCACAAAGTTTGGCTTAGCAGTTAGCAGTGTTCGTGGTCAGTTGGAAACTCGCGACGTCCACTAAATCCTCCCATCACACACGCAAACAAGCACAACAAAACAAAATTTACCAAGAATTGACAAAGACGCAGCGGTTGGCAAATTCAATCGATAATACTCGCGTGGAACATGTGATATGGTCCCTTACTTCACGTCTATCGGGCTTAGTTCAAGGCGCTTCGGAAAGTCTGTGTGTAGAAATACCATAGGAAATAAATTAAGGAGTTATCGAATTCTGTCCCTCACTTCGGCCAAAATTTCTAATTCACTTGGCTGCCACTGATCAGTGCGTCAGCTGCGCTGAATATGCGTGGAATCGTTTCAGAGCTGGCCGCACTGCTTATTCCCTTAAACATGGGGGCGCAGGACTGTAGATGTCGTCGCATGTGATGCTCGAACTGTCCTTGAAGTATGCGTTGAGCTGCTACAAAAAGAAAGTATTCTTCAGCATTTACCCTAGACTCCCTTGTCTCTCAAATTCGTCACGAGCTTATACTTGCCTTTACTTGATAGAGCTGCGATCATGCCTGATTTAGCTGGCCTCGTTGATATCATGATTCGTACCACTCGAGACGGGACGATCAGCTGCAGCAGACTTGGGCAGTTACATCCATTCGCTAAGTCAACGACGGAGGCCGAATACCGAAGATACAGGAATTCCTTCTATGATTGACGAACTGTGGCGAGCCAGGTTTTCGTGCTGACCGCCGTACCAATAGCTCCAATGGAGTAACAGTGATGGATTGGGGGCAATAACATTAAAATCATGAAATGGATGACGACAGATGTCCTCGATTGACCTATGTCGTCTTTCATGAATGACATGGAATGTTCTTGTGGTGATGAAACAACAAGTGCAGACCGTCTCATTGGAGACCAATTCGTCGTACACCACTCGAGGGATGGTTCTCGAACCGTGGTGGTCAACCACGTCCAGTTTTTCTAAATAAAAGGTACAGCATTTTCAAGCATACAAAAGAACTGGGCAATTAGGAGACTGCCGCTGTGCTGATCCACGCTGCCTTCGCTTGTTACGCTAGCTATCTACTCGCATATGACAAACTCCCCGCTGTCAATTGCTGTGAGAGGACACGATCTCCTAGTGGCCCTATGTTTCCTGTTGTAACGAATGCTCAGGCCAAAATATTTCCGCCCAATGAAGTTCTGTGTGAGTCCTCAAAGAGAAAACACGACAAAAAGGGTGCAACGACAGAATTCTTTTCGTGTTCTATGTACAACAAATTTTAGGGAAATCAACGTGTGTAACGATGTCAATTGAGCCAATCAGATTTTCTTCTGAAAAGGTGGTCAGTCCCATTGGTTATTTGGCTCAGTGGCTGACAGTGGTTTAAAATCCGAATTATCGATCGATTGGCGGCCTTTGTACGTCGCTCGTGCAGGCCGATCGATAGCCTGCTCGGGTGTGGCTATGCTTCGCAAGCTACTGCTTGCTGAGGCTGTTCGTTAGGCCATCCTAACACCTCCCATCTGAAGACAAATCGTAAGATTTTAGTTGGGGGTTCACTTGCAACGGAACCGTTTGCATTCGTTTCCGGCCTGATCGCCTAGAAGCTTGGGGAGATTGACTGATAACTGGAACTGTAGTTTCTTGCCTTGGTTTTGGCAGGTCGAATGTGGCCAGTAATAACTCCAGTGATAAGGTTGGGTCTGGTCTCGACACGTCAGCACATTTAGTGTGTTTCAACTGGTTGGCGTACCGCACCCAAATGTCGGATCCGAGCTGAATCTCGGAAGCCACGTCATCACACTTTCTGAAAACACGTCCAATCGTCCACTTTTCCTGATTATTCCTGTAGTCCTTTGCAAGCACCGTCTGGCCTCGGTGGAACAATCGTTGTTCACCACCGTGGAGTCGGTTGAATTTTCTTTGCATTGACGTCAGATGGGCTGCTTGTTTAGAGGGTTGAGTTCGTGCCTTTTGGCAATGGGGTTCCTCATGGAGAGGTCGAGGGAGTAGGCGGCAGTCGTGGAAGAGGAGGATGGAGACTGTGCTGAGACTTTAGGTCTTTTTCGCGCGCCGCTGTGAGTTGACCGACCAGGTGTTTGACAGGGTACGGACGATACTGACGCTTTCTGTCCTGGATCCTCCTTCTTCTAAGACACTTTGGCATGAGATGGAGGCGTTGACATCAGAGTTGTTGTCACCTGATTTTATTTGGCGGGACTGGGCCAAGCTGACTGCCACCATTGCAAAAGCGGTTAAGTGGCAAGTCTAGGAAATCGAGCTTCTCGATCCAATCAAGGCCAATCAAATCAAGATTCCGATGGTTGATAAGGTAGCATGGTCCCTTGAATTGAATGCCCTCAAAGGAAACGTCACAATCAAGCTCACCCGTGAGCCGGAGAAATCCGCCAAAAACATTCATAGCCTTATTGTCCGATGTGATCATCGGAGGACGTCCAATCCTCTGTCGTGTGCGCTTGGAGATGAGGCTGATGTATTATGCCGTATCCAGCTGGAGTTGTACAGGTTTGCCATCGAAAGCAACGGTAAGGTACTTTCTCCTTGGCTCAAATTTTGTCTGGAATGTGGCTAGGATTGAGTTTAACTTTAGGCCACAGTACGATTAAGGGCGTTTGGAACTTCTTGCCTTACTGTCGCTTGTCCTTGAATTGCGTGCTTGGCCTGATGTGTAGTGGTCTTCATTATGCCCTTTTTGTGGCATTTCTGACAAACATGCTTCGTAAATGGACAAAAGCAAACAATATGCCAATCGCCACACTGCCAGCACGCTGATGGTGGTCTTCTGGGCGTGGGATCATGGGAATTCTGTGGCGAGACCGACTAAGTCCGAGTGACAGCATGAACATTGGTGGTTGCTAACGAGGAACTGGGATGCTCCACGATCGCAGAATCATGCTCCAGATTCTTCAGCCGCTGACACTCGGCCGTCAATATGTACAGAGTAGACTTCGGGTCCTGTATAATTTGTGAAAGCAGACGGATCCGAATTGTAGCATCATGAGGTGACTGCAAGGCGCTCACAAAGATGAGGCACTTGAATTGGTCATCGATCGACTCTCGGAGCTTGAGCCGTTCACACTCGCGGTTGACATATTGGCGAGTGTTAGAAAGTCGTCTGCCTCGATTTTCACCAGCTTGAGACACTGGTACCGAATATTGAACAAGGATGTCTTTTTGCCTAAAGTCTCTGACAGGTGCTGGACAGTTTCATTGAAAGTGAAGTCACGAGGGTGTTTTGGCAGAATGATATCCGCGTACCGCTCGTGTTCTCTGGTGTTCAGTTTGCGTAAGAGCAGGCACACTTTCTATGCATCTTCGGCCTTGGCAAAATTCTTGCGGAAAATGTCTTCTCAACGTTTGAACCAAGCGTCAAATTTAACGCCGGAGTCGGGGTCATAAATGAACTCGGAGATAGAAGCCGCAGTGGCGTCCGCTGATGTGGAGAATTTAGCAGAAGAATCTGGGTCAGAAGAATCCCGTCTGCTCTTAGCCCAAGAAGCCAGCCAACTGACGAGCGCCTGCCCACCTGGCTGGCTACCCAGTTCACTAAGAACGTTCCGCAGGCAATGCTAGAGAGCAGCCAACACAATTTCGCGCACTGACTCGGTGAGCATAACTCAGCCTTTTTACCGTCTATTTTCCGGCAGTAAACCTACCTTTACCAACACCGTCTTGTTTGACTTGTGATTCGGGGGAACTTTCTGTTTGTCGACACTACTACTTGCGAAGATTTGTGACTCCCTCTGAATACACCTTTCTCCAAATCAACGACATAGTCAGGTTTTTAAAATGGACAGCTTTCCTCCAGAAATTCAACGCATGTAAGCGCCTGCATCTGACGCTCTTACTGTTGCTGAACTCACTCTCCTAGGCGAACAATTGATGGCGAGGCAAGACTTTGTCAAACCATCACCTGCCGCACTCTTAACTCCTGCTGTTTCTCCTGTATCTCTCTCAAAACTGAAGGCTGACATTGTGCAATTCAACGAACAGATAATTGCTCATCAACAGCAATTAACCTATCCAATCCGGCGTTGATCGAGGTCATCTGCCCGGCATATTCAGGCTGCTGCTTCAGTTCATCCCAGCTCAGCTACCACATGCTGGTATCGCTCCACATTTGGTGCCAGAACCCGTCACTGCACTTCTCCCTGCTCCTTTATCTCCAAGCACAGCAAACGGGTTAAGCCAGTACGCACGAATGTGAATGCCACAGGTCTTGCTGGTGTTTCTAGCTCTGGTCAAAACTTTTGTGTCTGCGACGTCCTGGGTGGCAGGCGTTTCTTGGTTGACAACGGCGCTCAACTGAGCGTATTCCTCCTTCACCAACCAACCGTCAGTGTCCCAACCCCGGCCTTTTCCTCCAGGCCGTCAACACCACGCCAATTGACATCTTCGGCACCCGTTCTCTCTCACTGAATATAAGCCTCCGACGACTCTTCTTTTGGGTGTTTGTCGTCACTGATGTGCCCTCCACCATTCTCGATGCAGACGTCCTGGCTGCCTTCAATCTCATGTTGGAATGCCGCCACTCCAGTTTACACGACCAGGCAACCAAACTCTCTGTTCAAGGCATCCCTTCGTCTGAGGTTTCCCGCAAACCCTCCGTTCTGGATCCAGATCCTGATAATCTATTTCGGTAACTTCTCGCCAAATATCCTGCTCTCATCCACCCAAATTACAGTGCATCTACCCCACCATACGACGTTGTCCATCACATCCAGACCACTTGCCTTCCCTTCTTCTCCAGTCCCCACCATCTCGTACCCGCACGTCCTGCTGCCGCCAAGGCTGAGTTCGATCACATGCTACAAATGGGCATTGTCCGCCAGTCTGACAGCCCATGGGCCCTACTGCTCCACATGTTCCTCAAGGCCGCTTCTGGTGACTGACGCCTCTGCGGTGACTACCGGGCCTTGAACAACGTTACCACCCCAGACCACTACGCTGTGCCACATCTTCAGGATTTTGCCAGTGCCCTATTCGGCAAGTTCGTGTTCCCAAAGACCGTCCGGGTCCGGGCATAACATCAGATTCCCGTCACTCTGGAGGGCGTTCGGAAGACGGCCATCACCACCCCATTTGGCTTCATTGAGTTCCTGCATATGTCGTTTGGACTCCGCAACGCCTCTCAAACCTACCAGAGATTCGTTGATCGGGTGCTTCGTGGCCTACCTTTCGTTTATGCTTACGTAAACGATCTACTAGTGGCCAGCTATATCGCCGAGGAACACATGGAACATCTCCCAACGGTGCTTGACCACCTTCAAGACTTTGGCGTTGTTCTTGACCTGTCAAACGTGGCTTCGGTGTGCCTTTCCTTGAATTTTTTGGGCACTGGTTGACTCTCCTGGCATTTGCCCTCTGCCAGCCAAATTTGTAGCCATCCGCGACTTCCAGCATCCTTCTCTTAAGCGTCAACTGCAGTGTTTTCTGGGCATGGTGAACTTCCATTACCGGTTTCTACCAACATGTGCCGACATCATTCTGCCGTTCCCCGACCGTTTTATTACCCATATTTTTAGGCATCAATCCTGCCTTCGGCATCGATTACCGCCGCCCTCGGTCCTACCGCTGCGTCGGAAGAAAGCATATCTTAGAAATGCAAGGTCGCTACAGTACTGTGGGAGCCCGCACCTGTGCTGATTCGCGCTGCCTTCTCTTGTCACGCTAGCTATCTTATCGCACGTGAAAAATTCCCGCTGCCAATCGCTGCGAGAGGGCGCGACCTCTTTCATGGCCCTATGCTTCCCCGGTCAACTGTTAGCTCAAGGCGCCAGCCAATTGACGTGCGCCTGTCCACATGGCTGCCTGCCCGATTCATTAAGAACGTTCCGCGGGTAAGGCCAGACAGCAGCCAACACAATTTCGCAAACGGACTCGGTGTGCATAAGTCAGCCTTTTTACTGTCTATTTACCAGTAGTAAACTTATCTTCACCAACATCGTCTTGCATGACTTGTGACTTAGGGAAACCTTCTGTTTTTCAACACTACTTCCCAACATAGATGACATACATGACGACAAACACTACAAACAAACATACTACTCGTTTGATTTCAGTAGCGTATTTATTTACACTAAAGATATTAATAATAAATTTCCTATTTTAGGCCCGGAGGGCCACGTCATTGCAAACCTTGTGCTGTGGGAAAATAAATACAAAGTTGAGAAATGCTGCTCTCCGTGAAACAACCACATAGGCAGTGGGAGGGTTTAGTAAATATAAATATGAATACATATATATAAAAAATATAAATTCCAGACTAGTGTTGGTAGATCAATCAATTTTCACCAACATATCGTCGTTTTAAAATAATAGTCAACTCCATCTGAAACACATGGTGAACTAAGGAGGAAGCAGTTAAAAAACTCCTACAATTTAAGCTGAAGC
>JAYGXS010000005.1:50504224-50523485 GCA_036362985.1 Ligula intestinalis
GCTTCAGCTTAAATTGTAGGAGTTTTTTAACTGCTTCCTCCTTAGTTAACCATGAGTTGACTACTATTTTAAAACGACGATATGTTGGTGAATGTGAATTAATCTACCAACACTTTTAAACGCTCCCTCTGTCTGTGTGGTTGTTTCACGGAGAGCAGCATTTCTCAACTTTGTATTTATTTTTCCACAGCTCTAAGTTTGTAATGATGAGGCCCTGCGGGCCTAAAATATAAAATTTATTTATTTATTTATCGACTATTTGGCGTGTTCAGGCACCGCTTGAGTCTGTGGGCAGATATCCTACGATGTGCTATAATTTTCGTTCCCACAAATTGATGGAAATCTGCTTTAATTGTGTGACGAATAAGAAAAATTCAGCCTTTATAACTTGAGTCAGCTTGTTCTTAAAATTCCTTAAATTTGTTTAACAAACTGTATTATTTATTACGTTCAGAAAAAATTAGTTGATATGATTTTCAGATTGTAACTTACGACAAATAATCAGAGTTAACTTAACAAATACTGATACTGACTTCTTGCAACAGGCGCACGGAAAGATAGTGCATGCAAATCTTCGTGTTGCACCAGGAGGTACTTGCCTATCGGTAGCAGACTTGATGGTTCGCCAGAGTTCGGCATTGTCGGCAAGCATTATGGCGCTGCAAACCAGGCCGTTGACGCAGTCGTTGTTATAAACTACGAGGAGCGACCGACCTAAGACGGAGCCATGGGAGACAACCGTTAAACTAGAGGTAGGTGTTGACTTCGAGGCACCGATGCGTACGGTTTGCGACTGCCCCGTGAACAAGGCCATCTCTCGTCCATCGTCTGTCGACCTTAATCACTTTATAAGCAAGCAAGCCAACAATTCACTTAAGTTTCGGAGCCCAAGTTGCACGGAAATGCTTATTGACAAAGGTGCCTGCATAAAAACAAGGAACAGGCAAAAGTAAAACTGAACGAAAAACCTACAATTCTCACACGCTCTTATGTGCGGTTAGTAAAGCATAGATTATATTTCTTCATACAGACAAAGACACCTATAACCGGCTTTATGCTTACTTCCTTAGTTTATATGCCCTCAATGGCTGGCTTGACCATGGCCTTCATGAATCTTTTTCTTTCTCTTTAATTTTTATGATATGCATTTAAATTGTTTTAGTTTTTCTAAATCTTTTTTTAAAATAAACTACCGACTTGAAATTCATTGGTGTTTTGACTGTGTTTAGTTTGCGTTTGTTCGGCCGGCTATCCCCAGTAGGCTAATCGCACAGTCCCCCGTTGTTACATCCGGAAGCCTAATGGCAGCCATTCGCCAGAATCCAATTTCTTGTAGTGGACACACACGACCTGTCGTTGACCTTAAGTTTAGTGGAGAATCAGAATGTGGATCTCTGCTTGTGACCGCTTCAAAGGGTAATTTACACATACACATTTTGCCTAAACGACATAGGCATACAATCCAAGACATTCATTTCGAAGTTTTATACTTTATTCTCTGGTTTCTCAGAGAACTGTATCATTTTCCACATTGTTGATTTTAGATGGGAAGGCAATGCTGCGCACCGGTGACACGGGGGATTGGATTGGCACCTTTCTTGGACATCGTGGTGCCGTCTGGTGTTGTACAATGGACGATGCCGGAAAAAAAGCGGCTACCGGTGCCGCAGATTTCTGTGCGAAAGTCTGGGATGTTGAAACAGGAGATGAAATGCTTTCAATCTCACAGGATCACATCGTTCGCGCAGTAGATTTGAGCGTTTCAGATGGTGGGAAACGGCTCATGACCGCCAACAACAAACAACAGGTTCATGTTTATGACCTGGAAGCGCCTTCTGCGCGTAAGTTTTTCAGTACTTATTCGAAATATTTGCGCACTAAATAGCCTATTTTCTGTTTTTGTCGCCCGTATGTTCAGGTGCCGTAATAGTAAGCCTATAGTAAGTGGGTATTGATTCGTCCACATAGATAGTTATAGTTTGGTCAGCATAAAGTCGACATCTAGTTCTCGAGATACGAAGACATGATTCACGACAAGTTTTATTCCTACGACTCGCTAAAATACCCAATTGCCTTATCATAACCGTTGTTCCTTTCATTGTTTATTCTATTCTTCTTGTGAGTTTAAAGTGTATCGCGACATCACCGATAGAAAAGATAGTAGAAGAATACTTTGTAATACCATTCGGTATATAATTCTAAGTTTCGTTTATGTGAATGGTAGAGCATATGGGTTGTTAAAATGATACTTCTTTTCGTATAGATGATGAGCCAATGTATTTAGTTAAATATAACTAATTCAATGGTGTCTTTATTGTTCAATTTAAATTTTTTGAAGTCTTATAAAGGGTCCGTTTCAGTTTAAAATATTTAGATTTTATCCTTTTGACTGTCTTTCTTATGCGTGTCTTTTTTCTGACTTAGCCGTCATCACACTTCCGGGCCATAAGAAGACTATCCGAAGGTGCTTGTGGACGGATAATGATAATCGTGCCCTCACAATTTCCGACGAAAAAATTATAAAGTGAGTCTTTTTTACTCGCTTTTGTTTAGTAAAATCTCTTTGTCTTCCTCGCTACCTACCCGACGTAGTTGTTAAAACAAGCCCGGTATCACTGATGCCGTGCCTATCTAAGAACTCCACATACCAGTAACAGTTAGTCAGTACTTGGTCAAAACGCCTTAAAGTAAGGCTAGACTAGATATTAGCACTAATCCAGTACCTGAACTACGTCCCGGATTGTTCAGATTTTGGTATTCTTACAAAAAGTACTGTTTTAGTTACTAGATCGAAAGTATGATCCCTGTCAATGATATTATGTGTAAGTGTTTATAATGTGTCTATTGTCACAATCACTTTTATTTTTCCTACGCGTTAGTGCATTTATTAGTCAATAAACCTGTTTTATTGCAAGTGTTAGAATGCAGTGGGGTCTTCGAAGGCAATAACTATTACTCTAAATGTACTGAACCATACATTATGGTCTATAGAACTTTAATTCGCCTTCGCTTTCTTTAATTTACTTGGCTGCTTTTGGTGCCAGTTTCAACCCTAAACAAATATGTTCACTCGTCTTGCAAAAGTGTTTACCACGTAACATGATTGACCTGTTTTTTTGTTTTCGTGGGATTTTAAGACTTTGGAATTATCGGGTCGGATTGCATACGGCATCTGAGCTGCACCAACAACCCGCTCTGCTTACATGTTATCAAACAGTTCTTGTGTCTGTTTCCTAAAAATGAGCTGCAAGGTTGTGTTGCACATAAATGGGGTGACATACATGCAAAACAAGTGTTGTGGTGCTTCTTGCCACATCAGCTCTTGTCTTGGACTTCCCACACAATGTAAGGAAACCGCCAGTGACACTTACCTTGTGCGTACTTTCAAGCTGATCCAGAGCTTAAATCTGACTCGCTTTAAAATTGTTATATTGTCATGAAAGTCTCGGCTTGAGGGCTTGCCAACGCACAGATGAGATCACCCCTCCAAACCTAAATTGAAGTGGTTTCTGCTTAATGTGTTTTATATGGCAGCTCTTGGGCCATATCAGGTCTGCTTCGCGTGTGTTTAGGGACCAGACATTATATGGAGAATAGCCATATTATGATGATGGGTGGAAAGCGCCCTCCCAAGCCGCTTCTCTATAGTTAGGTCGCTATGGGTACTCGCAGACAACCGGAACGAAGCGTCGCTACAAGGAGCCCTGAACACCAGCTTCACTCAAAGCTGCTCGCAATTGGCAGGCGTGGCACACTAGTAAACATTAGAGGAGCTATCTCTTCAGCCAACCATATAACGACTGTCATAGCGAAGCGCTACGTATCAATGACGAAATTTATTCACATTTTTCTATCTGGTCCACATCGTCAACTAACATTCCTGAACTCCTTGGAGCTCTGCGGATACAGTGCAATGGCAATTCGACCAATCTGCCTCACAACGCACTCTCACTAGTATCATCATTAGCCATAATCATCCTTACTAAGAGATATGCACTCAATTGCATCTTGTCTTCACTGTGACGGCGCATTTGAATCACCCATTGACCTAGTCATTCACTTGCGAATCCATCGCTCTGAAGCCGGCAAACCAGTAACTGAAGCCCCAAAATATTCATTGTGCTAGCATCACCTCCCCAATCTGCTCCAATGCCTTCATACACAACCCGACCTTTTAGATCGTATGAAATAAGCGACTGTGATTTATCACAGCTTCCCCTCAACCAATCTTCTTCCGACACTTGAAGCGTTGTAACACCAGCACTAATAGCTTCACTATCGCCACCACCAATTCAGTAACCGACGTGTCTTATCATTACTGGTATCCCTCGCTCTAATCACGAATTGGCCTTGTCACTTACTCACGACTTTATTGCGCTGACACTGAAAACCAGTGCTAGCAGCCTCGATGTACACCCATCGATTCCGTGTCATGTGTCCACGTTGTCCCAGGACATTCTGCTGTCACATGTGATTCCTGAGTCTTATTAGTCTCCATAAGAGCCTACGGCAAAACAAAGAAATCAAAACTCTATCAACACACCTCGTCTTACCTTCCTACGCAACACCCTAAGCTATGTATGAACCTACTCCATGTAACATCTTACCGCTTCTGCATTAAACGTACTACTCGCTTTATCATCGCCGTTATCGTGGACGCAGTATCGCATAGCAATACATGCGTGTTTCACTTACATGGGCAGCATACCACTTGATGTAGCGGGCAACGGTAACGTGTGCTATACGTAGTTGTGGCTTGGAAGGTTATAGGACAACTTGTACTTGTTACAGCTGTGGTCATGCTTGATCTAGCCGTCCTCAATGATGTAACGGATGGTACCCCTCCACATGTGACGATTGGCAGCAGAAGACGCAGAAAGCTCCACCCGGCCTCTTCTCCAAGCACTGCTTCGATGTCTTGACGGATGGTGTCGAGCCAAGTCTTCAGTTGCCCTCCTCTTCGACGCCTCCAGATGGGCTGCGGTGCCGGATCGAACACAGTATATCAAAGCTTGTGGAGTGGACGAAAGAGAACGTGCCCAAACCACCTCAATCGCCTTTCTTGAATGGCTTGGGGCATCCTCCTGATACGATCACAGCTGGTGCTGACTGTCTCATTCTCGATGAAGTCGCTATACTTAACTCGCAGGATGGTCCTCAGGCATCGGTGGTTAAAGACTTCCAGTCTTCGCCCATCTTCAGCACGCGCACAGGCCAGCAATCACATCCAAAGATGAAGACTGACTAGATGGATGCACGGTTCACACGAATCTTCATGGCGATGGAGATATCGCCTCGGATCAGTGGGCTTTTCGAAGGATTAAAAAAACCCAGCGAGCGGCATCGGCACGGAAGAAAATGTCGTCCTTGCTCTACGCATTGGGTAGCACCCTCGCCCCGAGGTATTTAAAGTGGACTGACAGTGAGGCTGGAATGTGCCCTTTATCAGACACTCCGAGCCGCTCTTATGAAAGCCCAATAAGCTGTGGGAGCCGTGTCGTTTCGTCTGTGACGCGTGTAGACAAGCTATTTACCTTTGCCAGCTACTGCGCCCGTGCACACTTCCGGTTGTTTTGAAATTATCGGACCTAAGTGGGTTTTGGGAGGGGAGGGGTGCCGTAGTTGCTTGCAGGTCTGCCTCTTTTCGCTGGTGTGGCACCCATTCGTAGAGCGGACGCTGATGGCATCGTTTGCGATGGTTTGAATGTAAAGACTGACTGGTTTTCAGTTGTCGGGTTCTTTTCAAACGCCATACTCTAAGCAGAATGGCCCTGTACGCCAAGCATCGCTAAAATGAAAGCTGTAGACTACCAACTGCGATGGGAACAGCTTCTCCTGGTTCCATTGATACATTTCTTGTATAATGGTTATTTTTGTACTTACTTGTACTTGCTATGGCTGCGATCATGACTGATCTAGCCAGCCTCAATTATGTCCCGAATGGTAATTCTCCATGCGCGACGGTCCATGGCCGCAGACCTGGACAGTTCAACCCATTCTCTTTGTCAGCGCCGGAGACCAAATACCGAAGGTCCGCGAACCACTTCCATGCATTGACGAATGAGTCGAGCCAGGTTTTGAGTTGACCCCCTCTTCGACGTTTCCAATTAGGCAACGGTTTCATGTCGAGGGCACTAGCACTGAGCTCTTGAGGTTGGCGACGAAGAACGTGTCCAAACCACCTTAGCCGTCTTTCCTGAATGGCCTGGTATATCCTTGTAATTTTGTCACAGAAAGTGCGGTCTGTCTCATTGGAGACGAAGTCGGTGTACTTCACTCGAAGGATGCTCCGCAGACAGTAGTGGTCGAAGACTTCCAGTTTCTGTTCATCTTCAACGCGCATAGCCCAACATTCGCATCCGTATAGGAGAACGGACCGCACAAATGCACGGTACACGCGGATTTTTGTTGAGATATAGATATCGCGTCGGGTCCATAAGCGCTTCCGAGTCTAGAGAACACTCGTCGTGCTGCATCAATTGGGGAGACAATATCATCCTTACTCTGTCCATTCGGCAGCAACCTCATTCCGAGGTATTTGGAAGGTGCGTTACCCCAGGAAAGGAGGGTTACCCGTTAGCCAAGCTACAGGCTACCTGGCGCGTCCACGGGTGGCGGATAGTGGGACGACCTTCAGTGAAGGTTAGCTGTGAAATAAGCAGACGCTCGGGTCTGACGAATAAGCAGTCGCGGACGCAGCAGCGGCAGTGCTACCAGGGCGCGGCGGGCTGAGGCCTGGCAAGCCGAAAGCCTATAAAGTGTCTCAAAGCCTGACGACGGCGCTGTGACATGGCGAGCGTGAACCGCCATTAAATAAGTTCGTTTGTCACCGCTGTCTTGTGGTTAGGCTATTGAGCCAAAGTGCTAGAGGAGACAACCTCGAGCAAACAATCCGTGCGGCTGTTGGGGACCCGCTCGTACCAAAAATTCCCAAGTCACCTCCATGAATCTCTCATGGTTATTCTGGGGTTTGTGGTTTATACACTAGCCTTTACCATGCCTGGTCATCGAGCAGGAATCTGACATTTTCATAATAATCAACGCGATTAGTCATGGCCATTGCTATTTTGTTTGCTAGGACGGAGATAATGTCCTTACAATGCCCCTGGTTTTTGGGTTGCCTTATGCTGATTTGTACATTCCTCTTCTCCAACAGCTGTTTCGGATTCCTTGTAAAGCCCGGTAAATTCCGTCCCTGTCACTCGTTTTTGAATTCAAAATAGACTAATAGACATAGTTTTCCATCGCTTCAGATACCGCTTTAGACTCAAATATTTCTCCTAATTCGCAGTGCTACGCGAGTAGAGAGCAGGCTATTTTAATCTGTAAGAATTTAGCCAATACAATATTCATATGCCATTATTCATTCAGTCATTCTTTCGTTTTAGCCTGTGGGACCTTACACCGGGTGTAAACTCTGAGGCGCGAATGATCTGGTCAGCTCCCCTTGACGACTGTCCCATGGACGCTGCAACACTCACCCTTCCAGATGGTGGAAACTCTGTTAAGGCTGTGGTTGCTCTGGGAAAAAACGTGGTTGTCTATGACCTAGACTTCCGTGCGTCCTCTGCCGCGGCACCTGAACTTGTGGCCAAATTCGAGTTACCCTGTCCTGTGTTTACCGCGCATATGCATCACTCTGGCGACATGATAGTCTGCGGCGGTGAGGACAACCTGATTTACCGGTTAGATGTTAATACCGGCGACATTTTAGGTATGTTGACTGCAGGTTTCTTCTGGTGACTTTGCATTGCTGTAGAGCATAACTGGTGAAATTTTATTGGTCCACAAGAGGCTGCTCGATGAAGATGTCAGGATCTTATCTGTCCTTCGCTTTAATTCGTATTATTAGCCTGCACAGGATCGCCTACTGTCGGATATCTAGGTTGTTATCAATATCTTAAAGTTCACACGTGGAGAAGATCGCAGAGGTCACGAGAACATCACCGAGGTGTCGGAGATGCGCCCATCGTACGTCCTTGCTGATTATCGGGTCTGCCAGGTGACGAAACACGGGTCCTCACCGTGATCCTTAGTATTCGGTCATGTGCAGCCATGAGGAAGGACTAGACATGGTCGCGTAGCCTAGGATCACAAGGTTCGGCGGAGGCGATTGATGCAATTTGTATAAAGGGAAATACACGGTGTAGTTATTCTAAACAAACATCGCTGAAAAGTAGCGAGCAGTATGCTTTTTTATAAAATTTAATTACTCTGTCCTACCTGGCTTCAATTCAGCGGACGTGTTTTTTATACTGGTCCAACTTCATCTTAAACGTGCCCACAGATGGGGCCATAACAATGTCCGCGGGCAGAGCATTCCATGCCTGAATTATCCTCTTCGAGAAGAAGAATTTTCGTGTCCAATCTTGCCCCAGTCACTGGTAGTTTGAGAGGGTGTCTGCGCAAGCTAGTGGTAGTGGCCAGCTCAACGCAATCTTTGGATGCTAGGCAACAATCCTGACCCCGCAGCATGCGAAATGCCTGCATTAGGTCACCGCGTAGCTGTCTGTAATCCAGAAGAAATAAGTCAAGATTGGTCAGTCCTGTCTCAATAGGAAGGTTTGCTTGGCCTCGCACCAACTTAGTTGCGCGTCGTTGTACCCTTTCATGGGGTTTTCAGTCTTTGACTGTCCAAGGTTTCCAGGCTTCTATGGCAAACTCCAATTGGGGTCGTATAAACGTCCCAAAGACCTTACCAAAGCATATTTCGTCGAACTTAGCAAAAGTGCGCCGATTGACATACAAGGTGGACATTGCGGATTTGGCCACCTTCAAGCAGTGGAGTGATGGTTTTAGTCAAGGCGTGATCCACACCCCTAGATACTTCTGGGTCTCTGGCAACGGTGTGCGATTTAGGTGGTACACCCTTCGATATGAAGCGCTGGTACTACCGAGGCACATAATATTGTATTTGGTGACATTGAATGACAAGAGCCACTCGTTTGACCATTGCTCGAGTCGGTGCAAATTTGCCTGCAGTTTTGCTTCATCATCTTCGTTGCAGATGACTTTCCAGAGTTTTAAATCGGCGGCAAAAATTATTGTTTCGCAGTCTAATCCGCTTATGCAGTCGTCAATATATATAAGAAAGAGGATAGGGCCTAAAACGGCACCCTGGGGAACCCTACTATCAACCGCCACCTTTGCCGATCGCTAATCACAAAAAAATACGGTCTGAGTTCGACCGGCCAGAAAGTTTTCGATCCACTGGAAAAGGTTGCCTCTTACCCCTATACGTCTGAGCTTGTATAGGAGACGTTGATGAGGCACTGTCAAGCAGGGCCGTCTTCTGCTGAATCTGTGCTGTTTCTCAGAAGAAGTCGATGACGCTCTAAGAATTGCATTAACTCTATTTTGACTATTCGCTCCATAATCTTGCAGTATATAGAAGCAAGGCTTATCGGTCTGCTTTTTCTACGATTTAAATATCGCATTGCCGTTAATCTCCCTTTTCTTGAATTCAGAGTCCTGTCGCGGTCACTTCGGCCCTGTACATTGTGTCCGATTCTCACCCGACGGTCACCTCTTTGCCAGTGGCAGCGAGGATGGTACAGTGCGTCTGTGGCAGACTAATGTTGGCGAAAACTATGGCTTGTGGAAACTGGTGGAACCCACCACAACTGAATCATCAGCTGTGCAGTCCTCCCCACCGGTTGTTCCGGCGTCTGTGTAACCTCTACCTCTTATGCTGAACCGCGTTCCCTTTCAGAGTAAATTCCATCCTACCTTGTGTGTTTGCTTGTAGCTTCTGTTCCCTTCTGCCGTGTCTATGCTTCAGGCGGCAGTGGTCACTGGCAAAGTCAGGGCTGGTGTTGGCTGCGTCCACTTCTGCCCGAGAGTGTATAAGTGTGAGAGAGCTGTTAATTGCTTTTACATGGTTATGAAGCGAATTCAGGTGGTGTGCGGTTAGTGTGTTGCATTGCCCGTGGAGGTGTCGCGTGTAGAGTCCCCCCGCTGTATCGGCCGATAGGTGGCGTGTTCAAGAGGCTCTTGGACATGCGTGATTATTCGGATGCGGGTGGAAGTTGGAGAAAGCGGCCAATGCTGGTTTTCGGGCTCAAGCGGGTGGAGGTGTAGAGTGTGGTGGGCAGTTACGACGTCTACACTCACTTAAAACTAACGCCCAGTCTCTAGTCACCGTCCCTGCACCAACCTGTTTAGAGCCCATAGTAGACTTAATCGAAATTAATGATCGAACTGTCATCAATGGAAGTCAGTCAAGGGTCGTCAGGTCAGCGAGTCGGAGCGCAGCCATCTGAGAAAGAACATGGCGTTGGGGCAGTGAGCAGTGGACAAGGGAGAGAGTGTTGCTGGTTTTCCGCCACAGGTCCCTGTTCATAGTAACTAGCTTGGGGTCCAAAAGAGCGCAGTTACCTTAAAGGACAACCGTTCTCCGTCGTCACAGACTGGTTTTATTATATCGTTCACACATTTAGACTGCGTGTGAAATAGCACTTGTAAATTATCGCTGGTGTTTGTCCCTATTCAATTATTCCCAGGTGGATGTCTTAGCTCATGATCTCAGTCGTTGTCGGGAGACCGATAATGGGTCTCGATCCTTCCTAGAGGTATTATTGCTGACACAGTTTAACTGGTGATGACTGCAGTTGCGACCAGGAGGCTGGTAGCCGATCAAAACATCTCTTTTCGCCATTCCCCAAAGAAGAGGAAGGTAAGAGGGCGTGGACCGGTTTATTTTGAGAATGACGTTTTGGACACTCGGTTCCATCGTCAGAGTAACTAGGTGGTTGTTCATGTTCATCGGGACTGTTGCAGTCTTGCCGCGTGCCTGTTAATAGATCCGCGCTCGACACACGACCTCTGTAGAAACCGTCAGTAGTTATTTTATGTCAAACGACGATCGCCACTGCCCCTGAAAAGTCGTGATTATTTATCCGGCGAGTTAAATTATGGTGCGGGTGACTTATGCCGCATCTACCGCATTCCATCGAAAAGACTCGTCAGTTCGGAAGACTAGCCACGCTTGCTGGCCGTTCGACACACTGTGGATGGTTCAGTGAGTACGCATCCATCCATATAAGTAATGCCCGGTTGAAGTTCTATTTGGGGTTAGTTCGTCGATTATTGATGTAAAAGTGCGGACGATGGTGTATCGGTCCACGGCCACTGTCTCTCAGGTTTGGAATGGAAGACTGTACGAAGAACGGGAACAGGCACCTTTGCGGACACTTAATCCAAGGAATCACACGAATAGTTTTGGAACAAATTCAATCGGTCCACTGAATATGTTTTTTATTGGATTTTTCACAATTTGAACTTAACTGGTATCTTGGGTGATTTTCTCACAGCTCCTGTTGTTCCGAGTCAAAGTTTCCAATTACCTCTCATTCTTGAGTATCGTATCAACTGTTTATTTTTGTTCTATAGAATATAATAAACATGCAGTTGAGGATCTGAACTTGCCTATGCGGTCAGTGTCTAGATTGTGTATTTCGTTCGATATTCCGCTGAGCAGAAACGACTCCTCGTGAGGGAATTTAATTCAATGCCAACTTTTAACTCTGAGGATTCTTTGAGCAAATCTCATATAGCCTCACAGATTAATGCTTATAACTGTTCTGCTGGTATTTCATCTAAGAAGACAGGTTACCCTCCCCCCAGGCTAACTACTGGTTACCCGGTGCGTCCAAATTTGACGGATAGTTTTACGGCGTTCGGTGGAGGTTATCTGCGAAATAGGTAGACCCTCGGGTCTAGCGGATAAGTAATAACGGATTGGCAAGGACAATGCTACCAGAGCGTGGAGGACGGAGGTCTGGCATGCCGCAGAACCCGGTGTTGGCTCTATGAACCATTATTAAATAATTTTGCTTGTCACCGGTGTCTTGTGGCTAAAGCGCTACGGGAGACCACACCCGAACAACTCCTTAGAGCCGCTGTTGGGAACGCGCTTGAATGAATTTCCCACCATATTATTACGATCCATGCTGATGCGGTTGCAGGGGCCGACAAGCCCCAAAATCGTACTTCAGCGGCACGGAATAATAGGGTGTAACCTTGATTATTTAACCGGGAAGCCATTCTTGGTATTGAATGCTGGAATATGTGAACGTCCCTGTATCCTGGCGTCCAAACTCTGCGGTGCGCAGTTCTTATCTGCATGGCGTGGTGTTCTGCTCATTTTCGGTCAAAAGTCTGAATTCTCGGTTCAGGCGCTCAGGAAACCAGATTCCGGAAGTCAACTCACGCTTCACTCTGTACCGCAGCCGTTCACGTGAGTTGTAAAATCTCCCATCAGAGAATTCAGAAGAGAAGCTGGCGGGCATGCGTAGGCTTCCGATGAATTCTCATCGGGCCATTATATTTATATGGGAACGAGTGCAAGTCAAATAAGCGATCGATAATGTTCGTCGTTTCGCACAAATGAGTCGTGGGAATCGGAGAAGGAGTCGACAAAAGAAGAAGGGTTTAGTGGAGCCAGTCTAAAAGTTGGAAACAGAGAGCGCGTGGACGAGAACATGCAGTCAAGTGGCTGTGGGCCATGCCAGAAGTAGAGCTGGTAGGTGGTTCTTTTGCGCACACAACGCCGGTTTCCTCAACCTGACAGTGGTCGCTTCGGCTGGTAGACGCTCACCCAGGGACTTTGAATAGTTTGGTGGAACCTTATAAATCACATTGAAGGCTTAGTTGGGGTCCCCATGATGTCCGGAAACAACAATGTGGGCAAGAATTGCGCTGTTGATGCTCATTATTTCACCCTTGCTCTTCTGGTAGGGGCTATGTGGCAATCGCCCTTTCACAACCAGCGAACCGTGCAAAACTTGCTTGGAAACCAATCAATGACCCGATAGCCCACGTACGACCAAACTATCCCTGTACTAGCTACCACCTCTGCTACATTGGTGTACGCACCAACATCGGCTGTCAAAGACTGCAAGAAAAAGGCTTTGTATCCGCAGCTATAAGTGTTAATTGAAAGACTTCCCCAATTTACTCCATTGATGGTTGTAGAGAGCCGGAATGAACTCGGTCAGTTTTCATACAGTTATTATAGTGTCAAATTTTGGCTTGGATCTCCATGCGACTGCGGTTTTTCACCAGCACTCGGTTCCAATGTCAGAACAAACACCTGCTGACCTGGCATTCGAATGACGGACATAAGGGCACTCAGATCGAACCCACTCCAGTCAGGTACCATATCTGTTTTTCTCGCAGGGGTTTAGGTAAGTTTAACCCTAGCAAATGCGATCTTCAGGCCTGGCTCCTTAGGAGAGGAGAAGCCACGGGATAGCCAGAGTGGTAGTAAGAGTTTGTTCCGCACAGAAGGAATGGGAGAATAGGCAGTAGGAAATTGACTGTCAGACGATGGCACAACCGCAAGCCAGCGGATGACGTCTGAAGTGACCGGAGCGTAGAAGATTGCCAGAAACCCAACGCAGGCTTTGTTCCTGCGGCCAAGCAGGAAATGGTGCACTCTGATTGGTTCGAGTGCTCAAGGGGCTAAGCCAGTCCGGTCTCGCGGCAGTGGCTCGACCCTGGGACTGGCGTAGGCAACCGATACATTCGCACTTATCGGCAGCGGTGAGCCTTCGCACAGTGATTGTCTGCGCAGAGAGAGCCATCAAAGCTTCACGATAGCAAATTGATGCGTAGTGCTGAAACCCGTAACTCCCATGGGTCAATCCATGTTCTCGTTTGCAAACACTTGACAGTTAACCTCTCAGCTGCACCCAAAATGCCGCATGCAAGAGCCCGGACGTCGTAAGTCTTCGAAAATCCAGCACCACTTGAGTCCTTGAGCATAGAGATCCGATAACATTTTACAACTCAAGTCAATGGAGAAGAAAATAATCAGGGGTCATCGGTCTATGGAACAGCAGGCCTCCAGTGACCTCGCAATTAATCGGTCACCAGAAGAGTCTTGCCGCTGTCTGCTCAGGTGGCTTGAGTCACGTCCCGAAATGGTGATTCCGTCAAATCCGAAAAATGCTGGCAAGGTCGACTAGGAGTGACAGGCAGAGACATTGAGCTGAAATTAGTGTTACTCGAAAAGTTAGCTAAATTATCCGACCATTTAGTGCTATGTCCCCCCCCACACCGAGCGACACTATTCGTGTCAGGAATGGCGGCTTCCTTGTTCATGAGCTAACCAATGTCGAGGGCTAACATGAGCACTTCGAGTAGCTTCTCAATCTCGATGGCTGACCCGTTTCGTTTTCCTTATCCGCTGCGTCAAAATTTAAATCCATGTTTGCAGTCTCTTGCGACTCTCCTTCTGGAGAAGAAGTCGCCAACGTAATACCATGTTTGCGCAACAACAAGGCATCCGGAGTGGGCGGTATTCCCACTGAAATCTACAAGTCTCGTGCAAGTTCCTTGGGTACGCTGGTTTCATGAGATGGTTGAGCAAACGTGAAAATGTCACCATATCTATCAGCGACCGAGGGCTGTCTGCCTGGTTGGTTTCGCCGCTGCGTTCGAATATTGATACTAGGTGACGTACTAGCAAACATCGTCGCTAAGATCTAACGTTTGACACAGTTATATCCGATCGCTCATTCTGTTTGACTAACCACCGACCGGATGCCTGGGTGTTGAGATTGTATCCGCCTACCGGCGACGTTGACGATCTCTTCTTGCCAACTTCAACATTAAAGATCTACAGTCTGTGGTGTCAGAGGTGACTGAAGTCGGTTTATCCATGAACGCTGGGAAGACAAAAGGTTTAAAGCTGCATCCCTGGCCAAGCGAAGGCAATTCCCGACCTTGGTGGTTGTCAATGTGAAGAAGCAGGCAGTTTCAAATCATTCGAAGCAAAGCGGCTCTTGAATTGACGGAGTAAAGACGGCACTCACTGGCGCCCGAATCGATGCTGCTCGTCAGCCTTTCTCAAGCCTTAGAAAGTGGTCCTGACCTGACGCGACATTTTCATCGCGGCGAGGGTCTGTGTTCAGCCTGCATCTATCCATCCAGCCGGTCCTCATCTACGGTTATGCATGTTAGGATGTGTGCGAGGAAGATGAGCTGGTATAGCGCTCACGAACGCAGCTGCGTAAGAGCGCTATATCGGCACGTTGAGACGCATTGGAGCGAAGTAGAAGCCAAGGTTGCTGAATTACAACATATTCGTCGGGTACTGAGAACGAATTGTTATCTGCGTAATTTTGTTTGCCAATGCATACGCAAACGCAAGAAGAAGCCACATCGAAATGGCCCAAGAATTTGTCGAGCTCCTCCGTGCGTGAATAATGTATAGGAAGCGGTCAGCCGTCTACTCACTCAACTTGGATTTGGAGTTGCGCACAGGCCAGAAGAAACCATCAGGCACCGGATTAAGAGACCGAAAGACCCACTTCCAAGGTAGGAAACGGCTGGAGTCGTTTACCGGATCTGGTGCGGTTAAGAACAAAGCAACTACGTCGGAGAAACCGGAATATTACTCCGGATGCGGATGGCCGAGCATGCAGAGGTGATGAGGAAGAAAGACGCGAAATCCCAGATTGCAGCTCACTCCACGGGACCTGGCCATATTTTCAAGTTTGACGAGGCCAAAATCCTCGCTAGTGGTGACAACTGCGTGAGTCGTGAGCTGCTCGAGTCATGGTTCTCAGGTCCCCAGTCCATCAACAAGCGCAACGATTTGGCGTTCCCATACGGTGTTCTGAGACATTTCTTGAGCAACAGAATCAGTCACGTGGGGAAGACCGGGCGAAACAACAACTCTGACGACAGCGAGGATAATTGTCCTGCAATTGTCAAGCCCGCATCAGACGCTGAAAAGCAAACGGTGGCAATTAATGAGCCATCACCGCACCAATTAAGACCTCAAGCGGTGGCTACGGGAACTGACAATTATAGTACGCATGCAAATGAACGCTACGAACTATAAATACCCTGCAAGCTGCGCATATCTCCGACTTTCCTAAAATTACCTGTGATTAAGGATTCTCGAGGGAATCCGAAACGTCAGGAAAATAAACCTCTCTTTCCAGTGATCGATTATTCTTCTTCTTCTTCTTCCCACAAGGAGCCGGGCCTGAAGATCGTAGTTGCAAGAGTTTTTCGCGAGTAACTCAAACCCCTGCGGCAAATATGCCAAAGATCAACTTCCACATTTTCATAATAAGTTACGTCTTCAAAGAGAACTTTAGTTCGATATGCAGCTGATGAATATCTGCTTAAGTTGCATTTTTTTTCAAGGCAACGTCAAAATTTTTATAAAATAGGGACTTTTGACCGTTTTTTAAATTTTCCTTAAAAATGCTGATTGTATTTTGGCTGGCTGTGAAAAAAACTGCCCACTTTTATCCTTATATTAGAGCGGTTTATATTACGTTTACGCTCTGTCATAAGATTTCAAGTGCACCGGAATGAAGCCGGACGTGAAAAAATATTTTGTGGCTGAGTATGCTGCGGTTGTAACGAAGAGAGACGCCAACTCCCAGGTTGCAGCTCACTCGACGGGCCCCAGCCATATTTTCTAGTTTGACGAGGTCGAAGTCCTCACAACAGAGGAAAACCGCGTGGGCCGCGAGCTGCTCGAGTTATGGTTCTCAGTCCATGTATAAAAGCGCGACGTACTGCGTACTGAGAAATTGCCTAACCAAGAGAATCAGTCAAGGGGGAAAGGCCGGGCCCAGCAACAACAATTCGGACGACAAAGAACATGACTGTCGCGCAGTTACCAAGCCCGCACTCAACACGGACGAATAAATCGCGGCAATTAATGAGTAGAACGCGAAGTTTCAAGTCATCACCGCACTAATTCAGACCCAAGTGGTCGCCAAAGAAGTGGATGATTATAGTACGCACGCAGATGACCACTATGAACTATATATACCGTGCAACCTCTGCATGTTTCAACCCCGTCTGCGCATAGCTATGACTATGCTACCATTACCTATAATTAAGGATTCCCAAAGGAATACGAGACGTCAGGAAAAGAAAACTCTTGTTTCAGTGGTTGCATCTTCTTCTGGTAAAAGTATCACTATTAAAATGGTATTGACAAACAATGAGTAGCACTGTTTTTACACATAACTCTTGTTTGGTGTTTGCGTAGTGTTAGGTCAGGTTCATCTTGTCGAGCGACATCAGCAGATATTGAAAGTAGGGTCACCATTATCTCATTGAACTTGAACAAGCGTTCTTTAGTGACATTCGCCTCAAGACAAATCTGCAACGTCTTCCCGGGCAATAAAGTCATCAGAATTGACTTTTCAATACTCTTTTGGCTTACGCACACGTTTCCTTGCGGTTTACAACCTATCACACATTGCGGACTTACCCAGCATGTGGTGCTGTGCCCTTCAAGGTATGCAACGAATAACCTATTCCTTGAAATATTGAATGATATGTGTTTGCTACGAAAGCTTATCCTAGCCTTAGATAATCTGATGCATCATAACTTGCTCTACTTTACTCGACTTTAATCTGGCCTACTATTGTCGACTACAGGATAGTTAAATAGAATTTAATGTGCTCAAGTATGCCACAATGAACCCTCCTGGATCGCATGAGTGGCGTTCCAGAACCTCCGCAAAGGTTGAAAACCCACGAAGTAAAAACTATGCGCTTGTATGGTTATTGCTATAATTTAAAGCCCTTATGAACACTTACAATTTTATATGCAGTTTCCGCACTGTTATACAGTATAGACTCTTTATACTCCTTCGAATACTAGGTAAGATCCGTTGAAACGCAGGGTTTGTATACAAGGCCCAAATATTTGAATCGCATATAATTGGGAAGTTTGTTTAATACGCAATTCAGTCATCCAGTACATATTATTGTGCTTATTTATAGATATTTATTTGAATATCGTATAGTTGCACGTAAAATAATGATGAGTAACGTTTTTCGAACATTTCGACTTGCGTAATTCCAGTCAGAAAGCAACTCGTTTGTGGCTTGAAGGGTGTCTGTTTCCATAGAAAATCGTCGACAGAGTGAAGCCGGCATATCTGATTCAGTGTTTATATTAAGTCGCAAAAGTTGCATTGCAGTTGGTATTACCATCATTACCTGGCCATTGTTTTGGGGCTTTTAGTCGGATTAAATATTTTAAATACTAGAACTGTGCAAATGATCGGATCAGACGCCCATTCATATGAACATGAAAAGTAAGTCCATAAATTATTTATTTGTGGAAAAATGAAATTATGATAAATCAAACCTCACGCTCACAAGAGTTGGCGGGTCTTATCCATTCAGGCGAAGTGTTTGATAGTGACAGAAGTTAAATAAATTGGGACCGCCTCTAACACTTTGGAGGGTTGTTCTTATGGCGCTCGTCACAGACATCGTTGAACTTTTCATAGTACTGGGAGTAGATTTTTCTATGACGCTTGTCTGAGGGATCATAGGAACAGGCCTGCGGTAGGACTTCACCCTTGAAACAGCATTCTACCGGAAGCTGGCGGAAGCCACAACATGGACACTTCGGTCTCATAACCTCGGGAAGGGTGCAGGCGTCGTAACCCATTTTTGTCTTCTCTGACTCTGGCGGTCTTTCGTATGGTTTATTGACGGGTACGATGCGACCGTAGATATCACAGCAAGGTCGGTATGCTGGTGGTACTGGGTCTGCCACGAGCCCAAGATTCTCAACATAAGGTTGATGAGGAGTTTTTTTCGGTTCCATTGCCGTGGCACGCGCCTGCTCTTCGAGCGCGCCAACTACACTGTAAGGTGGCCTAGAATAATCAATAACAAGGTCACTTGAATCCGGCCAATGGAAAAACTGTGTTTTTTCGAGTTGCTAACGCTTGTGCGCACGCGAAACTTGTGGAATTTTAATGCTTTATTCAGAACTGAAATCGTTCAAGAAAAAGTAAGCCAGACGGTGTATGGAAGGTTGGATGAGAAACTCAAAAACGATTGCATAAATTTTAATTGAATATTCATATTTCAGGAAATAATGCAGATAAAGTAGCCTATTTGATTCTGAAAAGATAGATACCCTACAACCATGGATTATAATTTAAGAGGAACAACTCCAAAATGATGGAACATGGCAAAAAAATCGAGATCAGTCATTTAACTCACAACCTAAAAAGAAGCTATGTGAAAACGAGGGAGCAATAAGGAGTTACGAAGGGTAATGCCAGAAGAGTGATAATGAAGACGCCAGTAACAGTAACAGTCAATTATATCTGTGGATTTATTACGTCTAAACGGCAGAAAATGGGAATGAGCTCGAGGCATTGCTCCTAAGTCTCTTTCCTATTTGACAACCGCGCGTACAGGCAGTTGGACGGAGTAGCTTTGGCCTTGTAATGACCTAATTCCACGTGTA